>JACATO010001069.1:0-600000 GCA_018389105.1 Nautilus pompilius
AAGAATCCAGTTTGAATAAGAAAGAAGGTAGGATAAGTTGACAGTCTTAAGCTAACATGTGAGTAGAAAGGAAGAAAAGAAAGAGTAGATGAGAAGAATAAATGGAATACTTTTGGAAGGAGAAAGTACATTTTTTTATAAAATACAAGCGGAAATCACTGTTGGATAAAGGAAGTGAAATTCAAAGAGAGACATCAAACCGTGAATGATGAAGTATAATGTGAAGACAGAGCCTGTGTACGAGGAGAACTGCATCGCGTGGTAGAAAGGGAGAAGAGAGAGAATGTTTATATCGTCATTGGAGTAAGTAGGAAGGATTTAGGGTGAGTGTGGGTTTGTGAAGGGAGATTGTGGAGTGGATGCCTGTGTTGGAATGAGATAGAGTGGTGAGAAACATTGTAGAGTGGGATGGCGTTTGATAGAATAGAATCAGTAACAGATAATTCTGTTTTGGTTAAATTGAATATGGTCAGTGAAACAGGATGCGAACAAAGATCCAGTTAGAATAAGAAAGAAAGGTAGGATAAGTTGACAGTCTTAATGCTAACATGTGAGTAGAAAGGAAGAAAAGAAAGATTAGATGAGAAGAAAAAAGGAATACTTTTGGAAGGAGAAAGTACATTTTTATAAAAATACAAAGCGGAAAGTCACTGTTTGATAAGGAAGTGAAATTCAAAAGAGAACATCAAACCGTGAATGATGAAGTATTAGTGTGAGACAGAGAGTGTGTACGAGGAGAACTGCATCGCGTGGTAGAAAGGGAGAAGAGAGAGTGTTTATATCGTCATTGGAGTAAGTAGGAAGGAATTTAGGTGAGTGTGGGTTTGTGAAGGGAGATTGTGGAGTGGATGCCTGTGTTGGAATGAGATAGAGTGGTATGAAACATTGTAGAGTTGGATGGCGTTTGTTAGAATAGAATCTGTAACAGATAATTCTGTTTTGGTAAAATGAATATGGTCAGTGAAACAGGATGTGAACAAAGAATCCAGTTAGAATAAGAAAGAAAGGTAGGATAAGTTGACAGTCTTAATGCTAACATGTGAGTAGAAAGGAAGAAAAGAAAGAGTAGATGAGAAGAAATAAAGGAATACTTTTGGAAGGAGAAAGTACATTTTTATAAAAATACAAAGCGGAAAGTCACTGTTGGAAAAAGGAAGTGAAATTCAAAAGAGAGACATCAAACATCGATTGAGGGAGTATCAATGTGAAACAGAGCCTGTGTACGAAGAGAACTGCATCGCGTGGTAGAAAGGGAGAAGAGAGAGAATGTCTTTATCGTCATTGGAGTAAGTAGGAAGGAATTTAGGTGAGTGTGGGTTTGTGAAGGGAGATTGTGGAGTGGATGCCTGTGTTGGAATGAGATAGAGTGGTGAGAAACATTGTAGAGTGGGATGGCGTTTGATAGAATAGAATCAGTAACAGATAATTCTGTTTTGGTAAAATGAATATGGTCAGTGAAACAGGATGCGAACAAAGAATCCAGTTAGAATAAGAAAGAAAGGTAGGATAAGTTGACAGTCTTAATGCTAACATGTGAGTAGAAAGGAAGAAAAGAAAGAGTAGATGAGAAGAAAAAAAGGAATACTTTTGGAAGGAGAAAGTACATTTTTATAAAAATACAAAGCGGAAAGTCACTGTTGGATAAAGGAAGTGAAATTCAAAAGAGAGACATCAAACATCGATTGAGGGAGTATCAATGTGAAACAGAGCCAGTGTACGAGGAGAACTGGATCGCGTGGTAGAAAGGGAGAAGAGACTGAAAGTTTATATCGTCATTGGAGTAAGTAGGAAGGAATTTAGGTGAGTGTGGGTTTGTGAAGGGAGATTGTGGAGTGGATGCCTGTGTTGGAATGATATAGAGTGGTATGAAACATTGTAGAGTGGGATGGCGTTTGATAGAATAGAATCAGTAACAGATAATTCTGTTTGGGTATATTGAATATGGTCAGTGAAACAGGATGCGAACAAAGAATCCAGTTAGAATAAGAAAGAAAGGTAGGATAAGTTGACAGTCTTAATGCTAACATGTGAGTAGAAAGGAAGAAAAGAAAGATTAGATGAGAAGAAAAAAGGAATACTTTTGGAAGGAGAAAGTACATTTTTATGAAAATACAAAGCGGAAAGTCACTGTTGGATAAAGGAAGTGAAATTCAAAAGAGAGACATCAAACCGTGAATGATGAAGTATTAATGTGAGACAGACTGTGTACGAGGAGAACTGCATCGCGTGGTAGAAAGGGAGAAGAGAGAGAATGTTTATATCGTCATTGAAGTAAGTAGGAAGGAATTTAGGTAAGTGTGGGTTTGTGAAGGGAGATTGTGGAGTGGATGCCTGTGTTGGAATGAGATAGAGTGGTATGAAACATTGTAGAGTTGGATGGCGTTTGTTAGAATAGAATCTGTAACAGATAATTCTGTTTTGGTAAAATGAATACGGTCAGTGAAACAGGATGTGAACAAAGAATCCAGTTAGAATAAGAAAGAAAGGTAGGATAAGTTGACAGTCTTAATGCTAACATGTGAGTAGAAAGGAAGAAAAGAAAGAGTAGATGAGAAGAAATAATGGAATACTTTTGGAAGGAGAAAGTACATTTTTATAAAAATACAAAGCGGAAAGTCACTGTTGGATAAAGGAAGTGAAATTCAAAAGAGAGACATCAAACGTGATGATGAAGTATTAATGTGAGACAGAGACTGTGTACGAGGAGAACTGCATCGCGTGGTAGAAAAGGAGAAAGAGAGAATGTTTATATCGTCATTGGAGTAAGTAGGAAGGAATTTAGGTGAGTGTGGGTTTGTGAAGGGAGATTGTGGAGTGGATGCCTGTGTTGGAATGAGATAGAGTGGTAAAACATTGTAGAGTGGGATGGCGTTTGATAGAATAGAATCAGTAACAGATAATTCTGTTTTGGTAAAATGAATATGGTCATTGAAACAGGATGCGAACAAAGAATCCAGTTAGAATAAGAAAGAAAGGTAGGATAAGTTGACAGTCTTAATGCTAACATGTGAGTAGAATGGAAGAAAAGAAAGATTAGATGAGAAGAAAAAAGGAATACTTTTGGAAGGAGAAAGTACATTTTTATAAAAATACAAAGCGAAAAGTCACTGTTGGATAAAGGAAGTGAAATTCAAAAGAGAGACATCAAACCGTGAATGATGAAGTATTAATGTGAGACAGAGACTGTGTACGAGGAGAACTGCATCGCGTGGTAGAAAGGGAGAAGACAGAGAATGTTTATATCGTCATTGGAGTAAGTAGGAAGGAATTTAGGTGAGTGTGGGTTTGTGAAGGGAGATTGTGGAGTGGATGCCTGTGTTGGAATGAGATAGAGTGGTATGAAACATTGTAGAGTGGGATGGCGTTTGTTAGAATAGAATCTGTAACAGATAATTCTGTTTTGGTAAAATGAATACGGTCAGTTAAACAGGATGTGAACAAAGAATCCAGTTAGAATAAGAAAGAAAGGTAGGATAAGTTGACAGTCTTAATGCTAACATGTGAGTAGAAAGGAAGAAAAGAAAGTATAGATGAGATGAAATAAAGGAATACTTTTGGAAGGAGAAATTACATTTGCTATAAAAATCAAAAGCAGGATATCGATGTTGCATGAAGGGAGAGAGAATTCAAATTACAACTGATGGAGTATTAATGTAAAACAGAGCCTGTGTACGATGAGAACTGCATCGCATGGTAGAAAGGGAGATTAGACTGAATGCTTATCGTCATTGTAGTAAGTAGGAAGGAATTTAGCTGAGTGGGTTTGTGAAGGGAGATTGTGGAGTGGATGCCTGTGTTGGAATGAGATAGAGTGGTATGAAACATTGTAGAGTTGGATGGCGTTTGTTAGAATAGAATCTGTAACAGTTAATTCTGTTTTGGTAAAATGAATATGGTCAGTGAAACAGGATGTGAACAAAGAATCCAGTTAGAATAAGAAAGAAAGGTAGGATAAGTTGACAGTCTTAATGCTAACATGTCAGTAGAAAGGGAGAAAAGAAAGAGTAGATGAGAAGAAATAAAGGAATACTTTTGGAAGGAGAAAGTACATTTTTATAAAAATACAAAGCGGAAAGTCACTGTTGGAAAAAGGAAGTGAAATTCAAAAGAGAGACATCAAACATCGATTGAGGGAGTATCAATGTGAAACAGAGCCTGTGTACGATGAGAACTGCATCGCATGGTAGAAAGGGAGAAGAGAGAAAATGTCTTTATCGTCATTGGAGTAAGTAGGAAGGAATTTAGGTGAGAGTGTGTTTGTGAAGGGAGATTGTGGAGTGGATGCCTGTGTTGGAATGAGATAGAGTGGTGAGAAACATTGTAGAGTGGGATGGCGTTTGATAGAATAGAATCAGTAACAGATAATTCTGTTTTGGTAAAATGAATATGGTCAGTGAAACAGGATGCGAACAAAGAATCCAGTTAGAATAAGAAAGAAAGGTAGGATAAGTTGACAATCTTAATGCTAACATGTGAGTAGAATGGAAGAAAAGAAAGATTAGATGAGACAAAAAGGAATACTTTTGGAAGGAGAAAGTAAACATTTTTATAAAAATACCAAGCGGAAAGTCACTGTTGGATAAAGGAAGTGAAATTCAAAAGAGAGACATCAAACATCGATTGAGGGAGTATCAATGTGAAACAGAGCCAGTGTACGAGGAGAACTGGATCGCGTGGTAAAAGGAGAAGAGACTGAAAGTTTATATCGTCATTGGAGTAGTAGGAAGGAATTTAGGTGAGTGTGGGTTTGTGAAGGGAGATTGTGGAGTGGATGCCTGTGTTGGAATGATATAGAGTGGTGAGAAACATTGTAGAGTGGGATGGCGTTTGATAGAATAGAATCAGTAACAGATAATTCTGTTTGTGTATACTGAATATGGTCAGTGAAAGAGGATGCGAACAAAGAATCCAGTTAGAATAAGAAAGAAAGGTAGGATAAGTTGACAGTCTTAATGCTAACTTGTGAGTAGAAAGGAAGAAAAGAAAGTGTAGATCACAAGAAATAAAAGAATACTTTTGGAAGGAGAAAGTACATTTGCTATAAAAATCAAAAGCAGGATATCGATGTTGCATGAAGGGAGAGAGAATTCAAATTACGACTGATGGAGTATTAATGTAAAACAGAGCCTGTGTACGATGAGAACTGCATCGCGTGGTAGAAAGGGAGAATAGACTGAATGCTTATCGTCATTGTAGTAAGTAGGAAGGAATTTAGGTGAGTGTGGGTTTGTGAAGGGAGATTGTGGAGTGGATGCCTGTGTTGGAATGAGATAGAGCGATGAGAAACATTGTAGTGTGGGATGGCGTTTGGTAGAATAGAATCAGTAACAGATAATTCTGTTTTGGTAAAATGAATGGTCAGTGAAACAGGATGCGAACAAAGAATCCAGTTAGAATAAGAAAGAAAGGTAGGATAAGTTGACAGTCTTAATGCTAACATGTGAGTAGAATGGAAGAAAAGAAAGTGTTGATCAGAAGAAATAAAAGAATACTTTTGGAAGGAGAAAGTACATTTGCTATAAAAATCAAAAGCGATATCGATGTTGCATGAAGGGAGAGAGAATTCAAATTACAACTGTTGGAATATTAATGTAAAACAGAGCCTGTGTACGATGAGTACTGCATCACGTGGTAGAAAGGGAGATTAGACTGAATGCTTATCATCATTGTAGTAAGTAGGAAGGAATTTAGCTGAGTGTGGGTTTGTGAAGGGAGATTGTGGAGTGGATGCCTGTGTTGGAATGAGATAGAGAGATGAGAAACATTGTAGTGTAGTATGGCGTTTGGTAGAATAGAATCAGTAACAGATAATTCTGTTTTGGTAAAATGAATATGGTCAGTGAAACAGGATGCGAATACAGAATCCAGTTTGAATAAGAAAGAAAGGTAGGATAATTTGACAGTCTTAATGCTAACATGTGAGTAGAAAGGAAGAAAAGAAGTGTAGATGAGATGAAATAAAGGAATACTTTTGGAAGGAGAAAGTACATTTGCTATAAAAATCAAAAGCAGGATATCGATGTTGCATGAAGGGAGAGAGAATTCAAATTACAACTGATGGAGTATTAATGTAAAACAGAGCCTGTGTACGATGAGAACTACATCGCGTGGTAGAAAGGGAGAATAGACTGAATGCTTATCGTCATTATAGTAAGTAGGAAGGAATTTAGGTGAGTGTGGGTTTGTGAAGGGAGATTGTGGAGTGGATGCCTGTGTTGGAAGGAGATAGAGCGATGAGAAACATTGTAGTGTAGGATGGCGTTTGTTGAATAGAATCTGTAACAGATAATTCTGTTTGGGTATAGTGAATATGGTTAGTGAAAGAGGATGCGAACAAAGAATCCAGTTAGAATAAGAAAGAAAGGTAGGATAAGTTGACAGTCTTAATGCTAACATGTGAGTAGAAAGGAAGAAAAGAAAGAGTAGATGAGAAGAAATAAAGGAATACTTTTGGAAGGAGAAAGTACATTTTTATAAAAATACAAAGCGGAAAGTCACTGTTGGATAAAGGAAGTGAAATTCAAAAGAGAGACATCAAACCGTGAATGATGAAGTATTAATGTGAGACAGAGACTGTGTACGAGGAGAACTGGATCGCGTGGTAGAAAGGGAGAAGTGAGAGAATGTTTGTCACGAAGATTAAGTAGAAAGGAATTTGGTTTTTGTGTGGGTGTGTCAATTTCAGTGTTGAGAGAATGCATATGTTGTAAACCTTGAATGTGTTAATACACATTTTAACAGTGTATGATAGAAAACAAATCAAAAAAGATAATTTTGGTTGGATAAAGTGAACATGGTCAGTAATACAGGATACGAAGTTTTGAAACTTGTTAAAATGAGAAAGAGAAGTAGGAGAGGTTTATAGACTGTAAATGCTAACATGTGAGTAGTAGGGCAT
The DNA here is from genome assembly GCA_018389105.1 of Nautilus pompilius. Taxonomy (NCBI): domain Eukaryota; kingdom Metazoa; phylum Mollusca; class Cephalopoda; order Nautilida; family Nautilidae; genus Nautilus; species Nautilus pompilius. The sequence goes on from JACATO010001069.1 coordinate 6,899, forward strand.
CAAAGAAAGTGTATATGAGAAGAAATAAAGGAATACGTTGGGAAAAACATAGTTTGTGTTAGAAAAAGGAAAGTGAATTTCAAAAGAGAGACATCAAAATAAGAATGATGGTGTATTAATGTGACTTGGTGCCTGAGTACAAAGAGATGTGTCTGATGGTAGAAAGGGAGAAGATAGAGACAATGTTAATCATTATGGATTAAGTAGAAATAAAGTAGTGGGGATGTGTGTTTGTGTTCTAGATATTGTGTAGATAGAATTGCTCTATTGGAATCAGAGATGATGGTAAGAAGCATTGTAAAAGAGTGGGATGGAATGTGATAGAAAAGAATCACAAAAAGATAATTTTGTTTGGATAAAGAGAATATGAGCATTGAAATAGGATGTGAAGATAGAATCTAATTTTAAATAGGAAGAGAGTTTGTTATGTTTGATAGACTCTAAATTTAAACTTGTGAGTAGAAGCAAAGAAGAGAAATTACTTTTTGAGAAGAAATAAAGGCATATATTGGCCAATTTTTGTGAGAGAAAAAACTGGAAATGGGGCTATTGAATTTTAGAAAAAGGTTGAGAAATTCAGAAGAGAGACATCAAAAAAGTATATTGGGATAGGATAAATGTTACACTGAGCTTGAATACAAAGAGAAATATGTCTGTCAGAGATGGGGAAAAGAGAGAGAGAATGTGTACCATCAGCAAGAAAGTAGAATGAAATTTCGGTGAAAGAGTGTGTTTGAAGATAGAATGACTGTTTGAAATAGAGATGGTGCAAATAAACGATGAGAAATAATCGGAATGGAGTGTCTTGGATCAGAATGAGATAAAAATAATTTTGTTTGGATAGCAAGAATATTGACAATGAAATAGTTTGTGTAGGAATAATACCGTTAGAAATAGAATGGATTGTAGTGGTGTTTCATTGACTCAGAATCGAAGGTCTGTGAGATTATGGAAAGTAGTAAATGTGCAATATGAAATAATGGGATTGTTTGGGAAAGACAATTTTTGTGAGTTTAAACAAAGAGAATGGGATAAGAGAATGTTAGAAAAAATGAAGAGAAATTGGGGCAATAATTATTTAGAGATAGTCTTTTAGAAATAAATAGAAAGAAATGTTGAATGAGTGATTTTGAGGAAAATATGATAGATTGTGTATGGGGATCAAAAAGAAATCTTCCTGGTATGGGAAAGGGAGCAAGTGAGAAAATAAGTATTATGCAAGAGAAATAAGAATGAATTTTTGGAAAATGTCTGGGAAGAGAGAGAGTAGTGATAAGTTAATGTTTTGAGGGAGATGGAGAGTGGTGTAAGTGAAGGAGGAATAGTTTTTGGATGAGCATTTGACTATTTAAAATAAAATATTGGTTGGAACAAAGGACAGTTGTTAGAAGGAAAGAGTGGAAATGGTGGTAGTGTTTGGAAAGAAGGAATGAAAAAGAGTTGGAATGGACAGTGATGGAATAGAAAGAGAAAACATAAGTTTTGCTGACTGTTAGAGAATGTGGAGAAAGAATGAAAGGATATGATAAGATAAAAAGAGAAAGCTAGTGTGGGGGGTGGTGAAAGGGAAAGCTGTAAATTAGTGAGATTGAGTGTGAGAAGCATGAGAGAGAGAATGTTTGTGGATGACGAGAGTGGATAGAAATATGTGGGAAGAGTGAGATATAGAATTGTAAGAAGACTATTGAGGGACAATAAAAGATATATTGTGTGTAAATGTTAGTAGGGAGAGAGCATGTGAATATATTTGAAAAGATTGAGAATGCAGAGGCTGAGAAAGAGATGGAGAAGAAAGGAATAGATGGATAGATAGTGGGAAAAGAGAAAGAGTGTGATGAGGAAAAAGAGACGGCGAATATAAAAAACTGAGATAAGAAAGATAGATAGAAAGTATGTAAATAGAAAGAAAGAGACTTGGGAAGAGTGAAAAAAATGTGGGAAGTGAAAATTAAAATAAAAATGGAGAGGGTTTGGAAATGAGAGATAGTTGGTAGGTTGAGAAAAATAGTCAGAAGACAGAAAGATAGTGATAATTAGGGGTAGAGTTGGAAGAGAAAGTGTGGGAAGAAAATGCAAAGAGAGGACAGAGTATGGGAAAGAGTAAGAGAAAGACTGAGTGAGAATAAAATGAGAACAAAATGAAGAGAAAAAGAGACATATTGAGAGTGAGTGAAAGAAAGAATGACTAAGTGAGAGATGGAAACAAAAATTGAAAAAGAAAAGGTGAGAGAAAGACAGGAAATGAAATAAAATGAGAAAGAAAGTGAACTAAGGAAAAATAGAATGAAAGATGGAAAGAAAAAGAACAAGAGACAAAAAATCTTTCTCTTATTGTCTGAAATAAGGAAAGATATTGAGAGAATGAGGAAGGGAAATGTGGGACAGAGAAACTGATAAATTAACAGATCAGAAGATTCATTAAGAACTGAAAGAAAGAAATGGAAAAAGACGTAGAAAAAAAGGAAATATGGGTGAGAAAGAGATGGAGAGTGACTGACACAGAGCAAAAGTGAGAAAAAGATAGATTAAGACAGTCAGAAGAACAGAGGATGGAAGAAAGAAACTGAGATTGTGTGTAAATGAGAGAAAGAAACAGATGGTGAGTTAAAGAGAATAAGACTGGGAGAGCATATAACTGAGAGAAACAGAGAAAGAATCAGAGTGTTTGTAAGTGAGAGAAAGAAACCAGTAGAGTATATAAATGATAGGAAGAAAAAGAAATTAGAGTTTGCAACTAAGAGAAAGTGAAAGAAACTGGGAGAGCCTGAAACTAAGTGAAAGCAATATAAACTGAGTGGGTGGGTAACTGAGAGACTGTGATTAAGATAAAGACAAAAAAGAAACCAAGAGTGTGTACCTTAGACAAATATAAGGAATGAAAGATAGGGTGTAACTGAGAAAAGTAACTAAGAGAAAGAATCTGGGAGAGCATGTAAATGAGTGAAAGAGAAAGAGAAAAAAACTAAGAGAGAGAGTGTGTAACTGAGAGAATGGAAAAGAAACTGGGATAGCATGTAACTGAGAGAAAGAAACAGATTGAGTGTGTAACTGATTGAAGGAGTAAGAATCAGAGACTGTGACTGAGAAAAAGAGAAAGAAACAGAGAGTGTGTGTACATGAGAGAAAGAGAGACAAACACTCTTTGATTCTAAGTGAGAGAAAGAAACCAGTAGAGTGTATAAATGAGAGAAAGAGAACTTAGAGAGTTATAAGAGCAAGAGAAAGAAACTGGGAGAGCCTGTAACTGAGTGAAAGAGAAAGAAACTGAGATAGCATGTAACTGAGAAAGAGAAAGAAAGAAACAGAGGGTGTGCAAGTGAGAGAAACAGAGAGAGAGAGGGTGTAACTGATAGAAAGTAACTAACAGAACATGTAACTAAGAGAAAGAAACTGAGGGTGGATGGATAAGTCTGATAAATAAAGACGAAGAAATAAAGATTCTATGTTGAAATTAAACTGAAAGAGAGAATCATTTGAGAGAGAGGAAACAGTGAAAGAGAGACTGAGACAGACAGACAGAAATGAGAAAGCGAAAAAGTTAGTGAGAAGATGCAGAGAAAAGAAAGAGGGAGAGAGAGAGAATGATGTGGAAAGAGAATGACAGGAAAAGAAAGAGAAGAGGTTGATTGAGGAGATAGAGAGTTCAAGGCAGAGAGAGAGAGGGCTATACAGAGACTGAGAGAAGAGAAAAGGCGATGAAGGGAGACCAAAGAGAATAGTGATACTGATAAATAGACTTCTAGATCGAGAGATAGATGAGAAATATGAGTGAGACGGCAAAAATTACACAAAAAGAGGCAGAGAGAAAGGAAAAGAAAGAGATGGAGTGATATAGACTGAGAAATTGAGCCTGAGTTGGAGGGAAACTTAGAAAGAGACTAAGAGAGAAAACTGAAAGCAATGGTCTGAGAGAGAAGGGGAAGGGAGACTGAGAAGGGAAGAGACTAAGATAAAGGAAATGGAGATAAGGAAGATTGAGAGATTAGAGTGATCGAGTGAGAGAAAAACTGAAAGAGGTAGAGTAGAGTGAGAAAGGGGGAGACTATAAAGTGGAGTAATAAAGAGAGAGAGAGTGTGTGACTGACTGACATAAAAAGTGAAAGAGAGAGAGGATTGAAAGAGACTGAGATAGAGAGAAAGAGGCTGAAGTCTGTCTATATTCGTTGAGACAAATCTAAATTGCGAGTACAGAAAATGAAAGAAGAATTCTCACTGGTAGAATTTTTTATTACGTTTTATTGACCTGGATAGAATTTGATTCAGGCGGAAAAGAAAACATTTCTTACAAATAATGACATTTTCTTTCTTTTAATATTAATTTCTTTTAGATAGGATACTTAGTTAATTAATATTACCATTTTCCTATTAAGTAACAATGCGAGGTGGCATTGTTCATTCAGTTTGATTAATGGAAAATAGCAAAAAGATTCAATGATGGTTTGACATGGGCTTTGAAGAAATTGTGTGTTAATAGATGACATCTACAAACTCATTCACACTGTAACATTACAATAATAATTTATTTCATTCATCTTTTAATTCTATTCTTGAAGGGATAAAAAAAATTAAGCATGTAGACTGCTAACAGTGAAGGTGATGTTATATTCATTAAATTTCCGTTTTGTAATAGTAAAAAATGTCTAATTATCTACACATCAAAACCGCTGATAATTTAGACCAGGGTGGTCGAACATACGGCCCTCAGTACCTTAAAATGTGGCCCGGGAGGTCATACTAAATTTTAAAAAATTTTTCCTTCTTTAAATAAATTTTTACACATTATAACAAAATTATATTTATATGAATTATTTTCGCATATATAGTAATTAATTTCCGTTAATTTTGAAGGGTTTTTCGCAAACATTTTTCGTATTCATAAATCTCATTTTAATTTGAATTAGTATCAGTTTTATGTCATGGCGTCTAATGTATCAAAAAAGCGAAAAATTGACTCTGAACATCGTAAGTTTAATGCAGACTGGACATATAAATATTTATGCATCGAGGAAAATGGTATTATTAAATGCTTTGATTGTCATCAAACTATCAGCTGCTCGAAAGATCGAAAGAATATGTGAGTCGTCATTATAAAACGCATGCTAAAAAATATGACAATGTGATAGGAAAAGCTGCTAGACTGGTGCTTGTGCAACAATTAACTGATAAACTTACAGCACAGAAGAATATTTTAAGAATTTTAAAATCATAACTCCTACTGCTAGTGCTCAGTATTTGGATGCCTCCTATCGTGTATCTTTATTATTGGCTAAAAAGGGTAAATCCTTTCGTACAGCAGAGATTGTTAAAGAATGTGCTATAGAAATGGCAAAATCACTTGGAGAAATGGAAGTTGCTGATAAATTTAAAAACGTTTCTCTATCACACCAGACTGTTTCTACCAGAGTTCAAGATATTGACTTACAACTGGAAAAAACTCTGAAAGACAAAATAGCTAATTGTGCATATTGGTCAGCTGCTCTTGATGGAAGTACAGACAACTGTGACATATGTCAACTATCTATTTTTATTAAATTATTGAATACAATTTTAATGTGACAACTGAACTCTTGGATCTGAAATCAATGTCTGGAAGAACTACAGGAAAAGATATATTTGAATCATTTGACATGGTAGTTGGAAATTTTATAAATAATAAAGATTTTAAATATGGAAAACTTTCTTCTGTCTGTACTGATGGAGCACCTGCTATGTGTGGCCAGAAAACTGGATTTGTGGGTGAGCTGAGAAAAAACAATATCTTAGTTAGTTCCAGTACACCACTGTAAATTCATCAAGAAGCTCTTTGTGGCCAAGTCTGCCAGACTGCATCCTGTAATGAAGTCTATCACTAAAATGGTTAATTTTATTCGTGGTGGTGCTCAAGCTTTAACTCACAGAAAATTCAGAAATTTCTTAGAAGAGGTAAATGCTGCTTATCCAGATTTGTCACTTTTCTGTGATGTAAGATGGCTAAGTGCTGGAGATTGTTTGAAGAGGTTCTTTGCATTGAGAAATGAAATTCTTGTTTTCTTTGAAAGTGAAATATCTGCTAACCACTTCAATTTGAGAATGACCTGAAAAATCCAGATTTCATATCTGCATTAGCTGTTTTGACTGACATTACCTCACACCTGAATGTTCTGAACAAACAAATTCAAGGAAGAAATCATGATATCTGTTATCTTGTGGGTAAAATTGATGCATTCAAATTGAAGTTGAACAAACTATTCATTCCACAATTAAAGGAAAACAATTTGACACACTTTCCAAGCTGCAAGGAAGTATTTGCTGATAAAGAAACTGACTTTTCAGATACGTTTCCATACTTAGTGATATTTCTACTGAATTTGAAAAGAGATTTCAGGACTTCCAAATAATTCAGGATGACCTTAAGATACTGAGCAATCCCTTTACTATAGAAGTGGATAAGGCACCTGCTCAACTGCAGTTGGAATTATGTGAGCTGAAAGAAGATCATTTTCTTCTTTCTCAAAACCTTGACAATCCATTAGAATTTTGGAAACTGGTAAATGCAGAATCATATCCTGAACTAATAACTTTGCACTTCACATGCTTTCAATGTTTTCTTCAACCTATGTTTGTGAAAGCAGCTTCTCTCTTATGAACCAAATAAAGTCAAAAGAGAGGAATCAGCTAGATGATGAAACACTAGCTTCATGTGTCAGAGTTGCACTAACTGACTTAGAAATTGATTTTGTAGAATTAGTTAAAAAACAAAAAACCTCAAATTTTGCACTAGCCACTGTAGTAAATACAAATTTTCTATTAGTATAAGTATTAATAAATATCTTTTTTAATCAAACTTTTTTGGAGAGTGGCCCTCACTTGCATAAACCTGATCAATAATGGCCCTTTGCTTATTTGAGTTCGACCACCCTGATTTAGACATAGATGTTTTTCTATGAAGGAAAAGGGAAAACAATTTCTAGTTCCTGATAAATATATTTTTTGAAAACGTGGAGGGATTAAAGAAATATATGTTCGAAGTTGGAATTAGAGTAGTAAAAAAAAAAAAAGATTGGCGGATCATTGTTGTATGCCAATAGGTAACTGTAATCCTGATAATTTGAAATGGATGCATATGTAAGAGAGTTACTGTACACCTTGCCATGAAGGTTATATTTTGCATGTGCAAATTAGCTATTGCATCAATCCAGAGGCTGTCTGTTGGGTCTTTAGAGCAAAGATCGGGCGAGGTCTAGTGTAAAGTTTCAGGGATCACGTAGGGTGGGTATCCAGAGACTGAGCAAAGGAGAGGAGAGGTCGACAAAAACGGATGGCTAAGCAACCACAGCGGGTTTTATCTACACTTGCCTACCTAGAGGTTGTCATTAACTTTAGAAAAGCAAATTTCAACGCATTCATTCATATTTAGAATAAATAAAGGATTTATCTATAGTTGGATGCCTAATTATTATGTCGTCTACAGAAACTTTTGTTTTCACCTGTGATGCAGCTTTATTATCATCTATGAAGAAGTATTTCTAACTTCTTTTTATTTTCCGGTGTTTTTGTTGTTTTGAAGGTTTCTATTGTTATTACAAAATGTTTGAAAGGCGCAGATAATCAGAACACGCTAAGAGTGCCCTCTAGTGTTAATTTGTGGCTACAAAAACAGATTTTCTTTATGTCTTGTTCCATTGTGTGCAGGGCAGCAATCAACCTGAAAAAAAAAAGTAATACGTCAAAAAGAAACGATTTTTTCACCTTTGCTATATTTTAGCACACATCAATGTTTGAATTTCGGGCAAATTAACAATATACCGTAGAAAGTGCTGACATGACTTATGAACGGTGCCATTTTGCTGATAAACAAAAAAAAATTTTAATGCCTCACATTTCTCATGATGTTACGCTCAGAGTACTAAGTGTGACAGCACAAAAGTATAGCAGCCGAAAATCTTGTTCTAAACAAACCTGTTGGACAATGACGTTCATTATAGATGTGCTCTGAGTGAGTTTTATTTTGTGAAGAATATTCATCAGTTGTAGATTTGATTTTCCATAAGTTAGCTCAATATAACGAAAAAACATTCTTCAACTGAAGACCGAGCTCGCTTCGACAGCTGACTTACAGAGAAACGCGGAGAGCATAAAAGGCCACGACAGTTAGCGACTTCGCTCTGGGCTGCAATCAACATTCTGAGTCTGTCTCTCTCACAAGTTATTGGGTTTTCCAATAAGAAAAAAAAAAAAAAAAACGGAAAAATACTGTCCTTGATTTGCTTATAGATATAAAAATGTTATATTTAACTTTTTAGTTTGTGTAGAATCGAGGTTGTAAATATTAAAGTTTTCCAAAAAATTATGTTGATGATAACTTTCATATTGTTTGGTTTAGTATCAAGAACAAGAGCATAGAATCCCTGAACTGTCAGTTTAATCAATAAGTGACCTAGCAGCTCACGTATACGATTGGGAAAGACTAAAAACAAGTCATCAAAATATATCGTATCTCAGTGGATTTTTTGTTAGAACCAAATGTTTTTCTTTAGCTAACCTTAAACAACTTTTATTTTTCACTTAACAAACCCCAGCCAAACTGTTTTGAAAAATTCTTGATAATGGTCCATCTCCTAAATTATATTGAGTCTCAGACTTGAATTCTAATAAACTTCTATTTTAGTAATCAGGAGAGCAAACATTCTAGAGTAAGCAGTTATCATTTTAGAAAAGGAGAAAATAGTGCAGGATCTGAGATTTATGAACACAATGTTCCCATCTTAAGAAGGATATTATAGAGGCTCTAGTGGATGAGCAACAAGATGCAGGTAAACAGCAGGAGGAAATCCCAGCTAGCCCAATAATTCTGGATGATGAGCTTGATTTCCAAAAGTGAATTAACACGGTGTGATTAAGCTGACCATTATCAGAGGACGCATGAATCTGTATCTACCTATAGCTCAGATGCTATAAGAATGGAGACTGGAGTGCCAACTACTAATGACATTTTGGCATTTTAGTGAACTATGCAGCTGGGTTCAAAGATTCGATACGATACTACGCTGAATGGAAGGTTGACTTTATATCTTTTGAGGGTCAAACCTTTATAACCTTAATCTCCAACTGGCTCAGCTATAAGCAAATCTCTTATGTTGTTGTAACTTTTGTCCATGTTCTTCATAACCTTTGTTTGATGATTTAATCCAATCCAGAGACAACACTAAGTTATGTCGTTCACCTGTCCTTTTCTCAGTACATTAGCTCTGGGAATTACAGTTGAGTGCATTGATATTGAAATTGCCACACCAGGCCTGATGAGTCAGCAATATGCAACTTATCCATGTTATTGGGCTTATGAATTTGTTCAAAGTACCGGTTGGGATATCTCCAAATGGCCTCAAAATTATTCAATTATTCAGCAAACTTTATCCCGGCTCTATTCCAGACAAAGAAATTGTTAAACAGTCAAGTCTCAAATCAAACGAATCCTGAAGATTTAATCTTGACAGACAAAGGTTTTTAAATCCAGAATATTGTTTCAAGTAGTGTGTTTGTCAACACTCCCTTTTTTCTTGAGCATGGAGAATTCACAGGGAATGAGGTTAAGGCTACCAACTTCATTGCAAGGTTTCGTATTTGTGTTGAAATAGCAACTACTAGACTCAAGATTTTATGATCTTATTTTTGTTGTTCTTTATTTTTGATGTTAAGCTGACAAGGTATTTCACTGTGTGCAGCCCTGATCATCGAAAATTTCCTTTAATTAAAGAGAGCTGTGAAGAATAGATTTCGAATAAATGTTAAGAAATGTGCGTCTTTAACAAAAGTGAAAATATAGGCTTTATAGCAAGTCATTTAATGTGATTTTGTCTTGGAAATTAAATGTATATAATAATAAAATACTTGTAATTACAATAATTGAAACAATTCTCTGTATAAAAATAAAATAGTTGAAAAATATGCATGGTTTAATTGTTAAAAATTTGTTTTAGAATTGTTCAAAATAAGCGATGAGTATATGATAATTATAAGATTTCAAAGTTTCCCCTCAATAATTTTGGGAAAAATATGCCAATGATATTATTCTCCACTTTCACTTTCTCTTTTATGAAATCAAGTTGAGCTTGAGTGTCCTGTATTTAAAGGAATTCTTCAAAACAATATTATTTTTTTCTATTGTAGGTATTGGCAGGAGTTTTGTGAGTGCAAATTTGAGGATTATTAGCCAACAACCAACGAAGTTGTGAGTACAGTTTTTCACTATCCTCATAGTTGAGTTTTTATAGCAGAGTGCTATATCCGAGTTTGGAAGGTGGTTCATTTCTGTAACAGGTTGTATAGATCTGTTGCTTGATTTTCATTCTTCTGGGGTTTTTTTGCCACACTATGTCTGTTATGCTAAAATTGTATAATAAATATGCTGTGAATGAATAGCGCAGTGGAGTGGCTGGTCTTAGACGTTTTCGTTAGGTATCACTCACATTCAGTGTATTCTGTTTTTGTCCAGAAAAAAACCTAAAATCAAGAGAAATGATGCAAGTGAATGAACTGCCAGTAAGTTGATGCAAATAGAAAAGACTAATTGAATCTAACTTTCTGTACAACAGGCAGCTTTACAGTAATCATAAAAATGCCAATAGTTAAATTAATTCTTTAAATATTCAGGTGGGAGTATAGGTAAAGCATCTTAATCAGGGTGTGAAAGAATTGTAATTTAATTAATTTATTTATAAATCAAACTTTTTGCATGTCAAATTTTTCTGTTAAAATGTTTCTATTACAAAAATTAATTTAGACAATTTTTTGTTGTTTCTACAAAATCTGAGGACAGAATTTTCAAGTCTCATATTTTCAGACACCTTGTATGCAGTACGAACTGGTAATCAACATAGTTATGTTGGATATTTGTTTATTGTATTAGTATTTTTTTGCTTTTTTCATGATTATATTAATAAGTTAACCAGCCTAAAAATATCTGACATACAGCCATTTAAAGTGTATGATGACAACAATAATAATAATAATAATAATAATAATAATAATAATAATAATAATAATAATTTTTAATAGGTGTACTTTGCCTACAAAATCGCGAATTGATCACAGGAGCTGATAGACTTTTAGAAAATGGTGCCATTGATAAAAGCTAAAAATAAGTTTCGAAGGCACTGGATATTCGTCAACTGTTAAAGAATTAAAACAAAGAAAATAATTCCTGATATTTTGCTACAGAACTCACTGCAATATCTGTAACTGAGTTAGTACTTTTTATCACAAGTATTGTAATCGATGTGAATGTGTGTGTTTTCAGTATCTCAAGATACTGTAGATAGCTGACGCTGGGATTTGAACCAGCTAATCCCAGCATCAGCGTTAGCTGTCTACAATATCTTGAGATACTGAAATCACACATATACAAAGAAAAGAATTGTTTAAATATCATATTAAATGGAATATATTAATCTGAAGGAAATTTAATTGCTAATGTATCTCTTAGTAAATTTAAATATCGTGAGTACAAACCTGTAACTGGAAAATATTTAAATAATCGAGGTTCAGATTCTGATATAACTATTCAAAATCAAGAGCACTGATGCTGGTCATAAGATCAGAATTATTACTATCTGCTTCTGAAAAGGAATGAAACTGTGAAAACCTATGATTTTGGTAGTTTTTCTTTCATTCTTACTTGAATAATAAAGTAATTGATCTGCTGCTAGAAACAAATGATTAATATGTGCAACAGTCTGAGTCACCATGTATCTCTTAGCTGACGGTGTATTCAGTAATCACCGTACTGTAATCAATTATTTCTTAGGAGTATGAGCTAGCAATTATGGGAAATCAATCTTGTCCAATTTACAATATGCTGCCGTTAACCATTATCAGATTATCATACAACATGTATGTATTTGTTTTTATTAATATGGCGTTTCATGTGATTACAGACAATCAAAAGTTATTATTGATCATTGTATCATTGCAGTCTTCAAATCTTCAAATAATTGGCCCAGAAATCTTGAAATTGTAGTCTGTTTTGCTTGCATCACTCGAAAATGTATTTTCTCTTGTTTCTGATCAAATTTTTATCCTTTGCATTAAAACCATATTTTCCATTCATTTCATTTTTTCGGATCTCCTTTAGTCTAAGCTTTGAGTCTGCTGTTCATTACATAATTCATCCAAATTCTCTGTTGATATCAACAGGCATTTGCCATCAAGTTAGTTTAATTTTTTAGTTACAAGGATGAGCAATTATTTTGGGGAGGAGCAATGTATTAGCAATGATGGCTTCCTGCCTTCTTGTAACTATTCATCATCATCATCATGTGTCATCTGAAAATTCAGTTATGCGGGTAGGTTGAATCAGAGTGGCAGGAAAATACTGATCACAACTTGTTACAGTTTCTACTGCAGAAATAAAAAAAAATCTTAAGCAGAATGGGGTTTTACCTCAATTTTATTTATTACTTCGTAAGCTGATCTGCAAACGTTTATGTTGCCGCATTGTTCAAATATCTTATCTTTTTAGTTCTAACTCTTCATCGAGCAGCAGTTTTAGGTTAAAGAAAATCATTAGAACGTTTATTTTGTTATCTTTGAAACAGTTATAATTAAGTGTTGAAGAAAACTGTTCCTTATCCTGTTTGTAGTAAATATGGCAATAGAAAACAAACCAACAATGCATGTACTCAAAATGTACAATTAAAGCAAATCAAGGTTGGTGTTAGGTGTAATTGTGGACATCTAAGGCAGTTGGTTTATGGAGAACTTTTACATGGATGAGTCGAAGATAAACAACAGGTACTCAGTGAGGTCTGTGATTGGCCACATCATGGCAGAGTTTTGATGTCTTGACTCTCCATCTGCATTGCGTAGGTGCTCTGAGATGAGGCACCATCTTCCAGAAAAAAATACTAGAAAAACAACCGCTCAGTAGTTACAGTTTCTTTTAAAACCATTTAGTGAAACAAATTACACTCCACACTATTACAGACAGACTGTCATATTTTGTCATGGTTTACATCTCGCCACTCTTCAATTTCATCTGATGCTGGGAAGAAAGGACCTGAAGGTTTTTTGTGGACATCTGCCACATTTGCAGCTGATTGTCGCAGTTAGGTGTCTGTGCTCCTCTCCACAATACATAAGTCTTGTTTTGTTGGATTTGCGTGTCCAGGACACACACAAACGATTGTATGATGGCTTCTATTCAACTGGATAATCATCATGTTAAAATTCAACTGCAGAACATTCAGTGTCTTGGAGATATTTCACTGTCATCCTCCTACATCCCAATTTCCAGCTACACCTCTTTTCAAAGTCCACCCGCACTCGTGAAATTTCCCATCAGTGCATTAGCTGTCTGCGGACAGAGTGTACCTGCTCTTATAACTTGCAATCATGTGACAGGAATAGCCTGGTTAAGTCTCAGGAGAAGTTTATATACTTATGTCAAATTTTATATATGGCTCCATTTGCTTACATGTCAGGACGTTAATGGGCAATGGTTTATATTGTATTTTTATTAAATAAATGATTGATACTGTAGATTTGAGTGAAATATTAGTTACTAGTTTATAGTGGGTAGTAAAATTTAAATATGATTTTGATGTTTCTGATTCCGCTAAAAAATCTGAACAACCGTACGGCAATAATCTGTAGATTTTGGGAAATTGCGAAATCAGATGCAAATGTGATTTGTTCTAGTTGTACTTGGGAAGCTGGGGTGTAGATATTGTTATCAGGAACATCCATTATCAAATAATTTTAACGAAAAGCGTCTTTTTTGTTTTCCTATTCTTATAAAATTTCAGGAGCATCTGGATTTGAAGTGGAAGTTTTCAGTTATTCAAGCTTTTGCTTAAACTTATTTTGAATCTTTTCGAGTCATCTACTAGACTGCAGTAATTTTTTCCTTTATTTGTTTGTCTTTCCTAATCATTAATGTATACAATGATTTAGGCCCATAATCTAGCAAAAAAACAGAAAACTCCCAGTTGCCAATGTTGAGGGGTTAATTAAAGTTAGAGAACCACAAGACTGTGATAAAAAAAAAAAAAGACCTAAATGCCATGGAGTTTTAAATATGTTAATACTGTTTGTGGTTTAGAGCAATGCTGAAAGTGGTAAGTAATAGTTATTCACTGCACATAAGAAGTTATTCGCCAGTGTTTTGGAGAGAAAATAAAACCTTAAAGGCGATGTTTTAGAATTTTGATTTGTAAACTTTAGCTGGTTAATGAAATACACTGCATAGCCAAAACATTTAAATATTTAAGTAAGAAACAACAAGAATATACTCTAAAATAAAAAATATATGAAAACTTGTGGTCATGTGACACCATGTGATCCACGAAATCTGTGTTGAATGCCACTGTTAAAAATAAACATGAGAAAACTAAAGAATAGAGACTATGAAACACATGGAAGGATGTGCCATGGAACCGGCTGCTCTGCAAGCGCACTGAATGCACTGAGCAACATCCATTAAAACTGTCCTCTTGATGGTTTCTCCAGTGGAAATGTTTTTAGAAATTTTTTTTGGAATGCATAAGTCAAGTCACAAACAGCTCCTGATAGATTTAGCTAGCAGACATGTAGGTGTTGTGACAAATAACAGAAGAGCTACAGTGGCCCAAATGACAAACTCTTACCAATTGACAAGACTTTTCCACCCAAACAATGCTCTTTATGCTACGTATTATAGGTTCTGGCAGTAGCTACTATGCACAAGTCCAATTCTTAGTGCAAAACAAAGATAATCACTTAATGTACTCCCTGGGGCATGAAGACTGGTAAATAAACTAATAGAAGAACACTGCATTGCATAATTATTTTCCTATTTGAAACAGATGCGAGTGTAGCAGAAATTTCATCAAAGACATAACTTCAGGGCATAATTCAATGTCTGGATAACTGAAGTATCAAAGTCTGAGGCAAATTTATCTTGCATGGTTGTGATCACCACCTTCCAGTAGTAAATACATAAACATTCTTCGTTCTACATTTGTTTTATACCTGAATTTGGTGGCAAGCCTTTGGAAAATAGTGTTCAACCTATGTTGGCTTGTGGATCAGAAACATTACAAAATTTTACCAAAACTACAGGAAAAAAGAATTTTTTAACCTATTTCATTGAAAGTGTTTGTGCCTGCTCTTCTGTCATCAACTTAACAATGTCTCACTTTACAATTGTTGTCACTAGGCACAAGAGGCCAGCGAGTTTGTAATTGGTAAGTCATGGTGGGTAGCTACTTTTTATAATTACCATTGCTGAGAAAGAACGGTTTCTCAAAGAGGTGAGTGATTCCAAAGCAGAAAGTATATCATTGAGCTAAATTACCTTAGCTGGAAACACATAGGCGGCATAAGTTTCCAAAATACATGAATGCTCTCTGTAGACTGGGATAGAAGGAGGCTTTCCAGATTGCTTTTGAGAGCAATGAGTTGCACTATGAGTTGATGATCTCCATCTGCAAAACATTTGATCTTTTTCTCCGGAAATGTAAATGTATTAGTGAACAGCTTTATGCTGTCTTGTATTGTGGAACAGTCTCGAAAGTGTGTTTCAAGATCATATAGAAGAATTCCACTTTATTTAAGTAGTTAGCAGTCGTTTTGCTCCTTTCTCTTTCATAAGTGATCAAAGTGATCTTGTCTTTTGTGAGATCTGCAAAATATTCAGTTCTGGTATTTCACTCCTTTTTTTAAAAGCTGTGCATGCTGTTTACAAATAATCTAAAACAAGAGAGAAATTTACCTCTAAAGAACCATTGTAATTCAGAGTGGATTAAAAGTTCACCGTAGTTCTCTTCTCCATGCTCTTCCCAAATAAGAGCAACTGATGAATTGATTCAGTGTTGTCAGAGAACCTGTCGGCCAAGCAATTGCTTCAAAAAAAGAGGAACACCCAGAATTTGTACCTACCATAGATGGTGAACCATCCATACACTTACTGTTCAGAGTATTTCTCTCCACACAACTTTTGAGCCTCTTTTGTAGTTCTTTGGATAGATTAGAATTCATCACATTAAAATTTAAAATTAAATCTTAAACGAAAATACTTAATTGCACCGTATCACACATATCAGCACATTCATTCATGTCCAATAAGAAAAACATGCAAGTCGAAGCTTGAAATTTCAGTCCTGACAAATTGTTATTCGGGTCCTGTACCTTATCGTCACACGAGACAGAAGAATATCATTCAATTCTGACAGGACTTCCTTGCCACCTAAAGCTCTTGCTACTATCTCATGGCTATACTTTAGGATCTCTTCATCAGAAAATTGTCGTCTTTGCAAACACGAGCGCTGTCTTGTGATAGTTGCGATCACATTCTTCATTTCTTGGTGTTTCTTGAGAATAATTCCCGCTGCCTAGTAAGAGCTTTTGTTATAGCCACAACATCTTTATGAAGGTCAGAATAAACTGGACATTTATCATTCACGGATAAATTATTTGGATGTATTGTGGTGTTTCACATTATTCCTTCAGCAGTGCCGCAGAGAAACAACGAGGGCAACACACTGATTTATCACCTTTTCCAATTATAAGGAAATACTTCATACTAAGGATTGAATTCCCCGCTTGACAAATTTTCTTTGACTTTTTGCTTGTACTAACTGAGAATCATAGTTGTTCACTAATTAAAAGAAAAACTACAATCACAGGTTGTAAAATAGAAACGCACTTGAAAGGGTTTAGTCATGAGGTTTCCATCAACGAAACTAATATGGATTCGAGTCAACAATAAAACGTTTCTTGGTTCCTTGTTCGGAACACAAGCATTAAACTATAATATGGGGGGACATAGAATGAACACCACTGATATAGTGCATAAGTCACGCGTGAACTACTTTTAGTAGATTTTTGTTTTTTAGGGATTGCTGATAAATTGTAAAAACGAAGTCAGGTAATAAAAGCTCAGCTAAAATCCACAACTGCTGAATGTGGGTAATATACATCTAGCTAAGCATTAACTAGGAATAGAGAAGCATTGAGAAATTCTGCCAAACATCATTTTGATTTCAAATGATTGGAAACTCTTCCTAAAGATCTGTCACCATCAAGGTCACTCACATGCAAGGTACTTTCAGAGCGTAGGCAGCATTTGCAAGGAGGCTCTTACTCTGATCCTCGATGAAGATCCACTTATTGGGCTCCCATAACATGATTCATTCTTGCTCTTTTCTATCAGTCTGTCAGCGTGGTTTCTTCTTTCAGCTAAACAGAGAGTTTTGATAGGGACTTTCCTACTGAGAATGGAAACGTCGGGCCCCAAGAGGCCCAGGCATGTAGAATCTCAAGAAATATATCTACACTGGTAGAGGGCGATGTTCAAAGAATAATTTATATGTGTCCTAATTCTGAAGTGTAAAGTACTCTATCAAAAGATATGTGGACTGTCATACTAACCTTAATGTTACTGTTTCTTTGTACATCAAAAGACAAATGTATGGACAATTTAAATGGACCTATAGCTTTATATCCAATAAACAATGTCTCTGGATCTGTTTGAGAAAATAATAAATACTGATAAGAAAACCCTGGGAAGGCCATTCGGCCCATTTATCTGCTAAAGAAGACTGATCGTAAATATAAAAGGGTTATTCTGCTTATGATTTTAAAAATGATTTGTAATAATAATAATAAAATTCAGTATAGATTAATACATTTATTGGATAAAAGATGATATGCTTTCAACCACAGTAAAAGTTTCATTTTGATGAAGATTAGAGCTAAATAATGTAAATAGTATTGTTTTATTATCAATAAATAATCATAAACTATTCACCAGTACATTCTGTTGTCATCTGGATGAGAAGAGGATGCATCGGACAAGTGACTAGACAGGTGCGGATAGTGTAGGTGGGTCAGGTAGTGACCAGGTCATGGAGCGAGCACGTGGACTAGAGGTGCTGGCTCGCTCCTTGGAAAGCTGCGTCGGATTTCACCATTTTGCAGTGTTGTTTCTTTCTATAAATTTCCCTGTAAGTAGCAACACATGATTGATTCTATCTTCTTTCCAGCTTGTAAAGTGCCCTCCTTGCAGAGATCCATATCAGTCCCTCCCTGGGTAAGTGGACAGCTGCGATAAACTTCCTTCTCCTCTGCAGTTTCCTCTTCCTCTATCATTTTTACCACAATTCCTCTTCAAGAAATTCAAGCATATCTGCCAGATCAGCTTCTCCTAAATTCTTGGACCACACACTCCTGCTGAGGTCGATGATTCATGTAATTTCTGAAGTCAGAATAACAAAACCTTTAAATTCGAGGATTCACTTCACTCATATATCCTTTCAAACTCCGTTCATGGTCATAGTCTTGAGTTCATCCCATGTACTTGTAATATTTTCAACAGCATGAGGAACTTTACTGCCACCAGAACTTGGGAACATGCTTTGTTTGGCCCGTCTTTTGTGTCCAACAACTCATAATATCCTCCTCAAGAAATACATTTTAAATGTTGCTATGACCCCTTAATCTATCGGTTGTATTAATGGTGTAGGGCAGAATATTCGGGTGGAAGTCATTTGGGATGAGCTGAAGCATTATAGATGACGAGTATGGCCTTGATACAAATGTTAGAGTCCTTGTAGTAGTGTTCCACTTCCACAGAAAAACAATTCATAAATCAATCTTCAAAAGGCTGTGGTTTTTTTACCCAAGCTGTTTCATCAGCTTGCCAGTGCACAGGTAGAGTATGGTGTCTATGGCCCTTTAAAGTCCAAAGAATCTGGGAATGGTAAGTGAAGAAAGGCTTGCATTTAAAATTATCTGAAGCATTGACACATACCAAGAAGATTAAGCGATATTATGCTGAAGTCCGAGGCAACATTTTCTTTCTTAGACATAAATGTCCTGTTGGGCATGCGCTACCAAAATAATGCAGTTTCATCTGCATTAAATACTTGCTGCAGTATGTATCCTTGTACCTTAAACCACTCGGAGACTCGGCAGAAGCTTCATAGTTAGCACTGGCTGCCTCACCCATTAATGTGATGTTATAAGGAGTTTGATGGTTCTTAATTTTTCAAGCCAGTCCTTACTTGCTAAAGAAAGCTCATCATTTGGAACCTCACCTTTATCTTGCCTTAAATGATCATAAAGCTTCAAGACATCCTGCAAATAATGGCAGAGTTTAACGATAACAATTTTTGCTTTTGATCACAGCTAACGTACTTCCCATTTTTTCTAACCTTGACCTTCTCACTCCTGTTGTACATTTTGTAGCACATTCGCTAGATTGCTTAACAGCTGCTCTAAATTGTTTGCATTTTTTTAGTGGCTCTACTCATTCACTTGGTATACTCTGCCAAGCAATGTCACACCTTTTTGCTTTTTGAAGCCTTTTTAATAACTCCAACTTATCTTCTGGTGTTAACATCTTAAACTTCTTCATAAGGGGGTTATTGACTTGAAGAAGAACTTGAAGGACTCTTGGGGGAAACCATAGTCATTATCAAAAATAATATATGGTAATGCAATCAACTACTACTACTTACCACAACAATCACCAAGTGTCAACTGACCCCTGGGGCATGGGGTCACATGGCGGCTTGTGCTGTAGCCAGTGGGTGACTAGTTGGTGTGGGGCTAGGTAGTGTGCGGAAAATTATTTTCAGAAATTGTCATGCAAATTCAGCAGTAAGTGAAACCTTACTCAGTATAAATGAATTTTGGTATTAAATGATTATTTGACATTGACTGAATTCAGCATAAACAAGGGATACCTATTGTGCAACAAATAGGGAAAACCTTCGGGTGGCACTGTAGCCTTTCTGTTATCCTACTGATTGTTAAAGTTAAGGGACTGACTTTGAATCCCGCTCAGTTTGATGTATTTTGCATGCCGGTTCCATCCTGTATCGAAAGATGAGGAGGATGACTGGTAGGGAGGTTAGGTCAGCTGGAGACAGAGCACATAAGAAACATTTTTGTGCTGGCCATAGGTTCCGGCACCATGAGTGCTCTTTACCCATCCGGCTAGTGTCTAGAGTAAGGGACATGATGACCAGTAACCTTTTACAGTCATTCTCTTCAGAGTCATTGCTGAACTACTGGAGATGTGCTCTTCTACATGACAACGTTCTCAATGTTAAATTAAGAAAGTAAAAATAAAGGAAATTGCGAACAAACAAATATTACTTTCTAGTGATCCTAAATCATGAAAGTCATTATTAAATAACTCTAATTTAATGCCAGTTTTCTATTTTAATTAGTAAATAATTTGAGGTTAAGAAATTTATTTAATTTCTTTAAATTGTTTTTGTGTAATTTTTTTAATAGCTAAAATTATAGTTTTCCTTAGTGCAACCAATGATTATAAACATAAGTGGCTGATAGAATAGAATTTCTAAAATATTACATTTATGAACCACCAGGAAATATCAGGACCTAGAACCACCTGGTAATGTGTAGTAAGATCGGCTTCTGTCATATTTCAAATATAATAAAAGTATTTTAAAAATTTGATTGAAAAAAATTATTTTAAAAATCAAATGTAAAATTAACTTTCACAGCATTGTCTCGAGTGAATTTAGATATCTGTCTATACCAGAATATTTTATTCAGTTGGCTGCTTTTTAGAAAGTGTACGAACGAAGACTTGAAGTCTACCAAAGATGTATCAAAATTGAACCTGTCAGTGCTTTTGTGTGTGTGTGTTTATACTTTATATCTATAAAATCATTGACTTATAAGACAATTACATTTTATAGATTTTGTGGTTTTTTAAAAATAATAATGTCTTTAATTTGGTACATCTAATAATATTCAGCTCCAGAAAGTTTGTGAGTACAAATCAATGCTAGGTAAAATTAACATTTCGATTTTCTCAAGCAGAAAACTGTAGATCTTAATACTTTTTTGTTTTTTATATTCATGATTACTAGAAACCATTACATCATAATTATCGGCCACTCACCAGGACATGTTTTAGAATTAAACACACTTCATTTATATAATCTCCATTAAGAGGAAATTAAAACATGGTGCAATTTTCTTTAAAACAATCACGACTGAAATAATAAATTTGACACTCATATGATGACTCTAGCAGTAAATAACCTATATGGTAGATATGTTCTGTAAATTCTTTATTTGATTTCTAATTTGAATGACAAAAATGCTATCCCGAATTAAGCGAATATATATTCTTTAAAAAAATGTAAATCCCAATCATGTTTTATTATATGATCTATAAGGTCTATATGATTATCTATGTATTGGTTCATTAACGTCAAAAACATTTTCATAAGTCTAAGTTAAAAACTGAATTAGAGCAGCCATCTTGTGTTTAGTTCCTCTTTGGTAAATTTGTACAAAAAAGGTTTATATTTAGATATGAAATCGCTAGTTGTTAATTAGATATTTTCTTGTCTTATTGTATGCTAAGTTTTTTTAATTTACAAAAAAAATGTATAATTCTATTTATATAAAATTATTAACAGAAATGCTCATTAGAAAGTATTACTTTTTGGAAGTCAGAAAGAGGAATGAGAAAACATGACACTGTGCAAGGAAAGATTATTATAATTGACTTTAAATGATAACAGGTATATTTAGGTTTTGTCTGAAGCCATCATCTTAGATGAAAATATGGGCTACAAAGGTGTATAAATTCACAAATAAAAGGATACTGTTGTAAACAAAAAGTAGGTAGACTAGAATGAAAACAAATAACAAATCCAAAATATAACTGGTGATTACTGGAGGGTTTGTTTTTAATGGTTTCACAAAATTATTATTATATTTTCTTTTCCCATTTTAAATTGTAATTTACTGTTTTCTGTAAAAACAAATTCCCAGGAATTTTGTTTGTGGTGGCATAAATAATTCCATCTGTTTAAACCGATGAGAACTTTTATTATATCTGATAACTTTTCTGAACAGCTTTACAAATCGTTTGTCATTTGGTATAAATAATGTCAATATCTGCATAAGAAAGAAATTGAAAGCTTAAGGAACATTATATAGTTACATAGATTGAAAAAATTTTACAATTATTCAAGGTTGTATACTTTCATATCACTAATCTGGTGGACATAATTATGAAGTTACCAATAAACTATCCCATATTTTATACATATTCAATTTATTAGTGTATATACTAACATGAATATGAATGAATGGCCCCTAGTCTATGAGTAAATGTTTTATAGGCGCTATTCTATAATACCTAACCCAAACTTTTCAGAAATGTAGCTGAATGGATGAAAACAGTCCAGATGAACTAGAATTAATTTCAAGAACCTTGTGGACCTGACTCATATTTTTCCAACATATTTTATGACTTCTACAATACACGTTCTAGAAATAAATTTCGCTTTAGAAATGTCTATGTTAAACGTTCATACAGGTGTAAAGTAGTGAAAAGAATAGGGTTAAAGATATAAGTAATTGTGCGAGGAAAAAATTTGTTATTTAGAAAAGCAAAAAGCAAAAAATAACAACTATTGTGTAAGGAAAAGTTTGGAAAGAGATTATGTGAGTAGATAGTTTTTTTTTTCACACTTAAAGACGGACAGACATGCAATCAAGGAAGAAATTGTTTTGAATGTTTTCATTCTGAAATGATTTTACTCTGACAAGGAGCGAAAAAAATAATTTGCCTAAATCTGGTTACTGGTTGTTCTCATAGAGGGGCCCTCAAATGAGTGTTAATGATGGAGGAGCATTTTTTGTTGAAGTGCATGTGTAAGATGTTTGAAATTTACCAGCCAAAACTCTGTGCATTTACCATAGCAAAGGGTGACTTACCAGATATTGACTTACTAAAAAGTTAGTGTCATGTGATGCTACATCATTTAAAAATTCTGTTATCAAACAAAGGAATTAGTAATGTTGAAATTTTATTTCTTCTACGTTTTTCATTTGTTAAAATGTGGTGGTATGGATTATTATATCATAGCCAACATAGCTAGCTGTTTTTATAAGTTCTTGGATATATAGTAATTAGTATGAAACAAGGATGATATTATAAAATGCTGCAAGATTGTGTGTATGTTTCTACTTATGCCTGCAACTCTGAGGTAAGAAGGAAATTTATTTTGAAATCATTAATAAGATACTGATCAGTGATAGAAAAATTATCATTTGTTTGAAAATATATTTTATCAGAGATGGTCAGACAATTAGTGATAGCATCATCATGGTATAATGAACTGTGAATGACCGGGTGTTTGGCGTTGATGATGGTGGTCTCTGTGTAAGGCGCGAGAGCAGTACTTAAGTGGGTTTCATAATTACTTACCTGCCCTCCAGTAAAACCTGAGGATCATCAAAAACAGGTCATGCAGTCAAACTACCCTCTGGCTGTTGAGACAGCAGAAAGTGTATAAAATAATTAGTTTTCATACACAGGCTACAAGCCAACATTATTTCTCTCCTACTTTCAGTTTACTGACTAACATTCTTAAACTATCTGTTGTTATTGTCTGGAGTTAACGTTCAACAAAAAAATGAATCAGATAGCTTGCAGAGTGGCTACCAGAGAAAGGTGATTGTATTCTTTAAAAACAACAAAGAACCTAGAATTTACATCTGTTACTCATAATTTGTCGGCTTATGCTGTCTACTCAGTGATCTACTGGCAAATTCGAACAGGGCTAGGCTTTCATTTTCAATCGTTCTGTTATGCATAATGTCTACTAAATTTTTGTCAATTTTCATATAGTATATTAACTGTTTCATATCTAAATGTTAAAGATTAAAGGTATAAAAATTGTAAAAATTCATGCACCCTCCCTAAATTTTTGTAACAAAACTATTAGATCAGTTTTACAGGTAAAGCAAGCAAATGGTCTTGATGAACAACTCAAAATACTTCTCTGTATCTGTGTTAATTAATCACGATACTTTTGACCAACTGTGTATTATTACAAAATTTTAGTTAAAATGCTGCTTCTAAAATGTTTCTTAGTTTATTACACTCACAGGCCCTACACTTAAATTCACCAAATTCGAGAGAAGAAAACATTTCTATTAAAACCATTTCGCTCACTAATTTTAATTATGTTAGCATATGGAATAAGAATTATTCGCACAGATATATATATATACACACATGAGATTCAAAAAGTAAAACTGTTATACAGCACTGGGTGTAGCCAGAAGTGCAACCATTGTTTTATAACGATTAAAATTTCTTAGTGGTTTTAATGTATACGGAACTGGCTACAGGTGTTGAGTGTATTATTCATTGGAAACAGTAACTAAAATCTTAACCATTTTACTGTTAAAACATAAAATTGTCTCTCTTGATGGCGATCTGCTTATTAAAAAAACAATTATACATATATATATATATATAACTAGGCTCATGTTTTCCATAGAAGTGTGGCTTTTGCACAGCTATCTGGTGAAAAAAGGGTACCAAGAATTTTTATTTGTTCTTTATCACGCACACAACTATATAGTGACTTCAGACTCTTTTGTTTAATGTAAAATGGACTACAACAACTGCTATGGTTGTAAAATCTCTGAAGATTCTATAAAGTCAGTATCCCTTAATTGTACAAGGCCTAATTAAAATAGACTATTCTGTGAAACATCTGGTCCTAACAAATGGTGGAAATTTTTATTTGGATGATGTTTTTTCTGTTGAAAATGGTTTCAAAAGTTTAATGAATACTTTTGGAAAATCACTGTGATATTTTGACTTATCTAATTTTCTTGATAATTAAAAATGCTCTTCTTACTGCTTATAACATTACCGTTGTACAAAATACTATAAAGACTAAATCTTTAAAGTATTCTACACCAATTTATGATTATTCATCTTTTAATTCTGCCTCTATTCAAAAACTTTTGAATTTTAGTCTTTAATTATTCATTTTGCATTTTCATTAAAACTATATTTATCTAATTTTATTAAGCTTATTAGCAAATCTACTTTTTATTATTTAGTATTCATGTAGCTGAAAAGATCTTTTTTGTTGCATAATCACTCCACGTACACTTCAAGCAATAACAGTGATGGTCTCTACTATTAATATTTTCCTATTCATTCTTTATAAAAATTTTAAAAAAAAACATTTAAATTTCAGATTTATCTTACTATGTTTAATTTGTTTAGTTTCTGTTTCACTTTCAGTTTCTCAGTCACTTCTGTCTGTAAACTCAAGAGTATCATAAAATTCACAATTCTGATAATACCTACATGATCATGTTAGTAGTATAGATATGGGGATTTTCTGCATTACCCATCCATAAAAAGCTTGCACTTCATCTAAAAGACCCCACTCAGTTTGGGGTACTGAGCCACCCAGAGCAACCAATATGTTAAAATGACTTTTCATAGTCTATAATTTCCATCTGAAGCTGAACCAAAATTGTTCGCATATTTTAAGGAAGAAGCTGTACCAGTAATAGATGGAGATGGAACAATTATGCTATAATGTATAATTTCAAAGTAAGGATATTCATAAACATTTAGTGTCCTGCCTAGTGTGCCTTGATGGTGACCTATTCGGTGAGTATGATTTAATCTACCATTGCCGATACATGCTGCTTAAAGATATTACCGTAATTGTTGATTAATTTTCTAAAGCCACATTTTAAATACTTTGTTCAACTATTCCAAGCAGTAAACTAATGTAATTATCTTTTAATTTTAAATCATCAACATTATTATTATTATTATTATTATTATTATCTAGATTTGCAATATTTATAATTTCCTTTTTCTCCAAGTTTAAATACATTACTAAATATTCAGTATCATTATCATTACTTATACATTATAAAATTCATAATTATCATTATTTTTACTATGGAAATCACCCATTCTTTAATATTTATTATATTGTTAAAAGCTTTTAATTTTTCTTCAACAATTTTATTTTTAACTCTAGGTATGTTTTAATATAAATTCTAAATATCTTTTGTAAAAATTGAAATGTTATTTAAATTTTGTATTTGAACTTACTACTTAGTGAATCTTATGTTCTCACTTTTATCTATTAATTTATTACTCAAATAGTGAGTTTGATTTAATGCATTAGGAAAAATATCAACCCTGAATTCAATATTTAAAATCTAAGCTTATTTAACTTAATAACACGATTACTGCCAAATCCCATTCTATATAATATATTTATTTGTTGTATTAAACTATCAACATAGTTTTTCTAATTCCCCCATTAAAATTAATGAGACTGTTAATATTTATAATTCTAAGATAATCTGAATTTAAATCACAAAACATGAAAAATCATGTTTTTTTATTAAAAGTTTGATGTGTTTAAAGTATATGATACTAATGAATTATCTTCTGACTGATATAAAACTTATTTACACTCATTTGATACTTAAAATTAAAGATAAATTTCGTTAATTCCATAAGAAACTTTTAATCATTATTCAACTATATCTATAAATAATTTTTGTTCATTTTAAATTAGATAACTATTGAATAAAGTTATATAATCCAGAATATAATCTGGTTTATTTAATTTTTTAATTGGTATTTTAATATTATTTCTTTTTTGGTATCTTTTAATTTGCTTAACAATTAAATATAGTTATTATAGAAGATGCCAAAAACAAAACACATTAGTAATAATTGATGTGATCGTAAGCGAAAAAAAGACAAATGTCACACCCACAAAAACGAGACTGAAATAAAAATGCTTATCATATCATTTTAGTACGTTTATTTTTTTTCTTTCTACTTTTATTAACTCTTTGTCCTGAACCTTTTTTCTAAAAGAATCTTAGTTTTCTTTCATTTATTTGAATAGGAACTACAACACTAAATTTTCTCATTTTTAATTTCGTATATACTTTTAGAAAATTCAATCAAAATTTTAAAAATATAACTAACCACAAATAACAGTTTTTATTTTGAATTTTAAATGTGTAATTAAAAATATTTTAATTACATTCAATAGCCATGTTTTAAAAAAATTAGTTGCTTGTGGCAAACCAAAAAAATTTTAAAAATACACGTTTTTGTTAACTTTATACCAGTTAGTCCACTGTGTACCAAAATTCTAAATGAATTGAAATTTACAACAACATATTCTACTATTTTATTAAATTTACAAAGAAGTGTATCTCTCACAAAACCACTGCTAAAATGTTTTAATGTTCCACCATATTTTCCTTTGTCAAAATCACTTAATGGTCTTTTTCATTAAATGATTAAAAATAACACTGGAATATGTCAAAATATCTAATTAGACCCAAGTATTAAACATCTACTAACAAGTCTACTTTTTATCTTTAAACACTTAGAAACACTATTAATTAAATGCTTGTTTTGTTTTAGGTGCAACATAGCCCCCCATGAGCAATCTTTCCCTTTCTAAACATAGAATTTCTCCTGTAGCTTTTTATCTACCAGTGAGAGCTAGATCTCTAAGAAAAGTTGTATTTGTTGCACCTAAAAATGGCAAAATATCTTTTCCAGTATTCAAAAGAGTTTCAAAATAGCTCCAAGAAAACCGCTAACTTTTTAACTTAGTTAAGCATTCAATTTCTTCATAAAAGTTTTAATTGAATTTGCATAAGTATTTTGTTTTGAATGATGCCTTAACACTATCTATGAATTTTCGTAGATGTTGTTTTGATTAAAACTCCTACCAGAAAAAAATTTTTAAAATACGCTCCCTAAAACAAATCCAATAAAAATAGGAAAAACCCGTTTTGTTTTTAAATTGTACTAATTTGTGTGATG
This sequence comes from Nautilus pompilius, assembly GCA_018389105.1. Taxonomy (NCBI): domain Eukaryota; kingdom Metazoa; phylum Mollusca; class Cephalopoda; order Nautilida; family Nautilidae; genus Nautilus; species Nautilus pompilius. Next base: position 34,551 of record JACATO010001069.1, read on the forward strand.
CTTATTTTAAAATCAAAACGATGACTTTTTCAACTTTATTATTCTTGTCTTTTTGTAATTGGAAAATAATCATCTAATTGATCTTTATTCAACCTCAAAGTAAACTGCTCAAGTGTTTTCAGAAGTTATTGCTTTTAATGTTCATTTAAAGTAAACCCATGAGAAATCTATTGCTTCATTTATTTAGTAAAAAGCTTTCTAACATACATTTAAATACGATTAGTTTAATATTATGTACTAATGCTTTTATACTTCTATGTTGGGGGAAACAACTATGAAAACTTGAGGCTCTGTAAGACAATTTCGGTTAAAAGAAATTTTAAATTTTACCTCTGATTTATTTTTTAGCTTACTGGTTGTCTACATAAACCTGTTATCATCAGCAATGAAAAAATTTGGAACGAAATCATCTCTTCAGAACAGCTTGTTCAGTCTCCAGATTTAAATACAATCGTATGCCTCTAGAAAGATATGAAGCAAAAAGTAAAATAGAGCAAGCCTGCATCGAGTTAGTTAAAAGCTATCATTTTCGTAAAATGGACGTTAACCTTTCATAATTACTGCACAAGTTTAGTTTCCATCTCCATGCCAGGTAGTTTTAAAGCTGTACGGCTAAGAGTATTCATACTAAATATATACATTTTAAAAGTGTGCCTAATAGACACAAACATCCAGTATTTTGAAAGTTTAAACAATTGATATTTATGTAGAAGAAACTTTCATGCTGCAATAAATAATACGCACATGGTTTGTGAAAGTTGAGATATCCATGACAATTATTTTTATATCTGAAAGCTGTTTCTGGGAAATATAATTTCGTTCCAACTTTTTCCATTGCTGATGATAACAGTTTTCTTTCAAGTGTGTTCTTTTTATACATATCTGTTGATGGAACCTTTAAACTACCTGCGCTTTTTCTTGCAGTTCTTCGGAAACGTGTGCATAAATTTTGATGTTATTTTTTTGCCATTCTCCTAATCTTCATATATGTTCTCTTACATTTCTTTAAAAGCTAATTTCAGACATATTTATCACGTTTAATCACTCTGAACTTCACAGCTGTGGATTACTGATTTTGGTAATCGCAGTGTCGCATTTACGTTTATCTCGTAAAACTTTGTTTTGGAGCTATTACCGGTTCTCTCAGACCAGCGCCGTGCCGCTTGATTTCAAAGTTGGAGAGTAAATAAATCACTTCTTGCACAGCTTCTGCACAAAGGAAATTATTTAGATGTGTAGCTAAATAAAAAAATTTTAAAGAAAAACGTTATTAAAATCTGGATGCAACAGGTTACTGTTGTTGGTGTTCATTGATTATAATAAAATGTTTTGAACGGATGACAAAACTGAAGCACTACATTGCCTATTTGCAGTTAAATATGTGAATAAGAATAATAATGAAAGTGAACAACAACGAGAAGTATATTTGTTGGAAACGAGTTTTTGTTTTGATAATTTCTTTGTTAACAAGACAGAGATGAGGTAGCGTATTAATAGAAAGCTTCTTAGCATTGTCAAGGATACTAATAGAAGTTACTCTAACATTTCTTGCTCAGTCTTCTCTTATTACACCAACACATCCCATTGTGTTTAAAGGACAAAACATTTTTCTGAACAGATCTCTAGATCGGCCAACAATCAATTTCTGGAAGCTGATCAGGATGAAGGGAATTATGTTGCTATAATTAAAAACTATTGCTTATTTTCTGCCATTATCTTTCCATTTTTATCCGGTAGGACAAGTCTCATTTTGCGAAGTATGTATACAAATAAATAATCTCTATCAAACAACCATAATTTTTATATATTATAAATGAACAATATTTAATAATACAATTTTAATCGTTATGATTTGCCTTATTAAACGCAACACATTATTTCACTTATTAACATAGATTGTCTGCGATGGAAATGTTCAGTGTTGCGTAATTATTAAAATAGATTTTTAATAATTGACGTGCACATCTGATATTGATGCATAAATAGGTTTTACTGCTTGAACGTTATTTGCTATATTTTGGCTTGCTGAGCACTGTACTAATCTTTCGAAAGCTACTGTAAACCTGTATGCTTATTTTAGTCGGCCAGTCAGCGGTTAGGATAGAAAAAATCTAAGCTGATCTAATTAAAAAGAAACAAAAATGGCAAAATAAACTAGACAAGAAAGGTTAACGTTCTGTGACAAATATTAACGCCCTTGGAGAACCTCTGAATTTTTAACAGCCTCAGGGTAGTTTCCAATTAATGGGTTGTGAGCAGCATTTATGCGAATGAATATTAAGCTATTGTTTGTTGGCACGCCACCTATTGATTTATGGTTAAAGTTCTAGTTAGGGAAGAAGGATGAAAGAGGGAGTGATATACAGAGACAGTGAGAGAAGATGGAAAGAAAAAACGAAAGAGATCAGAGAGAAATCCGCCTCTACTGAAGTGGTTTTAATTGTTGTTTCTAAAAGAATAGTACAGTCGACCCCCGCGTAATCGCGGCCCCAGTTATTCGCGGAATTTTCCTTAGAACCTAACTAATAATTGTTCGTGGAAACCCCTGCATATTCGCGGAATCGCAAATATCTTCCGCGATTTTTTTATGGCTTTTTTCGTGGCAATATATATTTTTTCAGGCTTTTTAACGCTTAATTATTAATAACAATATAATTTACTAATTTTGTAATATAAATACTAACGTAAATTCAGCAAAATAACAATATAAAATAAACGCTATTGGCTGGAGGTTTGAAAGTAGCCAATCAGAGAGCGTTATTCATTTCTCCTCGCTGCTGATTGGCTGCTGCCCACGAGGCGCTGTCTCAGGCCGATGCAGCCCCGCATCATCCCAGTTTACCACGTGTAGCTATCTCGAGTGTTTTGCTGAGTGTTTGTATTTTTAATTAAATTATTATTATATATTTACTTATATTTTTAAAATTATATTTTGATGTTTATAGGCATTTTTATGGACCACTTCCAATATTCGCGGTTTTTCACTCTTCGCGGGTGCTCAAGGGACGTAACCCCCACGAATACTGGGGCACAACTGTACTTCCTTGCTATGTATAGGACAAAAAAGTAACCTTAGTTGTGAAGTTAATTTGCATACATATGGAGTGTAGATAATACTACGTTCTAAAACCCAGGCTGTTGTGCGAACCAAACTTGTATAAGAACCGATTTATCTCGTAACACCTGGCAATTTTGCCAAAATAAAAAGCAACAACAGCAAAACACATGCCGAAGACAAAATCTAAAAGCAGCATAGCTCTTAAAATGTATCATACCACTTTAATATAGTCAGTAATGTAAAAAAAAGGATCTGTACGATAAAATTACAGCACATTTAAATTATACTTTTCAAGAACCGAGCTCTATGAAAAAGAAGGAAAAAATCACCAAAATCTAGCTTTCATAGATGGCTAACTATTATGATGCTGTGAGATTCCATAACGTTTTAGAACTTCGATGGTTGATGTTAAAATCAAATATCTGTTGCTCATGTTGACCAGTAAATCTTTTGATAATGTTCAACGTCAAAGTATCAGAAAAAGTAATGGAAAGGTTTTTGTGGCTATCATTAAATGTTAAATATGTTATGAAAGAAAAGGAATGATAGTTTTAAATACTGTATCGTTTTTACATCCTCCACTCTCTAGGGGTGTGCCATACGTTTCAATTTTGGATTCTCTTTTATTCTTAATTCGCATAAATTATATTAATAATTTTAAAGCTACGAACACTATGAAATTTGCAGATTAAATTAAAATTAATGTTAGAGTTAATTGCCAGTAGGTTAAATCTGACCAACACGTACAATTATTTAAAAATAGACTACATTAAACTTATTATTATATTACAGAAACTAAATTAAAAACAAAAGTTCCTGAAAAGAATTTTATGGTATTTGTGAAGAAACATTCTAGAAAGAATAACGATGCATTTAATCGCTAACCAGACTATCAGGGTGCTATGGATAATCTAACAGACAATCAAACAAAAATTTAAGTTTCATTATATGTCGTCAGTTTGTCCACATATTGAACATCAGCATAGTGTCCCTATACGAGCAAACATATTAAAATTATCATCACAAAATCATTAGAATGCTTTCATGGTTTTGGTAGAATATGTTAAACGGTTTCAAGGATTGATTTACTTATTTTGTTTTAGAAGAAATTTCACAAAGGTTTTCAAAACATTTAAGGTTTTATTCATTTGATGAGAAGTCGAAAAAAAAAAACACTCTTGTTTAGCTATAGTTAAAACACTTGGGATCCAAAATACAGAGTTGCGAAGTTTTAGCTTTTTGATATTAGCAAAAAAACATGAACAGATTTTACGTGAATGGAATAAATTAGCGCTAGTACTTTTCTATGGTGTTGGTGCAGATTAAAACATTAATAAGTATTACACTTTTTCTCGCTATATGCTTTCCTGCCTTTTTGTAACTAAACTAAAATGAGTAATTTTAAATGCGAATTTCTCTGTTGTTACACTTGGAAATTCCAGTGCTTCTGGAAAACAAATCCATTTTCTGAGCCTGGTCAGTTGTATGGAGGAATAAATATATCTTATTAATTTATCTGTCAGTGATACAAAGATGCGGAGTTGGTGCATGGTTAAAACTGCTGAGTGGAGTTCAAACACTTCGAGCTCTTTCTTTATTGCAACATCGCATTGCATTTGTAAAACATTTTACCAGTCCTTGGTATTTCGTTTGTTCACAATGTTACAGTAATTTTTACATCAAATCTGACAGCTAATTATGTATAAAACTTCATTAAATTACACTACGGGATCTTTGAATAGTGTTTGGCGACAAAACTTTGCTTCAATGTTATTTATGAAGTACTTAAACTTCCCCATCTTTACCGCTCGTGTAATGGGTTTCCGCCATACTTGACTAAAAATACGAGTTTCTATCTTAAATAACAAAACAAAAAAAAATTATATTTGTTATTTATGAAATATTTGAGGGATTTCATTGTTTATTAACTGTTTAACTACTTATGATAGAACAAAACATTGTATTACAAAGCCTTATGCTTATCGATTTTCTGTGATGCACCAATAAATCTTTAGATTTTACATACCCTTCATCTTTTATGATAGAAGAATAAGTTCTATTTGCCAATGCCTTGAAGATATTCTTCAGCTGTTTGGGTGCGACGCGATTGATGCTTGCTTCGATTTCGAGCATTATTGCTGCAAATTCACATTCAAAACTATACGAACTGTTGAAAACCGAATTTTCAATTTTTGTGAGTCACGACAAAGCGATTTCTTGAGTCGTTTTGAGAATGCTTCTAACAGCTGCAACGGTCTCTCGACTAGTGCCTATTATACCAGAACGTTTTTTATATCAGCTGAACCGGTTTCTTTAAACTTCTTTATCCAACTTTTAATAGGGTTGTCGGATGGCGAATTTTTGTTATAATGTACCCTAAACATTCGTTTCACTGCATTAACCGACTTCAAACCAAAAAGTCACTTTTAACTCCATATCAGTTTGAACCAGAAAACAAAATTACGAAATCTCTTAGAACAAAAAAATAAATTGTATTATCAAGTAATTTTCTATCTTATGTACTGAACAGTATTGAAAATAGATATCTCTTAGAGACTCTATACACAACCTTATTTTATTGATAACTAATATTCCAGTTTAGCAATTTTATCTATTGTTATATTATTATGTAAAAATTTCTACGTTCAAAGCATCAACAGGCAGAATTTTTCGATTTGTTTAATTATGACTCATAGATAGATTGCGTAAAGCTGTTGTAACGATAATTTTAAATAAAAGTATCCATTGAGAGATAATGATGAAAATAAAATATCTGGTAGTTGGACTAGTCTATAAATAATATTCTTTCTGAATGTATTATAGTAACTTTGTGAAAACAAATGTAAGCTTACGCGATAACAAATACGATATTTTAAATATTGACAGGTTATTGGTATAAGATCGATTATTGTATATTCTTTTACACAGCGAACTCTCAAAAGGGAATCTTAATGTGATGTCTGCTCTGTAAAATTGAATTTGATGTAAATATGATCTTTGGGACGTTCCATGTTAGTTATAAAAATGAGTTTTCAGACAAGGAGAATGTAGCGTTTGTATCGCATAGTCTTTCGGATGAAAACAAAGAATGCTTTGAACTGAACCCCCGTGGCTTTGCTTGAAGTAGACACGATCTGCGCAAAATCCAACAGTTCTAAACGGCGCTATACTGAGGACGACAACAGCATAGGCCGACCGAAACGTGAATACAATTCTGAATAGCTATGTCTAATACATATAGCTAATATCACCATTAATAAGATTAAGTAATTATTTTAAACTATAATTGGTTAATATTCCCTATTCACATAAAAAATAATACTGAATATGAAGAAGATCGCGCATACAAATAAATAGAAATGACCGGAGATCCAGCGATCGTAATCGGACGTCTAATCCTCTTGATGCAAAGGTATCGTCCAGAATGCTGATGACTTTTGATATTTAACAAAGGGTCGCCCACTTACGAACTCTTTAAATACGAAGCCTGGCTATTAATATTCTTTACGTTATTTAGAAAGAAGACAGGCCATTACACTAGTTATAAATAAAGCTACTTGGAAGTAATTTTTTATTTATTGAAATTATTATTATATTCAGCTAAATCAGGTTCAAAATCTAGACGTGCCAAATATTCTTTCAATACTCAGAAATTTCTTCAAATGCTATTAGTACAATTTTAATTTTGGTTGATACAAGAAGACAAACCCCAATAAAATCATCTAACCATCTAATTACTGAATAAAGAATATAATTTTGTTCTTTTATTTGGAAAAATATGCTTCTAGAGTCATACATCGCGATTTTTTTTTGTTTTTCTGGTTGTAATAGATTGCAAGGTGGATTAATCTCATCAAATATATCACATAACATAATTGACAAATTATAAATTATTCCTAATTGATCGACTCTTAATAATTATTTCCATCCACCCAGGACACATTAATAGACTTAATAAACTATACTAAAACATTTTAAAAACGCAAAACTCTCCAAAAAAACTGGTAAATATATTTTCAATTTCTCTAAGCCTACAAGAACACTACACTGCACATTCCAATGAGTTAAGTGCCGTATTATAGGAAAGCATTTGTCTGTCTATAATAAATAAGTGATGATAATGGAATCAGCGAGACCAGCAAAACGAAAAAGAGTTCAGCATGGGGTTATTAAGAAACAGCACATCCTACCAATCTTTCAGTAAAGCAAATTTCGTGAGAAAATCTATTACTGTAATTCCATTTTATTTGCCTCCAATTATTCGTTCATGCCTTATTATGATACTTCTAGTAAATTTTGTGATTTCTAAAGTATTTTTTCAAAATTATAATTTTTCAATTTTTAATTTTTGAGTTTTCAATCGCAATTATAAAACATTTTCGATTTTAAAAAAAATAAGATTTACTTCTAGTATTTTATCTTATTTGCTTTGCACTATTTATTCGTGTAATATTATGAGCGGAAATAAATGAGTACATTAATAAATTAACTTCCTTTTGTTTTGCTGCAACTTTAACAATTTTCACAATACTTTAATTTATAGAATTGTTTTTTTTATTTAACTGATTTTTGTTGGAAGGTTATTTATTATAATGTCACCCATTTGAAAATTGCGTTCAAACTGAAAATTTTAAATTAAGTTTTGTAATAAATCAAAATAGTATTTTTCGCAGTAATAACGTGTTTCTTCTCTTTTTTGTAACAGACATGCCATTTTCAGATGACAACTTTCTTTCCCTTTTTCAAATTAATAAATGTAAATGCTTTGATTATTAACAAATTAATTTAAAATTTCATTGAAAAACAACAAAATGAAAGACAAAGTGCATTGCGTATGGAACCAATATTTCTACTTTCATTTGTGCTTTAATAAAGCTATATTATGTCAAGATTTTTTGTTATATTGCTATTTATTGAATGTCCGATATGTGCACAAACAAGCCTAAGACATGGGATAGGTATCACTTCAAAAATTTTTAGAATATCATGCTTATCAAATAAAAATTAACACAAAATAACAAACAAATCCTGTGGTTTAATTCTAAAACTCTGACGTCGATTTCTTACCGTCAAAATACCGATGTTAACTCTTTTGAGTATTGTTCTAGCTGCTTTAGAACTGCACAAAACTCAATCATTAAATTCAAAAGGAAACATTTTCTAATCCCAAAGATATAAACGACGGTTAACAAACACCTAGTTGAAATAAATCAGAAAATTTAGACTCACAGTATATAAGTCAGTGTGCTCCCTCATTATAGAACTGCGTTTTTTAGTTTGAATTCTGTTTCGATTCACAATATACTTAGCTTAGCTAAAAAATTTCTGATTTTTTCACGTGCACCTTTCTTCAACTGCTATTTGCGTATTTCTTATTCTTAAATTTAAATTTGTTTTTCTTGTTTAGCATATTGGCTGAACCAAACCATTAATATTGCTGTTTTGTTAAATTTTTTTTTTTAAAAGTAATTCAGTTCACTGTATATTCGTGTTTCACTTATTATATAGATATACTATTCACAAATGCCGGACTTCTTAATGCCCCCATCCATAAGCTACTATTCAGAGCCATATGTTAATTATATGCCGGCCACCTCATCTTTTCCTAAGTAAATTTAGAATGTCTAACTTAGAAAACTTCGCTGACCATATCCGTATTAATATGATGTCTCAGAGATTCAGATACAAGATGTGGTATAAAAAACGTTTGCAATTAAATCTAAAATAGATGAAAAACTAACAAAGGTCTTGCAAGTTGAGTACGATGCCAATTAATTTAAAGGATGGTGGTAATTGCAGAGTTTGGGCTTGCTTAATGTCTCTAGCCCGTGGCGTGGTCTCTCCTATTTTCTGTACCAGTCCGTTCTGCGTGAATTTTCTCGCAGTAATCATCAAAAAATTTTAAGGTACTTTCAAAGCTAATGGGCAGTATTAGTAGCTCTGCTTATCTGCAGGCTCGCGATCCTGCTACATGTACAAAACATACTTACCTTCGTTGGTTTGTACATCGCTGAGAAACAAGATATAGCACACACAAAAACAACAATTATAGATGCTTCACGTATAGGATTAAACGTACGTTCGAGATACATAACTTATAATTAAATTCCCTCCGACAGAAAATCAAAGACAAGTATGGATAAAACTTTCGAGTGACAAAAGCTATTTTTTCTAGAAAACCGTTAATAACATTGACACCTTCAGAAACAGACGTAGGGGCCCAAAACTTAAGAAAAATAATAGTAATCTAATGTATCTTCTGCTCAGAATGTATCATTTGCGCGCATATGCTCTCCACCGGTGTTTATTTTGTTCAAAAAGTATCAATTCCTATCTAATCCAGAAATATAATTCATGGATCGCATTTAACTGTTCACATTAATGCTTTGTATTTTTGCCAGCTGCAGTTACTTACTGGCTTCACTTTAATTAAAATATAATACCTCCGTGCTTTTCTCTAGGACATTGTAATCTGAAACACATTCTTTTATAAATATATTTCTTGCACGGATGACCAATTTTGTACGGGCGAAAAGTCTCTCAAAGAATGTTGATGTGTTACGCCAAAATCGCAGTTTCTTCGCAGACCAGTGAATCAAATCGTATCGACACCACTCACCACAATATTTTATAATGGAATATAGATGGTGCATCAAATATTTATGTGCTGGAGGAACTGTACCAGTACACGATAAAAGTCTCAAAACTATGGATACCTGGGCTTATTGTCGAAAAAAATCAGTATTCCAAAAGGCAGAATGACATCGTATCATATACGTTGTGCGCGAACATTGGTTTGTCCTATCCCTGCACACCCCATGCTGTGAAGATACGATTTGATTGTTCTCTAGGACACCTAAACATGCTTTGCTACATTTGTAGCCCAATGTCGGAGTTGGGTTTTTATGCTCTTCTTCGCAACATGTTGACTTTGAACGTCTAGTACACACTGAAAGGTGGACTTTGAGTTTTTCTTGGATAAGTTTATTCTATTAACAGTCGACTGCCGAATATCCATTGCCTTGGAGATTTCCAGCCAGCTCCTACCAACACCTCTCTGTCCAACTCAGCACTCTCTTTCACAATTTATCAGTTCTCGTGAACCTGTTCGTGGCGTGGTTGTCTGCAGTTTGAGATTTTATCTATCTTTTACCTAATCTTATATCTTGCAATCATGTACGTGTCATGAATGGAATAACCTATTTGAGGCTTGTCCGTCGTTTATTTACTTATGTCAAGTCTGTATTTTCTGGTTTTTCATTGAATATTTTAGAAATATGAATAAAAAAGGAACTGGAGTACGGCATGCAGATAATCGTATAGACAGAACATTTTTGAAACACATATGCACCCTATGTTTTTAATATACTGGTAAACCAGTTCTGGATTTAATACCCAGGATCGGGGATTTTTTTCAAGGAAACATGAAAAGATTATTACAGAAACATATATTAGCCTTATATTTGTACTTTGGGACTTTTTGTATCATATAGGGTATGTCATAACGATCAGTGTTCTGATTACACTGTAATACATAAAAAATACATTTTAGTCGTTGATTACATGGGATTTACCATCTTTATATTTAATGTCATGTAGATATCACGTGAAGACGGTTGTTCTATGGATGCCGTTAAGAATACGAGTAAGTAAACACGATTTTTGTTCAGTGGTATCTATTAAAATATAGATAATTTCTTTATATGCCTAACTTTTGGAATGAAAGAGATATTTCATGGTTTTATCTCGTCACCACCGCATTCATCGGTTACCAACTAATGATTACTTATGCTTTGGATAATCGCCCATGTGGTGTGGCCTTTACTTCATCACCCACTAGATGGTGGGTAGCAAATGGGATACCATTAAACTGATCACTTAGGTCTGTATTGTATAATTTCTGCTTACTTGTGTGAATGAACGAATTATTCAATTAAATATGCTACATTTATGTCAGCCATCATGATGCAGTACTTGCTCAGTCTTAACTCTAATTCTGCCGGTACTCACTATATTGATCCCCAAAGCGGATTACACACGCTGCTGGTCGTCAATATATCGACTTTGGATAGTGCTTTTACAAATGGTGGTTTTAACCAATGAAAACAGGAAATTCATTTTGTCCGAGACTGCTATGATGTCATAGATATTTTCCCAGCTATTTATAATTTTCATTGCGCTGCAGGCAAAACTAAGATCAATAATTTGGTCATTGGCTGTTAATTTATTATGGAAAACGGCAAATAGAGAATAAAGACAAGCAAAGGGGTAAATTTTTTTATAATTACTTGCTCCAACTACCTTTTTCAGCGTAAAGGTACTCTACTCTGCTTGGCACTGAATATACGGGATTTTGCATCGCGATGCTTTCAGTTGAAGATCCAGATGCTTCGTCAAGATGCTCAATCGGACTCGTGTCTGGGCTCTTAAATACTCAGAGAAAAGGTTGAATACATTGATTTCTTTTATAGACTGGTCGATGTGTGGCATGTAGTACTATCCTCTTGATGAATAAAGGAATTGAATTTCTGTATACCTGTTGGAACATTTATAAATAGTTGTCCTTCAGAAAAACATCACTTTACAACATGCTAGATTATAATCCTCGATGTTTAACGGTATAATGAATTCATAAAGGTGAAATGTCTTCTCCTTTACCTCCAAACATGAACTTCTAAAATCTGGACTCTGCCAATTCTTGAAAGATTTTCCAGATATGTCCTCAGAAAAGACTTTTCGAAGAGCATTTTACTACTATTAGATAGAAAGGGTTTCTTACATACTTTGCATGAGGTCTATAACAACGCGTGCTTTACAACTATACTTTTTTCGATAGTTAATTTCTACTTTTCATTTGCCATTTAGCAAAGTGCTGTTTCATAATATCCGAAAATAAACAGATGCTATTTAATTTTCTATTCCTGTAAAAAATATCAGTGCTTTGTCAAAGTAGTCGACTTTGTTATCAGATGTACATCTCCGATTATACTGTAGTTTTGCAAAAAATATTAATATGGAAAATCCGGTGGAACTTACCTTTTGTCAAAAGCTGTATGTATAAATCTTTAAGTACTAATAATTTATATCAAAACTACTTTACAAGAAAATAATTCATATGTAAATGTTGACCTTATTATAAAATTCGATTTCATGCAATGTGTTCAACAAACGAAGATTCTACAAAATTTTAAAGAAAGAGTGGAAAAGCATTCAGTAAGCAAACCAACAAGTCTTTTTATCATTATAACTTTATATTCACATTAATTTATTTATCTCACAGTGCATAGAGTGGCAAGAAATACGCAGTCTTCTTTCGTCCTCATGGAAAACAAGAGATTAAAATGTCAAAGATGCAACTAGAAAAAATCTAGAAAAATTAACTTTAATACCAACTTCTCGTGTAGTAAAAGTAGCATTCGTTTATCTTTCTTTTTACTCATGTGTATTTCAATGTGCTTCGTTTTACTCCCAGAACTAAGCAGAAAAGTTCTAGTAAGTGAAGATTGAGGTTGTTTTTGAAATGAATGCTAACTGGCCTCTCTGGTGTGTAGTCCGCCGATATCCATTAACGATGACTCCGTTCTGAGCATCCCACACACCACGATAATTCTTCACCAAGAAATCGCCGAAAATATCATTAATAATATTTGAAATAGTATGCGACTTCTCCTTTTTCCTAATCCTTTTATGATGTAATTGAAACGTTCAAGTCTCACTTTAGCAATAAGTTAATTTGATGATTTACTGCTCGTTATATTATTTATTGTTATTAATTATTTATACGCGTGCCGACGTCTGCACATTAGGAAACCCGCCGAACGAACTCTCCTGGCGTCAGTTTCCTAAACCAAGCGAACGTTCGTCGCCCACGGCATAATGCCTCCACTAAAATTCTTCATTTTCACACGTGGAGTGTCTCGTTTACCTTGTTTTAAATGATTTAGACCAATATTTTATATTTAAAATATCTTTTGAACAATCGCTTTAATTTGGTGTAATAAATACTTATAATAGAAATGAAAATAATTACAGCTAATTTTTGCTATTTTTTTTACGAACATCTATGAAAACTGGTGGATCGGCCTTTTCACAGACTATTTGTTTTGTATTCATCAAGAAAGCCAAGATAACTAACTGCTATAAACAATATTTATCATCTTCACGTCACATGACCAGAACGCCAATCAGAAAGATATTCACTTCGCTTGTCCCAGAGCCCATAGGTCGTTGGGGCACCTCGAGAGGTGTGTCTAGGGCATTTTATACTTTGGCTAAGCCCACCCATATCCAAGTTGAGAGTCAGGGTGAATGTCAGCGTCCAGAGGAGGGCTGTACAGCTGTTTCGGGCAAAGAAAGATATTACCATTCCCCTAAACTCAATTTTATAAATTACCGCCTCTCGGCGTAAACCACACAACTATTTTAACCAAAGCTTGGAACATTGCAGATGACGAGTCTTCTTAGATTTTCGTTAATTTGATACAACGTTTTAAAATTACATATCTAAGACAAATAAAACTAAATCGAGTTAGCGTCTTTACAGAAAATTTAATTCTGACGTGCACCCTAAAATACAATTGGCCAAACTTCCCTCAAAGAAAGACATAAACTGAAATCGATCAGAATTTCGAAAGGGAGAAATATTATTTGTTGATCAACTCATCAGAAGAGTGACTAAAACCAAACGAGACTTGCTGTCTGGACCTTTGATCTCTGATGAGATTTTTATTTTGTTGCAATTCACAGATATTCCCGGTTATCTATTTTCTAACATTTTCGATTGTGGGCTAGCGGTTATTGCGCAGTCTACAAAATCGCGTTTGTAATCTTTTTTATAATACAGATTCTTCAGCATGTTACATTTTATCGTCATTTACCATTATTAGCCTGAACCTTTTAAGATTTGCCAACCTAAAGCTTGAGACCGATTTCGCTTATGCAGCTGCACCGTCTCTGAATAGAACACTCTTTCTGACACACAAAAAATAAGGGTGAGTTATTTTGTCTAGTGACGTTCATCGCTCCCATCTGATGGCATAAACAGGGCTGTACAATCAATTCAGCGCTAAAATCCTCAAAGGTGGACCGCAATCAGATGTCTAAAAATATATTTGTTAAAATTAAATATTTCTAATTTGTTCGTCAAACAATATTACACTACAGAAATTCTACAGAGATCTGACTAAAGTGTCATGTTACATTTGTCACATGGTATCAAACATGTGATAGTAAAATGACTGCTCGCGGTAATAAAAGAAAGTTAGACTTGGAAACTTTGATTTTCAATACTTTTTTGCGCAACAGAACGGCAGAGTTTTGTGTCTAATTTGTCAAGAAAAATTGCTACTATAAAGGAATATAATATAAAGCGGCATTGTCAAACCAAATATGCAAATAAATATGACGGTTTATATGGTCACGTTAGAAAAGTTAAGGTTGACCATTTGAGAAGATCAGTAACGACTCAGCAGAATACTTTTAGATAGATTCACAGTATCTCCAAGGTTGCAAGTAAGATAAGATGTATGAGTTCTCAGGGGATTGCAAAACAACAGTAGCCTTTTTTCGGATGATGAATTTGTAAAAGACTACCTGAGAATATTTGTTGAACAAAGCTGCCTTAATAAAGAATCCACGGTTGACATTGTTTCGATTTCAAGGTTGATGATAGCTAGTATAATTGAAAATTTATCTGCCAAAGAGAGGATCAGTGTTTTGAAGCATTTAGTTTGGCATTAAATGAGTACAAATCACAGAATTATTAACAATAAGACCATGAAAAATCTATGTTGAGATTTAAGCATTTATATTTCTATTATTTATATAGTAGCTTATTTTATTTATTTTACTAGACATATTTGGCCATAATTACGAATATTTTGGTTGATTATGATCTTGGTTATGAGAATGTGTGTTATTACTACTGATGGTGGTCCTTCAATAGTAGGAAAGAAAAATGGATTCAGTGTTCTGCTGGTGAGTGATCTAAAAGAGGAACTTTTAGCTTCCTGTGAAATTATTCTAAATATCTGTGCTAAAACATTAAAATTAAATCATGCAATAGATAATTTCTACTAGTAATTCTATTCGTGCTCGGGTGCTCAATCATTGACAATTCCAAGCATTAGTTGATGGTATGAATACTGAATACACCGATTAGTGTATTTGTCAATAATTTGCTGGTTCACTAAAGCGGATACTTTAAAACGATTCTATGAACTTTGGTTGAAATAAAAAAATATTCATAGAAATTAAAAACATGGAAACTGAAATGCTTAACGATGAAAATTGGCTCAATGTTTTGGAATTTCTCGAAGATATGACTGGCTATTTATCAGTTTCAAATGAAAAGTTAGAACGCAAGAATCAGCTCGCTCGCACAAAGTATGATGACATTAAATGTTTTCATACCAAGCTAAATTGTTCAAAAGATCTGGACACAGTAATTTACACTTTTTGCTACACTAAAAGATGTAATGTTTATGCTCAAAAATGTTTTTGCAGTGCAATCGCTGACTTTTAAATTTCAATCAAGATTCAATGATTTCAAATTTTAGAATCATAATCTTATGGTCTTTGCACAACTATTTACAATAGCTCTGTACCCGAACATCTACAAATAGAAAGCACTAGTCTCCGGAGTGATGCTGACCTGACGTACGCTAGTAGCAGTGGATCTCTTTTTGGGTTTTACAATTGGTATGTAACAAGTCCCCAGTTCCGAGAGCACTCAGGGAAGATGGCGAGTTTGTTTGACAGTTTTAGGAGTCTTATAACAGATCAGCACTTGGAAAGAACTTTGAGAGTAGGTTTTAGAAACATTGATGCAATCATTAAAAGTAAACATTGTCACATATCTCATTAATGTTAGTTTTACTAAATTGTTAATTTGCGCATTTATCGAATTTATAAATTTTCCGCAGTACCCCATTTTATGGTCTTCCTTTGGCCCTGAGGATACTGTTTGCATAGCAGTAACCCCCCATCACAGCCCTGCTATAAAGTGTCATTATGAGAAGGTTACTTTTAACTGCAGTACCTTGGTAAGTCCCACAGTGCTAGTTATTTTGAGAGTTTGGCATTCAAACATTGACAGCTGCAGTTTTCAGACGCTATAAAACTGTCAATTTACTGAAACACGGCTAGGATCTTGAATGAAGCGGGGAGTCTGTACCTCTCGCGCTTGCGCGCACAGTAAGCAGAACAGTTTTCAAAATAACGAATGCTTCGTAATTTAAAGAAAAATACGCAGTGGTGCAGCAGATATTTAAACCTGGGAGGCCCGCCTGGTTTTGTGTGCATAAGCCGACAATACGAACATTAAAGTGGATTTCAGCTGGAAACGGGTTCTTACCAACTATCTGCACCAGGGGATTGCCTCACTTATCGCCCCCCCCACAGATAAATTAGATTTTGCGGACTCCTTTAGTGTCGTTAGGGTTAGAAATCTTTCATGGCCCGAAAAGATAAAACGACTCAAACAAACAAGCAAAACAACCTTCGTAAATACTTTAAGGATTCTCTTCATTAGTACTGAGGTTTCACTCACTCGATTAAAAACAACCAGAAGCATGTTGTTGTTTCCATTCCATGTTTTATTCGAGTAAGCCAAACAATAAAAGATACATTGGCAGGGGACTGTTTCAGATAAACCCGAGCCCTTTTAACAAATAGGGCTTATGAACTCTGACGATCTCCAAATATTTTCAATTCTTACCTCAAAGCAAAATAAAAGTTAAAAAAACGAATTAGAATCTAAACGATTTTACAGAAAAGAATATAACGTTAATTCTTTTGAACTTTACTAAGAAGCGCTAGCAAAAACATACATCCTTATGGAATGTTTTATTTTAATATAAATTTCCACATTTAGGCAGACAATGAATCTAAGTAGCATATAGAGAACAGTTTGAGTTTCTTTTTCTTGCATCTGAAAAAAACAAAAATTGAAGTCTAAGATTAAAAACAAATAAGTATTATATTTTACAATGCTTGAACTTTACACTAGCTACAAGAAACAGTTATTTTCTAAAGTTTACGCAGAAATTTTGCGCATAAAAATAAAGAAAAACACAGAAGCATATTTTGAAATCGAAAATAAAACGAAGGAGAAAAAAGTATAATACACATTAAAAACTGTAAAGTTTTATTTGTCTGTACAAAGTCACTTCCACCATGCGCTATATGATTAGCAGTTACTTCGGATATGAAATCTGTTGTAGTAAACGATCAAAGGATAAACTTTGTAACATATCTTTCTTTTGTGACAAAGAGCGTGTACAGTGTACCATACTTATCGAGAAGATAGTTAGGGTGGGGGGAAAACCTCGCTATCCATTCTGTTGAGAAAATCTGGGATATATTTAAGAGGGAAAAGACAGATTTAGTTGAATGTTTCTAAATAGTTTCTTTGATGACTCGAAAACAGAAGCAAAAATAACTTTCTTTCTAACTTTATCTTTAGATGCATAGGCACGATAACGGATATTTGTATTTAGTCAAGGAAAACAGCTGTCACGTAAAATTAGTTGACACGCCTGGACTCATGCAACAGTGCTTGCAAATGTCAGAAAGATTTAACATTTTACATTATTTAAATTACATTTGTACTAGTAAAATTATAAAAGGCGATAAAATAATTTTCAAAGAACTATTATGCAGTATATACACAAATATATAAAAACTTATAATGGAATATAAAAGAATATGATTATGAGAGTAAAAAGAATTAATTTCGTAGGAGAATATAATATTCTACAGAATGATCTTGCATTTTTTAAGGTTTAGATTATTTGACAGTTCTTGACGATAATCTGACGTATTTGATAATATCTTACCATCAGCTGTACACGCTTTTGCTTTGATTTTCAAAAATAGATGGGGAAAATATTTAGGTGTGAATTAGTTCTGCTTGTTACTGTTATGGTCTTTGTTTAAGAAATAAAATGTACTTACCTGGTACCAATTATCAATTAAAGAGCCGTTCTGACTTTTAATTTAATAACTGGAGTAAAGAAAACGAGTCATCTCCACGTGATATTTTCATTCTTTACGAATGTCGTTAAAGATGAATTAAAATGCTTTGGGGTCCGATGTAAATGGTGGAAAGCCAATAAAAAGTAAGTTAGTGGAATTTTTAAATTCCTAAAGTGGTAGACAAGATATACAAAAAAAGGAAAACCAGTCAAAGAAAAAGGTCGAAATCAAAAGTGAAAAGTAATGTTTATGCAAACCAATAAGTAATAGTTTAAGGCAAAAATATTTTCACAGTAAAATATAATTGTGTGTGCAGACTCAGTTCTTACAAAGAAAAAGATGAAAATAGATCAACAGCAGAGAAGAATATATTTAATTTTGAATTTTGTTCAAATAAAAGCAAAAACGTTCTTTTCAGAGGTAATTAGAGTATTTTTCCAATGAAACAAAATTATAAAAATGTAAGTTTGTTTAACAAAAATAAAATTAAAAATATAGAATGAGTAAAGATGATAAACCCAATTTTAGGTACGTTAAAACAAGGAAATGGGAAAACAAGACAAAGCAAACAAACATTAAGCTCAATCACAATTTAAAAATGCAAATAATTATTTTAAAAACTCACCAATTTCATTTTCTTTTATTATGCTTAAATGTACTTTAATAGGATTTGAAGACTGGCATATTTTTGGTATTTAACAGAAAATATACTAAAAATTTCGACAAGGCTAGAAAAATCCATGCTAATTTGATTTATAGAAAAGTGAAAAAGAAAATTACAGAAAAAAATGTTTCCCAGTGGATACATCAGAGATGTATAAATTAAATAACAAAAAGACAAAGATCGAGACTGAAAGAGAACAAAAGTATCAATGTACGAGCGTACCGAATGTTTTATATTGGCAGCCATCGGCAAAATTCTGAAGAAACCTATTCCTGCATTGCTTTATTTTTCTTAACTTTGAGCTTTATCTTTAAACAGTAAGGTTTATGTACATAAAAATTAATATTAGTTAACGAATTATATTAATTAGTATTAAAACAATAAATTTATTCACTGGTCCATTGAGGCATTCGCCCAAATAGATTCCAAGTTTTGTGATATTTAGGTTTGATGACTGAATTAAGGGTAACTACATGCTGTTGATCAGACGAGGTGTACTAAGCAGAGACGCTGACTGTAGAGTCATATGTAAAGCTGCTTTCTTTCTCTTTTGGTCAGGGTGTTCTCCATTTATTACTTTAGAATGGTTCATTGTTGGCTGGTTAGAGAATCAAGCAAGATCTGCTACAGCTCATCTCACTATTGTCTAATCCGTCCTTCTGTTTCTTCAACCCTAATTTTAGTGGGTTTTCTCGTTTCTCCGATGAATGCTTCCTACAATAAAAAGTGAGTGAGTAAATTGTGTTTTTAGCTGCCATCAGTTCTTTCTCGAGAGCTAATTTAGTCGAAAGGACAACTCTATTATTAAAAACTACATAGACGAGCAAAGCGTTCCAATTTCTCTTTGATCCATAATATGAGGATGCTGTTGTATTCTTCTGTTCTGCTTCGATTTAGCCTTTAGTTCACGACCTTTACTACATATAGATTCATTTTGCGAAAATGTGGATAATAGGTTTTTATTCTAACATTCCTAAATATCTTTACGATATTTAAGTTTTTTGTGAAATTCAAATGTCTACAGATTAACAGGGGTAGCTGTTTTGATATAAAAGTAGTTTGCATAACCACGTTTGCAGAGGATGATCAGTATTGCGCCTAACTATTTGTGATTCTTCCAAGCTGTTTTGTACCAGATACTTATTTACTGCTAAGCCATCTCTAGCCTGGCATCCGATAACGGATCGAAGTCACAACTTTTTTTTTTTCGACGAGTACTTTAACTGCCAAGATTCTTATAAATAACGCGAGTGATTCAATGATGCAGATGTCAGTTAAATTGTATGTTTCTATAAATCTTGTCTGGCTCGTTTTCATCCGCACCACGTTAAATACATCAACCCTGCTAATTAAGTCGCATTGTAATTTCAGTTTTTATTTTAACAGCCCGCCAGGTGCGCTGATGTATATCACTTTAATAACTGAGCCATATATGTTGCGGCGCGGATGTCTTTCGTCCCGTCACTGGGAGGTGCAAGAAAAAAATATGCTTCGTCATGTTTCAGCAGATGGGAGATCGGTCGAAGCTTCCACATCTACACTGCCGGACAAAAGAGTTGGGACACTTGCTGTGAAATTGATATTTGAGCTCCCTCGTTTTAACAAACGCATTTAAATACCCATCACATTGTTTATTATATGCACAAAACATGCCTTCACAATGTATAAAAGCAACACATGCCATATGTTTACATATTCTCTGGAAAAAATATTTGAATCGGCAACGTCCGATTTGTACCGGGACAAAAGAGTTGGGACAGTGAGCAAAACCATAAATATTTTTCAACATTCCAAATTAAAATCGAACAAATGCATGGAAATGATCAATTGACTAGTAGTGGGTGGCGTATCCGTGATTTTCGATCACTTCTCGACAACGACGGGGCATGGATTCGACCAAACGAAGGCAGTCGGAATTTGCCATTTCCTGCCAGCTTTTCTCGACGGCCTGCCAGAATTGGTCTTGGTTGAGATTCTTGTGTTTGGCCAGCTTGGCCTTCAGCTGCTTCCAGGCATTTTCTATTGAGTTGGGATCCGGACTTTGGGGCGGCCATGACATCCATTCCTAGTTGGGTGCTGAGGGAAGTGACGAGTCTGGCGCAGTGGTTCGGGGCATTGTCGTGCTGGAAGATGGCGGTGACTGGCATGTTCTCGTCGATCTAGTCGACGATGACATCCCTCAGTAAATTGCAGTAAGTCTGGGTGGTCGCTCTGCCCCTGATCAACTTGAGAGGGCCTGGTCCCGCCGCGCTCATACACCCCAAGACCCTCAACGATCCTCCTCCGGCCTGTACCGTCAGTCGGGTGCACTTTATAGTGTATTTTTCGCCACGGTAACGTCGAACATATACTCGGCCATCACTGTGAATGCGCATGATCATCGTTTCGTCGGAAAAGAGAACTTTAGTCCATTGAACTTTGGTCCAGATTTTGTGCGCTTTAGCCAATGCTATGCAGATGCACCTGTTCTTGTTGCTGATCAATGACTTTTTCTGGGCGATTCGGCCAAAGAGATTCCCCCCTCGCACAGACGACGTTGAATAGTGCAACTGGAGACATTCGCTCCACTCAGGGAGGCTCGAATGGCAGTCGATGTCAGGAAACGATTGGCCCCCGGATTTGCGACAAATGAGTCGATCCATTTTGTTGTCACATTTTCGCGGTCTTCCGATTCGCATTTTGGTTTCGTGTTTCCGGTCTCCTTGTACTGCTTCAGAATGCGGTTTACAGTGCTTTTCGGGCAACTGACTCGATCGGCTATCTCCCAACAAGTCAGATTTTCTTGGTGGTGCTCAACTATCAAGTCTCTGATTTCAGACGACGTTGTCTTGCCAGGCACGGTGCAAAATTGATCTTAAATGGTCTTAGATGATGTGATTCTATTCATTTGATCTTTTAAAAATGAATATATTGAGGGGAATAAATGTATGCACAGATTTTTTTCACTGTCCCAACTCTTTGACGCGGTACAAACTTGACTATGCTAATTCAAATATCTTTTCTAGACAATAGATACACATATGACATTCATTGTTTTTACACATTGTAAAGGCAGGTTTTATACAACTCATGGACAATAGGATGGCTATCTGTATGCAAATGTAAAAACAAGAGAGTTCAAATATCAATTTCACAGCAAGTGTTCCAACTCTTTTGTCCGGCAGTGTATGTGTACGTCACGGAAAGAGTAAAAACAAACTAATAATTATGAGATTTGTTATTGCTTTTACCCAGAATTAGCAGTGCCCCTCAAACGTTGTCAGCCTGCGTCTGAAATAAAATAAATATAAGATATTTTGTAAAACCAATACATGTGGAGTCTCATGGCGAGCTAACACAGAACAAATTTGGATTCATAATAATGAACACAAAATTGGAAAATGTGAAATATAAGTAAAGGTTGAAGTACACAAACTCAACAACAACAACAGTAGAAAATTCTCGCTGTGTTGACACCTTTCGTAAAATGATTCTGTCATTTTCTCCGATATCCGAACATAGTTTTGTTGACTTTCTGATCTTACCCACTTTTTTAAAACGAAACCACGAAGTCTCGAAGTGCATAATTTCACGTTAGTCAGTCTCCTGTCAGCGTCAGTCTAACAGTAACTTATTTCCACCGGTGTACGTCTGGGTTTTAGAGTAAACAGATTTTACACTGAAAACCCACTGCAAATATCGATACCAATGAACACTTAGCGTAAAATTACAGATAGACATTTTGTTATGGTGGTGTTTTATTTGTATACAACTGAATCCTATTTTTTTTTTTATTTTTAGTGAACATTGACTGTGTTATTCTTACTCTGTATAAGAATATTAACATACAGGGTATAAAACGTGTATTAGCAAAGAATACGATGATGATGATCATGAGTATGACAGTCACAACGATAGTTGAGGTCGACGACTGCTCGGGAAATAATGTGTAGTCAGGTGCGTTTACTTCCTATTCCTCAGCTACAGTACTGACACAACGAAATCTATAGTGCGAGTTCTTAATGGCAGTTGAGCGTAGAGAACTTTCGACAGTGCGTAGTCAGACATCGAGATGACGAGCTCAGTCATCCTATCGAAGTTAAGATTTTGTGAGGTTCCACGTCGATTAGTCTCGATGCTAATACTGCCATTTACGAGTAATGAGTTTCACCATGCCCATTAACGCCTCTGAAAGCAACTCGTTATCAAGCAGACCAGAAGTATCCCTATGTAACACAGATTGATTGTTTGTGAACGGGTTTCTTTACATTTACTGAATAGGGTTTGATAAATGAATCCAGCGTCTATCTCTGCCCATGAAATTTTTAGTAAGGATTGACTCAGCATCAGCAGACATTCGATATCCTTCCGAAACCCTCTGAGAGCTCGCAGTATGGTTGTAAGTAGATATGAAGCATGGGGTATAATCGAAAAACTATGAAATACAAAGAGAGGTTAATATTAGGAAACGTCTTCGGCAAAAGAGTTGTGAACGTATCAAAATAGCTAGTTACGGCGCTTAGCAGTGATTGTCTGAATTTGTTGAGAAATCGCGTCCGTCGATAAGCATTTATTCTTTTAGGCAGTCTCTCCTGTACAAGCCAGTCAGGGTAGTTTATTGCCTCTTTTTTAACAACAACTAAACTAGACCCCATCTCTCGCACACTGCTCTTTAGTCCAGTTAACTACAGTCATCGTTAAGGTGACAGTTACGTTAATCCGGCAAACTAGTTGACTAAGCGTGAAATCTTGCGTTCTCTCTCTCCGTTAAAAAACGGAACTTTGAGTAACTCTGTTGTTTGGTATAGCCATCTAACGGACACAACCAGAATGATAGCTATTAGTTAAGCATCTTGCCGGGTAATGTTTATGTAACTCCATCTTTAAGTATGTGTAATTGCACTTGCACTCCTGCTGTGCTGCTTCGTTTAATACGATGGTAAAAGGGCCATTTCCATGTATGACTTTTAGTGTATGAAATAATAAACGTTAGTAATCTTCATTAGGTAGTCGTAAACTATTTTAAGTGGACGTAATGAAGTTATCACTACACTGAAAGCTTAGCATTAAGAAACATACGTGCGCCGAATTAAAGGAGCGCGGGCGAGTCAGTCGACCGAAACTCGGCATACTGCAGGCCGTACGAAATCATCCGCAGGGATCAGTAGCAGTCTGAACTGTTTTTTTTTTTTTTTTTTCAGAATTGTTTTTAGTCTGGGCGATCGTAAAAAGACGATAAAATCCAACTTTGGTGCGGAAGAAGTACGTCTGATAAATATGCATAAACGGCTGTCGGATAGAGAGGAGAGCAGCGTGATAATGTATTAGTAGGAAAATAGGATCTTCTAACATGTTATAAAATATAATGTTTGCAAATAAGTTGAACAAAGTTTCTTTAGCTAGTGAACTAACCAAAAATCAGCCAGGACTGAAGTACATGTAACGTGTTCAGACATCTTTCCACTAGTCAGCCATTTTTTTATCCAGCTAATGAATTTTCTCAAACTATTTAATGGTTGTCAGTTCTCATAGAAAGTATTTGTTATTAAACATGTTATTTAATTTCTTTTGAGCCTCATTTTAAAATCCGGTATTGCAGTTATAATTGGAAAAAAACAACGAATAAGGAGTCATATTTAGCAAGTCGTGGGGTCGGAAGTTAAACCTTAAAAAGAAAGTTGTTTAAACACATTTTGCTTACAGAGTCAACTCACGGTTCAGTTTACGCCTCTGTTTTCGACAGACATAAAAACACGCAGTCAATATCTCGTGTAAAAGTGATGTCGGCCCTTTATTTTTTAAATTTGATGAAGAAAGCAAATTATAATTGATGAAAAGTGCATCATTCATTATAAAAAGATATACTTGCGCATCCATTACTTTAGACACGAAATTTTATTAATAATACATAATTATAATTTTAAAAAATGAAAATCACACAAAATATAAAATAAAGAAAAGAATATATATGTATGTGTGTGTGTTTTTTTTTTCTTTTTATCTTTACCATAAATTATTCAAAGTTAGTGCTCATTATTGCTATTTAGATATTTTATAAATAAATTCATTAATTTTGGGAAAGGAAAAAAACTTAATTTATAAAATGTTTCGTTTTGTTTTATAAATAGGAAAGTATGGATATAGTACACAGATCTCTGCTGTAATAATTTGAATAATTCACAGACTTAAACTTTTACTGTAACGTACGAAAAAACTACCAGATTATCAAGCGACGCGGTTCGGGTTCCCACAAGATTTTCTGGTATCCATTCCTTTAATTGCTGCTGTTCTGAGCCAATAATTTTCTGTCAATCTACTTCGTAGGCGCACAGTGGAGTTTAGTGAGCCGATTTCGCTAGAATCAAGAGGGCGCTGCTTTGCGTTACCATTCTCCGATGTTTAAGCGGTTCTGGAAGTACGGCACGATGCTCTTATTTCATATGTTGATTAAAGCGGAAGCTAACGCGATCATACGCAGAGGTCTCGGGTGAACAGAGGCATGTGAGCTTTTGGCATCACACTTTTTAGGAAAAGAGTCCATTTTATAACGGTGTCGATACTCGAATATGAAAAACAGAGACCAACTCACTTTTGGGGGGAGGTTTTCATTATTATAGCAACAATCTTGAGTTACGGATGATGAAGTAGTATTATGACAATAAATTGAAATTTGAATACGTTTAATCTTTTTTCTTAAAAAATCACCAAGAAACAACAGAAACAAGGAAAAAATACCAAACGCAACCTGTTGTTAAACTTGCACATTATAGCTGCAATCTCAGATCTTTGCACGTTCTCATATTTTTTTCGAAATTTCACAATCCGCATTTGCATGGAAATGCATAATTTGACGTTACCGTTTTTAACATTTCCCCCTATCTCTGGTACAATAGAGGGGAGGCTGTAAATTACACTTTCTCCAACCGCAGAATGTCATTGACATAGTCTGGTGATGGATAGACTTGAAGACTTATCAACTTAGATGGCTTTATTGAGTTAGCACATGACAAGAAGCAGGACTCAGTGCTTGATTATGATCTGACCCTCAGTACCGGTAACACACAGGATATAGGCTGAAAGCCCACCATTAGGTGAAATCTGTTTGCTAAATGCTATTTTTCTTAATCAAAAGAGCACTACTCTTCAGGTTGACTCCGCCCGCTGCGCTGACGTGACTTTGGTAGAATTTGAAAGCACTGCACTGCTCGAATGAACCAACCTACTGACTCACCTGAGCTAAGAACTGTTGAACACCTGTAGTCGTGTGTACAGCCACAAGATGGCTTTGACCGTCTAGTTAGTTTGAGAGTCGTGAAAATCTGTTTGCGGCCTATATCAGCATTTACAGTAGCCGCAAACCTGAGTAAACGGTAGCATTGCAGGTGAACTGGCTTTCTGGAAGCTGTGTTCAGCAACCATCCATCACTGCCAAATCTTCTGTTTAATAACCTATATGTCATGGATGCAGAATCCACAACAAATGCTTTCGCTCACGAATTACATCAAAAATATTTTCAATATGTAGATCTTATATATTTATGAATAGTTTACCATGTTCCATAAAATCCTAAAATGTCACTACAGACTAACATTGAAAAGAACACAATGTTTTAAGAAGTGTATACTGACTGTAACTTGAGAGTCGGGTTTTTTCCATTCCACTGTCAGCTCCAGTGTGTGCCGTCTCCGCACGTACTGCAATAAAAACAGATAACTATGACAACCATCAGAGTACCCAGCCTTACGGAATTACACACACAAACAAAGCGAGCATCAACACAACGCTCTCTAGAACAGAAAGATAAAATGCCGACAGAAAATTTCTCCAGTGACTAATGTATACAATCCAAATACTAACATTACGTGGTATTTACTTATAAAATGTGAAAGTTAATTATTTATTTCCTGGTGTCAATTATAATGAGATTCGAATTTCGACAATTAGTTTGCGTGGATGCAGATATAAATGTTAATTGCAAACTCAACTTAGGACGCGCTTCAGTCTCAGTACGTTTTGCGAGTCCAGCTGGTTGGATCCGACCCCATCGAACTCGTGATGGGGGTTGTTTACCTAATGCAGTTACCGAAAACCATTGTAGTATCACTGATCCGTCATCAAGAAATTAATTTTGTTTTCCCTCAATAGTTGCATCTGACTCTCTCTCAGCTTATATGGAACTGACGGATTGCATAGCTCATCTCATAACATTAATTTGCATATATTTACTCTTATTATCTTACTTATTTGAGCTAATTTTGTGATTAGCTGGTGCAGTGATATTAGGGAAAACAAATTGAGTAGACAGCCGCTTCTACTGCGCGCAGTATATCACTGACGGATAGGCATATCTTTTACATGGACAACGGAGTAAGGTTTTCTGCCTCTCTAAATCAGAAAATCTAAACTTATGCCAAACACAATATAAAATAGGGTGCCTACAAAGTCTTGTTAAAATTGGGTTTGTTTGTTTACATTTTCTACCACCATAGTCTATTCTCTCTAACTTAAAGGTGGCAGACTTCGTTATATATATCCACCGCGTACTCTGTCCTGACTTTCGAATTCTAAGAATATCTCGCAGCAGTGAGACAGGGTGAGTGAGTACGTGGAATATCAGTGTTGGTGATCAAGCGAGTTACCTAAGTACAGTTGGGGGATCTTGAGTGACGCTAAACGTTCAAGACAGTTAAGAGCTATCCAAGGAACCTCCATCATATGTACCTGGAAAACCCTACTAGAACTTTTTTCCATTTTTAGATGTGAGACGAAACCGAGGAGCCTACAGAAAACCCACGTAACCAACTGATGACAGGAAGCAACAGGAACCTTGCCGGGGCGGTACGTTAAACCGAACGCATCGGTCTCGACCTCGGTCCCTGGATGTCCTGTGTTATAAAAGATTAAAATAAACACATTTTCCAATTTTCAATAATTTTAAATCAGCACCTGCAATTCTACGATATAATTTAAACTGACAGAATTCAGCTTTAATAGATTTAGCTACTTTTTATTGTATTTTTTTTTATAAAAGATACTTTTACTCTCTTTTTTATAATGAAATAGAAAATTAAAGACTGCTTTTTGTTTACATAAGGGAACACGTTAGTACAGTAAAGTCTCGCCTAACACGATTAATCTGAGCCTGAAAAACGCCGTGTTGAGTGGAATGTAATTTCCAATAAGAATACATGTAAATAGGTAGTGATACGTTCCGGTGGGTGAGAAGAGAGAGGAAGTAATGAAGAGTAACTTAACGATTAAGTATCGTGAGTGTACAGGTTTCGTTGTAGCTCGTGCAGGAGAGACTATTCGCGCTAACCTCATATCTGCTTGTGTAGTACTGATCGCGTCAGGGAGCTAATTAGGCCAGCCTATGCGCTGGCCACAAAGTGATAAAATAGATTACGTTCTTTAACGCGATAAAATGGAGACACATACACACATTTTTAAGACCTTTTGAAAGCGATCATATATATATGATGGACAAGTTATACAGAGTCACGCATACGACGGTAGTGTATGTGTGTGTTAGAGAGAGAGAGAGAGAGAGAGAGAGAGCGCAAAAGTGTTAACCAGGTCGCATAACTCCCACCTCTGGTATAGATACGCATAATGAAATAGTCCCTGGCACGAGCTACAACGATATATTGTACAATATATTACATTTTAAAGACAAAATGAAATTATCAAAAAGAAATAAATTTATTTTATTTACCACAAAATCCATGTATTTAGAGATGGGTGAGGGTGAGAGTTTACATCGTCTCTATCCGTCGTCAACAACATTGACAGGGATATCAATGTTGCCATCATCTGTCCCTGCCGTTGCGGTTGACGGAAAAGCGAGATCAGGAATTGTTCGTTTTTTCATGAAATGTTCAATTGAAAGTTGCTTTGACTTTGACATTTTTTCTTTATACAGTTTACGATAACAGAAGACTTCGTGGTTAAGAGATTTAGCAACACTAGCACTTCGCTGGGAATCAAGACCGTCCTCTTCAAACATATTTATTACTTCATCCAATAAACTAAAAGATTTGGGAAGTCTCTTCCTTGTTAATATGCGCATCAGTTCTTCAGATTCATCAGTGCTTTATTTGCTTCTTCTAGCTGTAAAAGTTCTTCATTCGAAAGTTCTTTGTGCGAATCTAGTAGCTCTGTCACATCGTTCTCCTCTACCTCATCCAAAGCCCGCTTGTTTGGCTAAATCAAGAATTTCAGCCTTAACGTTGGCAACATTTTCATCGACCTTCAACTGTTCAACATTATCTACACATTCTGGCCATAATTTATGCCACACAGCATTCATGCACGAAGGTTTCACAGCTCGCCACGCCTCACTGATGATATCAATCGCACATTTTTATATTGAAATTACGCCAGAACTGTGTGATTGTCTATTTTCCTTCACTGTCAGTGTCGTAAATCAACTTATCAAATGTGCACCGTAAATAATGCGCTCCAAACGCTGCAATGGCACCTTGGTCCATAGACTGGATCAATGAGATTGTATTCGGGGTTGGAATAACACTGTTTTCCGATAGATTCACGAGATTTGGTGGATGGTAGGGAGCATTATCTAATTGTATATTGTGAGTAGAGCCTTGAATCCTATATTCTCACGTTCGCAATACTCTTTCAATTCTTTGTGTAGATAGACTTTATAACATTCCAGGGAAATGCTGGACGTAATCCAACCCTCTTTGTTTCACGCCAATAAACGGGAAGCTGTTCCTTTGAATATCCTTTCAAAGCCCTAGGGGTCCACGTATGATGCAACATTAAGGGTTTAAGTTTTAAGTCTGCTGGTGTATTGGCTCCTAATAGAAGAGTGCATCGATCTTTCGCGGTTTTAAAACTGGGCGCTTTTTTTTTTCGTCTTGGAAAATATAAGTTCTGTTTGGCATCTTCCGATATAATCCCGTTTCGTCTACTCTGACCATTTGCTTAGCGCTACAACCACCATCATCTACAATTTGTACCAGCAAACTACGGAAACTTTCGACTGCATTTTTATCGACCATGGCTGCTTTTATGTTGTGTAGATTAAACCGCTTCTTAAAACGGAAAACCATTCCTGACTCACGTGCAAAGGTTTCACATCACTTTCACTGTCGTCTTTCTTCAATGATTCATGCAGACTCAATCTTTTGCACTTTGTAACATGCAGACTTAGCGGAATGTTTTGCTTCGTTTGGTGCTCAACCCAAGCACTCAAAATCCTTTCCATCCTTTCCATAATGTCAGGCCCACCACGACTGATTTTGGTGGCGCTCACTGATGTAGTACACAGATCACTTGCTTTTATCTTATCCGCATTTGACCGGACAGTCCGGCATGTTGCTTCGTTCGGCCCCATCACATGTGAAATATCCATCATTAGTCTTTCACCTTTCTCAAATCGCTCGATGACTTTTAATTTTACTTCCAAAGAGTGAACTTTTCGTTTCATTATCGTCGTTTAAGTACTAATAATCTCACTTTTTATTTTTAGACCCATTGTTATTGAGGAATAAAACAATTTGGCAAGTGATGGCTCACTAGCTATCGCGGAAAAATATCTAACACCGTCCGTCCGCGGACTACTTTGTCTCGCAGTGGAATCATGTTATAATGAAACATCGCCGTGTAAAGTGAATTTTATTCCCCACTTTATAAATCGTTTAATAGTGAAATCGTGTTAAGTGAGACTTTACTGTAAACCACTTGTCTGAGAAAAATTTGAAATATAATATACAAATAAACTACGCCGAACTGTTTTGTAATTCTATTTTGTCTAGCTATCCGTTTGGACAGAGGTCCCAGTGGAAACAATTGGGTAAAGCGTTGATCAGGCAGTGTAGTTGGCATGTTTAGCCGAGCCGACTTCTGCTAAGCTCTGTAAACACTGAGTAACCACAGCATAAATGTAAAATTTAATTTTAAAAACGTGTAAGATGATTTCTGTTGCTATCGTTCCTAAGAATCATCTCTAATCTACATGAACTTGTTCCTTACTTTGTTATAAGGCTACTAGCTTGTAAAAAAAAATAACTTCACGAGATTCAATTTTCGTGCTAAATTACTAATCAGGAATTATATGAGAAACGGCGACTAAAAATTCTCACATCACTACTTCGCAAAAGATTATCTTTTTACTTTTAGCCCTTTTGAAGTGATATCAGAACCCTGCAACACTGCGCTCAACTAATTACCAATCACTCGACATTATTCCTGGTCCTCCCAACGAGAACTTATGATACGTCACAAAAGAATCAGATGGTATAATTTATCGAAATTCTCTTGAAATTAACAGTAAAAATTTTGCAATGATTTTAATTGTGCAGTGAATTGAGTTTATTTATTGAAAGACTTTGGTGTGTCTCTAATGTTCACCGGCCGAATGGCACCACGCCATCTTGATCTTTTTTCATTTCCTGCTCACGAAATGATAATTTAGTTTTCCTTCTAAATAAGTAAGTGGTTCGTTAGCTATTTCACGGAACGAAACCCATGAGAAAATAGAGGGAAATTCTGACAAATATTTTTCAGCATATGTATAGGACTGACTCTCCCTCTTGAAATCCTGTGCTGACATTCGAGGTCTAAGAGTTTCTCAAAATTGTAAGCTGGAAAGAAGAAATCTGGGGTATCATCCTTGGTAACCATGCAACTTACCTTCGTACTTTGAGGGCTGTTGAGAGATGGTCCAGATACAGACCAGTCAAGAGTTAACTGCATAATCTAAACTACCTGTACCCTGAAAATCCTACCATTACTCTATTTTTGGATGTGGCAGGAAATTCACGTAGCCGGCCAGTGAAGAAGAGCGAAAAGAAAACAACATATTAAGGAGTTACGCCAAACGAGCCAGTCTTAACCGAAATTCTAACTCTGACCCCACCTTAGCAGTCTAATAATCTGCCACTGCATTACAACACCGGCTTAAAACTTTAATTATTCTTAATTCTCTGAATGATGTTTCTTCAAACGTATGAATCCAAATTGGAAAGTCGGGCGGAGTGCATATACAGGGTATAAAGATCCCAGGGATTTTAAAATAAAAAGTAATATTTTTTTCGATTTTAATTTGATAGTTAATTATTTATAGCAGTGGGAGATGGAATGGATTTGTTTTTCGATTTTAAGACTTTTTTTTATATCCCTCCTAGTTACATTTTTGGAATTATGTTGTCATATGACACTGAAGAGCTTTTCTAAGAAGGGGGAAAGGGCAAAACGCAATTAGTCAACTTTGAAGGTTTTTCATTGTTAGTTAGCAGGCAAAAGTACCACGCCTACTTTCTTTATATTTTAACAACAGATTTAACCAATATGGTTATATTTAAAACTTGTGTCTCAAATATTATGGACAAATAATGACGCACGAAGTTTATGTATTGATTGCTTTTGCAACAAATCCATTTTTGAAAGCTTTTATGTAACGGAAAAGATTTCTTAAACATCCATTAGAATGAATGTTTAAAAATCCCAGGGGACCATTCTGCTCAATTAGCAAAATGTTATTTACTTTTAAGAAAATACATTTTATGTTTTTAAAAAAAAAATATATATAATATATATATATATATATAGGTGCATCTTAAAAAATTATAATATCGTGGAAGAGTTAATTTTTTTCCGTAATTTAACTCAAACAGTAAAACTTTCATATATTCTAGATTAATTACACATAAAGTGAAATATTTCAAGTCTTTTTTTTTGTTTTAATTTTGATGATTACGGCTTACAGCTCATGAAAATCAAAAATCCACTATCTCAAAATATTATACTATTTCATAATATCAATAATTAAAAAAGGATTTATAATATAGAAATGTCGAACTTCTGAAATGTATGTTCATTTATGCACTCAATACTTGGTCGGGGCTCCTTTTGCACAAATCACTGCATTAATGCGGCATGGCATGGAGGCGATCAGCCTGTGGCACTGCTGAGGTGTTATGGAAGCCCAGGTTGCTTTGATAGCGGCCTTCAGCTCGTCTGTATTGTTGGGTCTGGTGTCTCTCATCTTCCTCTTGACAATACCCCATAGATTCTCTATGGGGTTCAGGTCAGGCGAGTTGGCTGGCCAATCAAGCACAGTAATACCATGGTCAGCAAACCAGTTACTAGTAGTTTTGGCACTGTGGGCAGGTGCCAAGTCCTGCTGGAAAAGGAAATCAGCATCTCCATAAAGCTTGTCAGCAGACGGAAGCATGAAGTGCTCTAAAATCTCCTGGTAGACGCCTGCGTTGACTTTGGACTTGATAAAACACAGTGGACCAACACCAGAAGATGACATGGCACTCCAAGTCATCACTGACTGTGGAAACTTCCCACTGGACTTGGATTCTGTGCCTCTCCACTCTTCCTCCAGACTGTGGGACCTTGATTTCCAAATGAAATGCAAAATTTACTTTCATCTGAAAAGAGGACTTTGGACCACTGAGCAACGGTCCAGTTCTTTTTCTCCTTAGCCCAGGTAAGACGCTTCTGACGTTGTCTCTGGTTCAGGAGTGGCTTGACACTAGGAATGCGACACTTGTAGCCCATTTCCTGGACACGTCTGTGCGTGGTGGCTCTTGATGCACTGACTCCAGCCTCAGTCCACTCCTTGTGAAGCTCCCCCAAGTTCTTGAATCGGCTTTGCTTGACAATCCTCTCAAGGCTGCGGTCATCCCTCTTGCTTGTGCACCTTTTCCTACCACACTTTTCCCTTCCAGTCAACTTTCCATGAATATGCTTTGATACAGCACTCTGCGAACAGCCAGCCCTTTCAGCAATGACCTTCTGTGGCTTACCCTCCTTGTGGAGGGTGTCAATGTGTGTGTTCTGGACAACTGTCAAGTCAGCAGTCTTCCCCATGATTGTGGTTGTGTGTACTGAACCAGACTGAGAGATTCATGGTATTTATACTGCATAAATAGTGATTTACTCAAACTCGAAATGGAATATTCTAATATTTTGAGATACTTTTTTCTATTTTTTTTGAGCTGTAGGCCGTAATTATCAAAATTAAAATTAAAAAATGCTTGAAACATTTTAGTTTACATGTAATGAGTCTAGAATATATACAATTTTCACTTTCTGAAATAACTGACAAAAAATATTGAACTCTTCCACAATATTCTAATTTTTTGAGATGCACCTATATATATTTTAATAATCACTAATTAAAAGAAATTTTGTTTTTTTTACGATAAAATAACTTCACGTGAAACAAGAAATGCTCAGTTTTTTTTAATTAGAAAAAATGTTTTAATCAAAAGAAAGGAAGGAAAAACGTGAAACTTTATGGTTCTGGAAATTGTAGGCAAAAGAAAAGTTTGTGAAAAAAAACCTATTTACCAGTAAAGTGAACGTATAAAATCTTTTATCCATATTGAACACAACCCGCGAAATCTACGAAGTTGACTGAAAAGTGGTCGAAAAAATGACCGACTTTGTCTGGATCGTCTAAACATCTCAGCTGCGACACTAAACGACAGTAAGGTCTGCAGACGTCTTGATGTATGCAAGACTCTACACAAAACAAAACTACGAAGCCACAAAAAAAAACGAACGTATTAAACGAATATCATTTCGTCAGCCTGCTCTCTATGGTTGGTTAGAGTTCGACCACAAAAAAACGAGAGAAAATAGCCCGACCAGATTGCTTATGTATGTTTTTATATTCGTATCCGAAACAAATATTGTCTGCTTACGATTTCTCTTTTTTTGTAGAAATAGTTTATATATTTTACTGTTGTAAACAGACTTTAGTGTGTGTGTGTGTGTGTGTGTGTGCACGTACGTCGTAAGGGAAAATAAAATTCTAAATCGATTGGTTAGCTAACAAAATATGGCTAAATAATTTGTTTCTTGACAAATTTTATATTGATCTTTTAACATTCTTTTACTTAAAAGGTGGTAACATTGAAATATCTTCAGATAACATATTGTTTCTTAATCTTTTCCATGTTTAAAAATATTTTATTCACTTTAACGATGCCATTTGTGATATTGCACCAGTATTTATTTGTACTTACGTCAAAAGTAAGACATTTTGCTTTTAACACAATACAAATCGACGTCAGCGAGCACGAAATATTGATTTTTTTTCAGTCAATGGTTTGCTTAGGTATTTATACCAGGCTGCTATCTTAAGATGAAAACTTTATTTAAAAAAAGGTAATCCACAACTTTACCCACGAGGAAGCGTTTATCTACATTATCTCGGGTGCGACATCGCCCTTTGGTGAAAATGCGGCTATATTGAAAAATTGCACCGTTTGAAGCTGTCAAGTGATGTATGCGTTTATCATTTTATTTCAGTTAGGTATTAACACGAATTTCTTTTCACTATTTAGAACAAGAACAAGATTTTTTTAAAAACACTAACTTATAAATGTGTATGTCGCATGAACATCTTTTGCAGCCTTTGATATACACAAGACAGAAATATTCTTGTAATGGCTAGAGCAAATATAAATCAATTTTTAAAACAAAATTTTAGCTAAATGAGATGCTGCTAGAGTTTGTATAACGGTGATCAATCTGCTGGTGAGGACAAAATAATGGTATTCCGCTCATTTAACAGACAATATTGTATTTCTGCGATCCTTTTTATCATCAAACTGATACATCGACAATGTACGTCGTTGAGAAAGATGCAGTTTGTTTATTCGTATTCCCATTCCACGCGTATTCTCCAAAAGTTGCATTGCTTTATAAATACTAACAAGTCTCCAGTTTATTAAAACAAGAAAAAAACACTTATAATAGTAACTATTCCAACCACAAGTCTTCCTTAAATGCTTTTACTACTTCACGCACTGTTTGTCTGCGAAGCTTACCAGGCCCAAATTCCATCCCCGTCAGGGACTGCCTTCGTTTGGCGAACCTCCCATAGTATGGTTTCATCTCGCTCTTCCTACTAGGCCATCGGCGTATGTTTCCTTCGAATCTTCTAGTTCTCTCGCAAAGTTAAACAGAGAGTTTCTAATAAGGATTTTTTATTTACTTTGGTGTAGTTTCCGGATGAAGTCAGAATATTATAACAAATGCATAACAAGCTGTCTTCATGTAAACAAAATTGGGTACGGAAACGGAATCAGACCACCATTGGGACTGGTTTATACCTCATGTGACTTCACTGAGTAAGGAAGTATACGATATTATATATATAAACATAAACACAGAAAATATGCACAAACAATGAGTAATTGTAACTGAGAAATATATATAATACATACACAATGCATTATTAGAGAAAATATCCAGATTATCAATGTATGACCTGAAATGTTGTTCTATATATCCTGTACACTTTCTACAACTCATCCAAGGTGTTTGGTTTTCCTTTGACTGTCTCAGTAGCTATGTAACCCCATATGGACTCGATGATGTTCAATCAGGACTTTGTACAGTTCAAGGCATCTTTGTGAGTGATCCCTCAGCCTCTTTACATTCTAGATAGCGTTTAGCCACACTGGCCGTATGGTTTGGGTCATTTTCATGTTAAAACATAAATCACCCTCACAATGAAATGCCTTCTTGAACGAATGGTGTGATGGATGAGAACCTGCCTAACCATTCGCGGCCAATGTACCTTTGATTTTCTGCATATCTCTCACATCCTTGACTGATATTATTGTTAACAGTAGCAGTTTTGCATATCTTCTTCAGAATTTTGCATCTGAAAAATGAACTCAGGTTTCAATCTGTCATACACTTGTCATGTAATATTTTTTCTCAAGAGCTGTATTATTTAGCACACTCAATGATATCACCGCCTATACTTTTATAGGCACTTTCTGATTATTTGCCTTTTATACAAAAGTTTTCTTTTGTTTCCATAATTCCAATACTATGTGCGCGCGCGCGCGCGTGAGTGTATAACCCGAATTGACATTACCTAAAATAAATCTACTCTGATTTCTTTGTTTTTTGAAAACAATTTTCCGGCTTTCTGAAACAATTAATCAGTTTATTTTTTATATAATTCTGCATTGATATCAACAGAAAATTTACTGTAACCCTGACGCAATCAATCTGAAAGAGTTAGGCTTATTTTTCTAAACACATTCAAATGCATTTGCACTTTTTTGAAAAACAGTATCTACCCTGACACAGAATATTTCCAATGCATTTAAATTTTTCATTACTCTATGTTTGTTGACTTATGTAAAAGATTAAAAGAAAGATTACCTTTACATAGCATTTATATTGCATTTACCTTTACTGATATTTAATTTTATGTAAATTACAGGTAAATGCGCTCTTCTGGTTGTTCATTTTAGTTATTGAATAAAAAAAAGATTATTGATTCAGGGTTAGACCTGACATAATCAAAACATTTTAGTTTCACTGTGGATCCCTGAAGGCATATAACATCTATATTTATTTCTTGTCCAAATATGTCCTGATGTTCGAGGTCAAAGGAAATCTCACAGCAGTGAGGTGATAGGAGGGGGAGATGTGAGATACCAGCCTGACTAAACAAGTAACCTAGTTGGGGGGAGGGTTCAAATGCGAGCCAGTGAGGAGCTTGTGGAACATCCACCACTTGTGTCTGGAAAACCCGAGTAGAAGTATTTAGTTTTAGATGTGGAAGGAAACCGGAGCGTCCGGATGGTGAAGAAGATCGAGAAGAAGCATGCCTGGGAGGTAGGTCAAACTGAACCGGTAATGGCCGGGATTCGAACTCCTGCCCTTAGCTTAACAGGCTATAACTAAATTACTGCGCCGATCTATTAGTTTTAAAAGAATAGTGTAAATAATCTGTAATCGGAAAACACTATTATATTATATGTATTTAAAATATTCAATATTGAAACTAAATGCAGATTAATATACTGATTTTTCGAGAGTTTGGGTTTCATTTACTTTATTCCTTTATTCGGTAAAATCTCTGTAGAAAAATTACGTGATTTACAGACTAATCAATTTTAAGGACTATAAAATAAAAGCCGAAAAGAAAAGGATTTTCAGGAAGAGAGAAACAAACAAGAAGCCTTCAAAGTAAAAATAAACCTGTTTCAAGCAAGTGTTCTGGCCTTTTACTTCCTTAAGATGGTCCACCGAATCTCTCCTTGCTGGAATACGTTCTCTTTTGGAAATTTCTCGTTTGTTAATTCTGATGGGATTTGGCCTATTCACCCAGTCTTCTTCACTGATGTCTGAATTGCAACTCACCCATCAGCTATTGTCGGACATTCTATATAACATATCTAACTGTAAGGATCATCTCTCTTTGTCCATATCCAACAGTGCTTTCTCCACAGCTTCAATTAATTCCTTCAGGGCTGTCATGCAATGCTGGATCGAAAAAACTAACTGCTTGAGAAAAATGTATGGTGAAGACTTTACTAAACCGCCAGCCCAGACTTTAACAGCAAACAACCTCGTTTTCAATTTTTTGTGAGTGAAGCTGCTTCATTAGATCTTTATATTTAGCCAACTTATAACTGAGGTTCATCCTGCTCTCGTACGTAACTACAATGGTTTTCTTGCTTTTCGCTGATGTTAGCACTACACCAGTCCTAAATGTTACCTCCGGGTATTGGGTCATCTCTTCCAAGTCAACCACCATGTCTTACTCATTGGGACAGTTTAGCACAGCCTGGAAGACTGTTGGTCTGGCCTTCCTTAAGTAAGTATGCTGATTGTAATCTTGTATTATCTACCACTGGTGCCAGTTTCTTCTTTACTTGATTATGTATGGTTCCATCTATAACTTCCTTTTGCCAGTTTAAAAGCAATTTCAGTTTAATTTTTCTACAGTAGAGGACAACACAAGACAGACCGGGAGAACTCAAAACTATTTCTGATGAAGCTGTTGATCTTCACCTTCGCTTTTCTGGTTCCTTGCATGCTTCCATTGTTTCCAAATCCTGTTTTTCAGTTGTTTTATCTTTTCAATATTCCGTTGGCGTCGTGAATTCTGTAGTTTTTTAAAAATTATTTGCTTCTTGATTCAGAAAATTCCGAGACAGATTGAGTAGATGGCATCTCCAAACTTCAATTTTTACCTTTCAAAAGAAGATTTTATTTCGACCAAGTACTAAAATAAATTTATTTGCTAATAAATACAGTTGCATAACGATTTCCACATTCTGGCTTCACAGGATTTTTTCTTTTTAAGTTAAAAATGTTAAAATTATAATTATTCCAAACTATTAAACTTTATCATAAATACTTTTAATAATCGTGGAATGTTTGGGATTGTCTACATCAGACATCAGATCTTCTACTTGGTCTCTTGATTTTTTTCGATTTCTCAGTAATTTATATTTGTTACCCTAAACGTTTGTATAGATATTAATAGTAAATGATGAAATTATACTAAAGTCAACAGAATTCTTCAATAAGTATATTATAGACACAATCTCATCCGTGATGCACTTAATGTATTTGATATAATTTATTTGGTATTTTCACCACCTACAAAACTATATTTTATGGAAATTTCGGAAAAATTTATCAGAACTATAGTGAGGATAGCAACAGGAAAATATTTTTCAAACATCAATAAGATTTTTTTTGTGGTTCTGAAAGACCCAAAATTTATGCGCAATGTTTCACACACACAGACAGAAATATATTGTTATATTTAAAAAGGTCTAATGGTTTATGAATAATGCATTATATAAATACAAATTTATTTATTTCATCTATACACAACCTTTCGGACAATATTTGCAACCAATCGAAATTTGGTTCTAAAACTGGTAATGAATTATACTGGTCAGTTGCATGGTTTTTATTCAGAGGGTGCTGCCAACACTAATGGTGTACAACGCTTATTTTGAGTTGCACTGTCATTAACATGGAATAATTACCAAGTAGCAGTTATTCAAAGGTAAATTTGAAGGTATCTTGTAACGTAATCCTTAGAATCAGATGTCTGATGACTGAGTGTTTTCTCCAGCCAAAGAGAAACAACGCATTTACTGACAGCTGGAGCTAAAAGACGCGACGATAATGGTATTAGTTCTTTTCAGCAACATTTTTTTGTATAACATGCTGCTTTCCAATTAGAAAATTAATTGTTACAACTAAAGAAATGTAGAAAATAAGAGATTTAAAAATAGAGAACAACCCTGAACACAAACGAAGAACACTATCTATGTTTTGGTTCCAGTTTATTTTGCAAATGAAAATTAATTGAAAATATGTTAAGTGAAAACAATTTTAAAAGGATGTGTTAGATTTATTTAAAATTCAGTTGTTACAACAAAATATTCTTCACGATTTGTAGCAGTGAATCAGTGATGGGGTTAGTTGCACGCTAAACCAGGCGTGTGTACA
This sequence comes from Nautilus pompilius, assembly GCA_018389105.1. Classification (NCBI taxonomy): domain Eukaryota; kingdom Metazoa; phylum Mollusca; class Cephalopoda; order Nautilida; family Nautilidae; genus Nautilus; species Nautilus pompilius. The sequence goes on from JACATO010001069.1 coordinate 74,502, forward strand.
AGGCTGTCTCAGGGAAGTTGGGCATTATCTGATTATTGCACCGGACTCCAGTCACTAAAGTTCTGGAGAGCTGTGGTCGGTCCACTGTGTTGTAAAGATATTCCTCACGTGCAACAGGAAGATTGTTTTCTTTTTATAACAACGGTTCGGCAATAAAGGCACTAAGATAGTAGAACCACCAAAACTTCAGGGTACGTTTGAGTGAACGATGTCCTCTGAGAAAATAAAACCTGGATCGGCTTGGTTTGCACTTGAAATGACGTAGATCCAGTCTTTGCTGTGTTGCATATCCGCCGCTCACCTTGACTGGTGTAGCCCCGCTTTTGACTGATTATGTTATCCATAACAATGGTCAAGAGATTTCGATCCTCTCGCACTTTGTAGCCAGTGATTGAATCGTTCCGACCAGGAGTGCTCTAAAAGTTTATCATCATCGACTTTCAACGAACGGAATCTTGTAGAAAAACTGACCACAAAAATTTATTTTATACCGAACAGCATCAAGAATTTTGGATTCTCTCTCAAACACGGGTATAAAAGATAACTTTCTGCGTCTTTAGCTTGTCCTTTTTTGCAACAATGTGTGTGCAGAGGCAAGTTTTATCAACAATTACATTTACATAGAAAGTACATGCTTTTTACCATCTTCACTTTTCATGTCCTGTAAATATCACATAAATATATTCTGGTATAATTTTCAAATATTTAATAACTTAATGTTTACTATATTCAAAAAAAAAAGTTTTTTTTTTTTTTTACAAATTTTTCATCAATTCCAATGAACTATATTGAGGATTATAATTTATCTTCTAAGCTATAATGATTTTTAATTGTTTACAATTCATAACATGCCAAACGGGGTTTTAAATAAATAAATAATGATACGATATTTTTGCCGAATACATAGAAAAACTTTATTTTAATGTATACATTATGGAAATTCTCCTATAAATAATTATTGTTCGGCTAAATAGAATTAGTCAATCAAATGTATTGTCGAATTTATCAATATTAACTTCTATTTTGAATTTTTTGTGGCGGTGATCCAGAGGTTGACTACTAGAGTACAAAGAATCATGATAGCCTGAGTTGGAACCTCGTACATCCCTGGCATGGTTTCTTGTTCTTCTGCAGCAGTTCCCTCCGGGTGCTCCTTTTTCCTCCAAAAACTAAAAATAAAAGGCTATGGTTGGAAATTTCCGGATACTTGTGGTGGAGGTTCCACGGGTAACTCTTCTCTCACCTCGACCGTCACTCATGAACCCACAACTGTACCCAGATAACCTGCTCGGTCACCAAGGCAGATGGCCCACACCGCCTTCTAGCTCATTTTTAGGAGAATTCTTCAAGACTTCATAGTGTGTGAGACGGGGATCCGCAAAACGAGTCTGCATCGTTCTGTGATCTAATTGTAGATCTAGAATGGTAACCAAGAAGACAAAGTACAGTATCTTATGATGTCACTACAGTTTATTTTTCTCGATAACTCTCGGACAAGGTTTCTTTAAGTATTTAGCTTCACAAACGTCATATGCAGCGCCTTCCTCAAACAAGATCAGCGGTAAAAAAACGAAACCTTTAGTACAAGATGCTAATTAAATAATTAACTGAAAAAACTCACTCACACCAAGAGAAAAGCTCTCTTTTAATAAATGGCTATGCACGCTAAATTTAGTTGAAAAGTTGGGGGCTTACTGAAGGGGGGAAAGGGCCGGGGGGTGAACTGATTGTTTCTTTTATGGCTTCTATCTACAGTTTTCCTGGGGTTGGTGATGATGCCTGGTGTAAGTTACTGACTGTAGTGGTCCACCGTTCCGTTTGGCTGCTCGCTTTGCCAACTGCTGAAGTGAAGTGAACTCGCTGTCCCCCCTGATGACCGACCACACGTGCGGAAGATCGGCCTCCAGCCACCCTCACTAATGGACGGTTTTAAAATAAGTAACTTCTCGTGAGCGCTACGTCGTCAAAGCTTATATTTTCAGGTACGGAAAGGAGCTACAAGTAAATAAGATAAATATATGCTTTTGTGTAACTAAGTTCTTTCGACTCCAAATTTCTGGGTGAGAAAACACCTTTCTACTGGTCAGAGCATTGGGACAATTCTACCTCCAGAGAGAGAGAGAGAGAGGGGGGGGTAGGGTTGGGTGGCCGGCTCCCAGTCTCAATGTAAACTAATTTTGGCTAAAATCCTTTCAGACCATAAGTTTTCATTTAAAAAAAAATTATCATTTTTGTTACTAATCGAAATTTAAATAAAATTTCTTTGAACCTAAAAAAAAAAAAAGTAGTAGGCTAGGCGGACTGATAGATTACAAAAGGAGAACGAGTCGGATGACACAACTCACTTGGCATTACCCGATTTTTCTTCAGCAGCATGCACTTGAAAGCATCCACAAAGCCTGTCCGGAAGTTTTCGTTAAACCCGCAGTAAATTATAGGGTTCAGGGCGCTGTTGAGAAAGGCGACGTACAGGGCGACATACTGAACAGTGTCCACGTGCTTGGGTAGCTGAAAAAAAAGAGTCTTCTAAATTTCCAGCACAGGCGAAACAAACCGCAGCTCAAAATTGCACCTGTCTTTTTTTTCACGAGAAATCTTTTTAAATACAGTTATTTTTCTCTCCTTTCTTAAGAAAAGATCTGACCCACACCGTTAACCTAGCTGTCTTTCCGGCGACTAAGCAAAATGCAGCCACTACGAAAGTCGTACTAAAAGCAGTGACTCATAATTAATTCGGGAAAATCACTGCTAAAAACAGTCCTTTATTTTATTTACACAAAATATAATATTCTCGTGGAAATACTAGAAACAAAGTATTTAAATAAGATTTTCCACATGTTGTCAAGTGCAGCAGAACTTTATGGTCTATCTGAACGTGGTTTGTCTTGAATGTTACTGTTTCCTGTGGCGTTATCTAAACTAGTGCTTCTCAAACTATCTGATGTGTGCCACGGACCGATACCATATTTGTGCCATATTGTTATTTGTTTACGATCCGAGAAAATATTTTTAGTCAGACCCTCAAAAGGAGGACAAATTAACGTCCGGCTCGAGGTGTCGCTGGACGAAGGACAAAACGCTCAAAAGCCTGACTGTCAGTATCAATACATCTTTGTTATTACATGTTATATGATAATATGAATACCCCAGTGGGAAAAATGACTTCTGCGGCCTTCATAATAACATGTATTCTAGTGTAGCTGCCATACACTCTAAATTTGTTAAGGGATATTTGGCCTAAGTGGCGGACCCGCGCCCGCTGGCTCTCCTCTGGAAGCGCTACTGTTAAATTATACTATTGTTTGTTTCTTTTCTGGAAACTCGCCGCGGACCGGCACTTTGAGTAGCACTGATCTAAAGATCACCGTTTCACACTAATTAGTGCTAAACTCGGCACACATTCTCTGGCTGACGTGAATGCTTTTAGCACTTGACGCCCTTTTGCGAAGAACCTTTTGTTTCAACACACTGTTCATGGTATACACTCTAATGGTAGTAGTCAGTACTGCTACCTGTAGACTAACAATTATACCACTGATTATACTATGTGTAGGCAACACTATATTGTATGTGATTAAAATGACAGTTTTGTCTTTGTCTGCTTAGTGGTTTTACTGTAATTAATTAAGAATCCTTTCAGTACGACTCTGATAGTTGTACGGCTGCAATGCGAGCATTTGAACCTCTCCCTGGCAACGTCAATGTTACTGCAGGATTAGTTTACTGCATAACACGGCCGGTTCAGCTTCAGTTTTTTATTCAGAGTCTTGGAATGAACTAGAGAGTTTTGCTTAATAATGATGATGACGATGATATTACTATCTATACTCGTTTTCTATAGATTACCAAGAAATCATATTACGACACCAAAACAAGCAACTTTAAAAATGGGCACAAGTTAGTGTAAGCCATCATAGTTTAAATAAATCTTTTCCAGGTTTGAGAAGTGTCTGTAAATAGTATACTATAATGATTACACAAAAGCAGGGTCCGTCACGGCTTACGGAAGACCTTGTGTTCAAGAAAAATTAACAGAAAATATGGTAAGAAAGGCTGGAAGCCATCACAGATTATACAAGGAGTAGATGTTGAAAAGTGTCAATGCATAAATGCAAAAAGGTAGAAAATAATTTTTACTAGGAAAGTAGAGACAGTAATTTTTCTGGAAAGTGACAACGGAGAATATGACAATTATTTAAAACTAACAAAATACGAATGAATGCTTAAAGACATTTATCAGTGTGAAGAATTCAGATTAAAAAATAAATAAATCAAATTTAAATTTTAAAATAATATAAAAGATGAATGAAAAGAAAATGTACTGCTAAAGTGTAGTAAATTTATAATGAATTAGTATTAATTTAGGTAAAGCAAACCATTGATAAAGTTTTATTTCAGAGTTATATGGCTTCGTATTTACTCATGACGTGTACAATTGTAATGCTGTGAATTAGAGTAACCCCAATTTAGGTTTAGAAACACATTGTTTAAAACAAACCTTGAATAATTTGAGAGCAGATTCGCGGAGAAATGAATTATGAAAATAAAACTACAGGCTCGGGTTTTCTTTTTTTAACTTAGGGTTTTCAGTATAGATTTTCCTCGATTTATTATTACTCTCTAAATATTAATCCTTTGATTCCTTCAAACAGTCGTCAATTTTTCAACAATTGCTTGATCTGGACATAAAGCGACAACCGGCTATTGTTTAGAAACCTTTGTGGTGAAGCAGCGTTATTTAGTGTGAGGCCGGAGTAGACTGATTCCGGTCTGATCTCTCTCAGCCTCAACCGTCAACCCCGGGTGCACGTGGGTCGACCCTTTGTCTCCTTTATTCCGTCTCCTTGGTGATATAAAATTTCATCCACTTATTTCTCCTTCCACTGGGCGATGGCGAGTAGGTGCTTTATCTATTTCCTAAAGACCATTTATTGACCGTTGTCATAGCAACAGTGATGAGCTTTTTACAGTACGAACACACAATTTTATAGACGTTTTCAGAGCTTAATCATCTAAAAATCAAGCATTTACTCTTCACATGATTGCAACTTTTTGCTCTTGTTGGCAGTTAGTCTGGATATAAACTGTTGACAATAAAATAAACGGAGGACACTCAAGGCACGAATCTTCACACGTTTCAAGTGAACTTACTACCATTTAATTCGTATTTTGTTATGTATAATAAATGAATATATTAAAGCTATTCGCTTTTACATAAAATTTTTAAAAATGGTTTAATCGCAATGTGAGCGTAGTTTTATAGTTAAATATAAAAAAGAAGAGCATCTACGGTTTCATCTAGTTGTCTGGTCTACTTCAATGTTGACGTAATGGAAGTAGAGGTCATTTTGTTGTGTCCGCGTCCGAAGGCCTCATTAAGGCCACCATTCTGAGGGAATGTGTGTGTGCAATCTCGCTTTCGTCACCGTGGAAATGTTGATGTAAATAAGCGAAGGAGTTTGAAGGAAAAAAAAAACTGACATAACCGCTTGTTGCATGGACAGACTCCACTTTAGTAAATCGGGAAAGCAAGCAAACCGTAGGAAAACTTCAAGGTTGCTCTGCATTGGAGGACTCTGGAGATGCGATGAAAGGAAGGGCAGTCTTGCGGACGTCACTTCTGCATTCAGAAATGTCGACGGCGAGTTCTGAGATATCTCTTAAAACTGGCGTCTCTGCTGGTACAAAAATCTCTAGGATTAGCCTAACGCTTCATCTTAGGATACTCGTCAGGATGATGCAGTAAACTGATGCTTTCGACAAACATACTATTTGATATGTTGCATTGAGCGAGCTTTTATTTATCACCCCCCCCCCTGTTGTAATTTGCCGACTGACCTCTGTGGTAATCTACCCTTAATTCAGACATGAACATTAAAACCATACATTCGACAACTGATACGTGCCTGGCGATGTCACACTGCAAGGATAACAATGAACGATTCATTACCTTTTACTGGAAAACATTATCGTGATGTAATTTTATTGAAGAGCACATTATTTCGGTTTTAAAGTGAAACGTTTATTTTCTATCTGACTGCCTAACCAGTTTATTTTTGTCGTTTCATTAAATAAAGATCTTTATGGCTTCTCTGTTAGAGGTATAGCGCTCAACCATAGATTTAAAAAAAAAAAAAACATTTCTCTGCATTTAATCCAAAATTATTTTTGTTGTTGTTTCAAGGACGTATTTCATTTAATGAAGACTTTTAACGTTGCGCTTTTCGTTCACTCTAGTCAACGCTGCTTTTATACGGATTTTAAGAAATCTTTATTACCTAGAAGCACCACCCGGTGCGTCATTGTTCGTTCACATACGATTCTGCAAACTCAAGAACAGATAATACTTACTAACTTGGGAGTCCGAAACAAACCCCAAAGGTTCAGAATCTGATGAGGAGACCAGCAGATAATGAAGACAGCCAAAACCGCAACTAGCATCTTTATAACCTGAAAAGGGCACAGGACGGGCTGTATCAAACATTGCTTTTGTTTCAGCAGCTGAGTTTTCGCTAATGATCTAGAGCTGCAGGCAAAAATTAATACAGACAATAACTCATTGGAAAGAGTGAGTAATGAAGCTTAAAATACGTAGTTTTTTTGTTTTGTTCAAAAAATTCTGTCTGAAACTAAAATGTTGGAAAAGAAACATTTTTAAGGATGAGAAAGATAGCGTGAAAAGTATACACCGAGGTAGGAAAAAATTAGAAAAGAAAACAAATTCTTTAAAAAATAGATAATTAAAACTCATGTGATACAAATTTTTATCTATAAGATTTATAAATCAACAGCATGAAATAGATAGAAGAAACCAGTAGATGTTTTTCCACAGAACTCGCTGCAATATACAGGGTGTCCGTAAAGTTACTATACCAGTCTTACAAGTTACTGGTCGTTGTTCAATGGCCGGTACGATGACATTTCTCAGTTTGTCCAGGTACCTTTCTCCTGTAACAGTTCCGTCGAAGAACTGTGACCCACAATTCCATCAGACGATATTCCTGCCCAGACAGTTATTCCAGGCTGGTTCAATTGGGACGTGATCGTAAACTGGTAAACTGTTTAGTAACTTTACGGACACCCTGTATGTAACTGAGTTGGTATTCCTTTTTTTCATAAGTAGAATGACGACGTTTGATACATGTGTTTTCAGTATATCAAGATGCTGTAGACAGCTACCTGAGCTCAGTTGGTAGCACACATGGGTTAGCAACTGGAGATTCCTGGTTCAAATCCCAGCGTCATCGTTAGCTGTTTACGGTTTCTCGAGATACTGAAAACGCACAAATACGAAACCAGTAGGTATTCTGTGCTGTCGTTTTCTTATGAATTTCTCTACTTGTAAAGCAGAGCTGGTGAACTCGGGGGACTTACACAAATAAATTGCATCAAGCAACCGGAGAAAAGTTAGGCATCAATCTACTTTTGTTTGCTTCTCGTGGCGGCCTTTGGGTGATTTATTTCTTCTTTTTGCAGTTTTCGCCAACACTGATTTTTCATGAAGATTGTTTTCAAAAATCTTCATAGAAACGTGTACAGAGAACACATGACATTTAGTTTGATAACAAAAAGTGCTTATCCCTCTTTACCCTAATACTCATCTTTAAAATCGTTTGCCTTTTATACTAAAATTCTTTCCTGTTTTTTTTTTTCTTTTTTTTACATTTGTGTACTGCTTGTCTTTTTTAATACAATTTTCCAAAATTTAAATATGTCGTGGTTAAATCGCTATTCGCTTTCCCAGGACCCTCTGTGCGTACGAGTGGAGTTGCCAAGTTCCGCTTGGAAGCATCCATTCTGGAAGAATATAACTGCACGATAATCTACCATGAGTAGACATTGGCATAAATGAAACCGTCCAGGAAAAAACAGATGAACCGCGTTGTTGTGAGCTCCGTTTAATTTGCTTTAGCTCAATTTAACGGATGGGAAGGTGAACAGCTTGACACCATGTAAAATCAATGGTGGGACCTCTCCCCATTCAATTTGGTTGGTTTTCCAACTAGAATAATTTACTTTACGTATAAATAAATACCTACCTGCTATACAGAAGTAAGAAACAAATTAAAGAACTTCATACGCAACTCTCCCTAAAAAATGAAAAAAGCCACGTAAATGCTGAAACAAAGAAATCTCGATCTTTTTCACAAGCTTTATAATATTTATATTATTTTTTAATAATTATCGTTGATGTAAAAAATCTAAAGTGAAAATTTAAATCTGTAATTATTTAACATGACGTAGAGCATGTTTACGTGATGAATGGTGGACGCAATTTAGTATCGTAAACAGTTATTAACATTTGCTGGTAAAAGCAGCCTGAACCTAAATCTAATCATACGGCCATCTTAAAATTTACGAAATTTGATTTGAATATTTTTACGGTCAGAGATTGTGCCGTCTCACAAATTCCGTACATGACGTTAACAGAATTCTTGGTAATAGTTGAATTTCTATTTGGTTACGCAAGTCCGAAGCCTTAACATGTTTATTGTCCACATGTATTAAAAAATAAACTAATATCAGATCGGACATGTGCGTCCAGATATTACTAAGTTAAACACAAACACACACCTCGACTTGTGCCTACCATTTGATAAGCCAAACACCTCAGACATAAATGAGTAAATAAATCTGGTTCTGGTTACTTAACGGCACCTAAAACATTAAGACGTATTACAATGTTGGAATTTGTTAATTGGTACCACTGATAGTTGGTTCTCTAGTCAGGAGCTGTTAATCCTGGAAGCACTCGAACGCCTATATAAATGCGAAGTCACTTTCTGCTAATGGTATTTGTTTATGCCCTCCAGTAATCTTGACGCATCAAATAACGGTCTTAAAACCTTGAAGACATTATAAGTCATTTCTGTTTCCTGCAGTATCATAAACCACCAGAGAGGACAACGAAACCTTGTTCCATGTATATTTCTCGTAGCATCAATTCGCTCTCTGAAAATCTCGACATTCTAAAACCAACAGATACATCCGTATAGCGCGTAATAATAAAATGCTGGTGAAAGAGAAAGCCAGGTGGCATGAAATTAGTCAAAACTCAGTACATGTAGAAATTGCAATTGCTCATTTTTTCTGCACGAAAATTTTGTTTTAATACTCAAGTCTTTTGAAGATTCTTACGAAGCTTTCGCCTCTAATATTTTAATAACGTAACAAACGTAAGTTAGGTTTTCTTGTCAAAAACGTGTACGTACGTTGACATTCATAAAACTGCCTAGAAATTGCATGTAAATATGTAAAAATAAACAATTTCGCTATCTCCAACTAATAAAATAACGAAAAGGAGATCATTCTTACACCTAAACAATCTAACTCTACCCAATATTTTTTTTCTTATGCTGCCAATAAAATTTTTTCCTGAAATAATTAAGAGTGTGATTTTTGTTCATCGATTACCACGAGATAAAAAGTTGACTTTTCAACTTCTCGATTTAAAGGAATGCAGTGGTGTACTTCAAGGTTCAGTTTCGTCCCTGTGCTCATTTTGAATTTATGTCGATTTCACTGACGAACGTTTAGATGCGAAGTGAAAAAAATTCACTATGGTGGCAATGATCATCATATGATAGATAAATCTAAATAATTTGTGCAAGAAGCCACTTAGTTAGAGGTAGAATTGAAACTAAAATAAATAGACAGTCGTATAAATCACTTTCATTCCCATTATTACTTGAAAAACAATGTAGAATCTGAACGCACTTGGTTATGAATTAAAATGATCTAAGTATAAGGATTAATGCATTTAAAATGAAATAAAATTTTTAAACTTAAGTCAGTGCATAAAACGTAGAGCTAAAATGTTATTGCACTGAGATAGTCCGGCCTCATATCAATATGCTGCGCAGACCTAGACTTCGTAGTTTTATATACTATTCTTGTGCCCTTCCCATAATATTGGTAAACAACAAAACAGTTAAACACTTCAAAAACAGCTGATAAACTATTCCTAATTTTACACAAAAACAAACAATGCTTCATATTTTAAATCCCTGTGTATAAAATCCATTTGTAGTGAAGTGTATTTACGCAACTTTAAACATTTCAGAAATCCATAAAAGGAGGAGATACATCATCCGAAGTTTGGGGATTTTTGCCCAGGTAAAGCCTCGATTTCACTAAAGTGTGGACCAAATTTCATGTGGCGACGTTGGAATGTTTTCTGCCGTTTTCAGTTTTTAACTGCTTGACAAAAACGCAGTCCCAGACATATCTTGTGGTTGCACTTACTTTGGCCGTGTTGACACCCGGTAGAGGTCTTCACCTTATATCAAATGTTCCCACGACTTTCTAAGTCACGGTTCGGAATAATCGGTGGCTACGGAGATCTGAATGACAAAACACAATGCTCATTCGCTGTGGTCATCAACACAGCTAGGAACCGTCAGAAACCTAAGATCGTTGTTAATCGGATGGTTTTATGCAAAATTGCCACTCCGAGATAAGCGCGCGCGCGCGTTTTTTTTTTTTCAGGGGCACAATGCCGTCGTTAACGCAATACGGCCAAACTGCTTGCACGATCGCCGCCGTCTAGTCGGATTACCTTTCCGTTATAGCTGCACTAAACTCTCGTGTGGCACTCCAACTGTCGGCCAGCTGGAGGAGTAAGGCGAGAAGAGACTACGTGTGGAGGCGGGCCGAGCGCAAACCCTCAGCCTGGGCAGCTCAGTAGTCTACCAGCAGACTACCTCGATATTCCGTTTTCGTATCAATACAAAGCATTTAATGAATTAATGGCGTGGTAGGCTGTAGCGGTTCTATCAACATTTTATGTTTCATGGTAACTACTAAAAAGAATTAGTTAAAAAATGAAATTAAGAGAATTTAAGAATTAGAGAGCATGGGCCAACGTAAAACGAAGCCTATCTGATAATAATACTGCGTACCTGGCTTTAACGTCTGGGACAGATGGTAGATCTTAGAATAACAGCGCGATCTTGCATATCAGAACGGATAATTATCATCTTTTCTGTTGAAAAAATCAACAGTTCAATCAGTGCTTTCAGCATAAATGAGGTCACCTTAAATATGAAATACATCAAACTTTGTTTATTACTCTGTTTTAACTTCTTTCACGAAAGAAAAGTTTCCGCCTGTATATCTCATTTCCAAACATCGCGGCTGCTTTGTGTGTGTGTTTTTTTTCTTTAGTGCAACTTCGCCAGTCTTTTCACTTTTAAGAGGTATTCCTCGACCGGCGCAGTTCGTGGGAGTGGAGTCCAGTGTTCTTCGGATACAAAGCAATACTCAGCAAATCATAGCATCACGAATTCCCGCTGGTTTCGCTTCACTGACCTTTACTTCCACTAATAGACATCTATTTGGTGTCGTGGTAGAAAATCTATCATTAACGCACACTTGTATAGCAAACGTTAAACAACAACAACAAAACTGGATACTTATAAATAAAGGGAAACTTTAATGTAATGCCACCTAATGCGTACTAACCTTGTCTAGTCATTATTACATTGTTGAATAGAATATAAGAATTTAAAACGAGAAACCGCCACGCTTCAGTAGTTCATATTTCTTATTCAACCATGAGCAGAACCAGTTGTTACTTAATCACCAATGATAAAGTGCATACTGAGATACGAATTTCTTTCTCTTGGGTGCTTAATTGCTTTACGCCACTACTGATAAATATTAATATAACATGTATTATACCAAACGCCTTCTAGCAATAGCCAGTCTCCTCCCCAGAATAAAGGAACATCTTTTTTGTGAAAACAACATTTAAAAACAACTTGCTATCAGCCGATCAATTCTAGTTTGCTTTCCCGTGTTCTTGCTTTGCGGACCCTTGCCTTGATTTCTTAACATGAGAACGTATCACAGGAGTGGGCTAGGAGGGGAGAGTGTTGGATATTATCCTTAGTGACTAAATTAGTTACCTAGGTCCAGTTTGTGGGATTCTGACTGATGTTCAAGATTCGAACCAGTCAAGAGTTGCCGGCAGACCTTCCACCACATGTACCCAAAAGCCCTACAAAAACTCCTCATTTTTCAATTGTTGAAGGAAACCTGAATGTCCGGAATAAACTCAGGCGGCTGTTTATGAAGGGCGAGAAGAAATAATGCCAGGGAGGTACGCCAGTCCGAGCCGGTTTCCGACTGGGATTCGAACTCGTGCCCGCTAACCTTAGTAGTCTATCATTTGGTCACGTCGCCGCCCTTCTATCATGTTTAAAAGCATGGCAACAGATGAATAATCTAATCTTCATACCAACAGTTTAACGCATATCAGGAAGATTAATCAGTTTTGAAAATTTCTTTCTTGTGTTACTTTATTTTTAAAATGTTTTCCATATTAATTTTCGTACAGTGCACATGTAGGGACTTCTCAAAGAATTATCAGAATTAACTTGTTTTATCATTTATTATATTTTCGTATTTTAAAATTATGATACTTATTTTTTAAGAAAAAATTCACCTTAATAATCGCCAGAATATGTGTTCTACTTAACGAATTTAATGGGAAAAGCACTAAAGACCCTTTATTTGTATTTTTCTTTGAGTTTTTTTCCTCAAAAGTATTTAACAGTCATTTTTACTCTGGTATTGATTATTAAATATCATTTTATTTCCAAACGAGAATGAAGTACCGCATTAAAAATTACTTCTATAACAAAACGAAGATATAAGATTTATTTTACAACGATATCATCCCGGTATTTCTGTACAAATTTAATAATAACTAAACAGACACAAGTCTCATAGGCGTTTCTCCGGAGTGTTTGAAGTTTCTTTCAGAAAATAATTAAAAGATAGGTCGTGTTACTGGTAAGAATGGACTGGTTTTGTTTGAGATTTTATGCCGTAGCCAGTAAAGGTGATGCTGTCTTTTTTTTTTTGATGACTCTAAGATATACAGAAGATGATAGTGTGTCTATCATGTGGCAGCCAAGGTACACAGGCAGCAAATGCAGTAAATGTTTTAATATAGCCTTCTAGCTTTCTCTTACAAACGTTTACGTTTCAAAAATTTTTTTTAAAAAAAATAATGTTCCGGAGAAAAATATTTCTGAACAAATGTGATTGTTTCAAAATTTTATGGCAGCATCAAAAGAAAACAAATAGTTGAGTTCTATCGATGTTAACTTTGCGTTTCATATACTTTTTCAAATGTAAACATTCATTCCATGCTGGTACCTGAATAAAGAGATATTAATTAGTTTCATTTGAAAGGTGATCAATCATAGCACTATACATGAGATAAAAACATTATATGTAAAGAAAAGTAAATTGAGTAATTTTTTTACGAAGGTGGTACTCCACTCAATCAAGTTTTAGGATAAAATCAAATAATAACCATTTCCCATTACTTTGCATTTTAACTGCACCAATTTAGAAGAAAAACTGAAGTCAGTTTCTGTTAAACTGGTTGCTACTGAACCGAGATCAATAGAAAAATATTAATATTGCCTTTGCAATCATTTTAAAATGAACTTGCAAAAACAAAAATCCACAGTCAAAATTCGATCGACATTAGCCAGTTTAACTTTTTCACATTAATATATCTATAAACGAAAGACCTACTTTTATATTTCACTGAACAAGCCACTTGGTGTGCTCGATACGAGTAACTTACCTTTTTCTTTGCTTTTTCCTGAGCTAGTACAGTTGAGTTAATGAGCGTGCCGGGAACTTTCCTCTTGAGGATTGTTCTCAGGATCACAGAGTAAGCAATAATCATCACTCCAATTGGGATGAAGTAAAGAACCACGATCACCAGAAGGTAGTAGATTTTTCGACCGTGCTGCGATGTATCACAGCGGCTGTTCGTATATACTTTGGGCCACACCTCGCCACACCACACCTCGTGCCTGTCCACCCAAACCAGCTCCGACTGCTTTCGCACCACCAGTTGGGGCATGGCCACACCTACCGAAATTATCCATGTGACAGCGATGATCCCACTGGCAGTCGTTGGCGTCATCCGCGCTCTAAGTGGAAACACGATGGCCATAAAACGGTCCCCAGATATCACAGTGAGGCTCAGGACACTGGACGTCACGGCGACCACTGAAAGGCAAAAAAGAGAGAAGACATAAACGGTCATCATATCTGGAATAGTTTAGAGTCTACTATCGTTTTCTCTTACTATAATTCACAAACTCGATATCCAAAGCAAACCTCGGGTAAGGGTGTCTGACATCGAGTTACGATTTTATAGTTTTGAAGATTCCATTTTTGAATCGCTTGACCTGATGCTCTGACCTTCAGCCAAAACTTATCAAGAAATAACAATCTTATTTCTATCTCTACAACGAAAGAGAATATCGGCATGAATTACAATGGATAGTGGAAAGCATAATATAAAACCTACAAAACATGAAGAAAAAATGCAATGCAGGACGACCATGTGATATTTAGCTGCTCCCATTTATAAACATTTTTTTATATAATAGTGATTGGTTCATAAACGTCAATAACCAATATTATTATTCTTAAAAAGTAGACTTTTATGGCTAACTATCTTCTCTTTTACTACATGGTTCCTATTGAAGCCATTGCTAGATTCGCTTACTTAAGAAAAACTAGAGTATAAAGTAAATAAATATTTAATTTACTGATTCTGAGTGCCGAAGTAAATACAGTGAAGCAACTATATTAATCAGATAAAGCAACCTATAATAAACCGTTGACAGCCAAGATAATTATGCTCTAGTCACTGAAAGAAGAAATATTATTACAACTATTATCCACAGCAACGACATTTGGTTTTCCTTAACTTGTTTTTAAAAGTACAACTCGTAAATCTAAATACGATGATTATCAACATTAGAGGCCATAATTTTAGATAATGTTGAAGATGAAAAGGAAAAAGAAATTATTTCAAAGAAAAATTTCTTACGAATTCAGAGTTCCGACACAAACCTACTGTACAGGTATTAATATGAAATATTCCATTGGTAATTCCACAACTATAGACGCCAGTACGTGTCCTTTTTAAATGCAAAATGATACGATATTCCATTTTACGATTTAGAATCGTTTACATTAAATTCAAATTTTTGCTATTAATTTTGCTAATAAATTTAACGATTTAGCTTCACAAAAGATCGCAAATTGTTGTTTTGAATAGTTTGGTCTCATAAACCAATTTTTTCTATACATGTTACGTTTAACGTTGACAGTAATTCAGATGAAAGAGAAAAATTTCAATTTTTACGTTATTTAAGAGAAGCTAACCTCTGTTGCCGAAATCAGGCAGGTTAGATGTCGAGTTGGCACTTCAAAACTGAAAAATCCTAATAGATTTGGGATGACAAAGCGCTTTAAAAGTTGTTAAATTATCAACAACTTACTAAGCTCTTAAATGTGCAAAAACAACGCGTATACTCGCAGTCTAACGGAAACTCCAATTACTGACTGAAGAGTTTTTCAGAAAGTAGCCATATACTGTGTGTCTGTTGTCTGGAATGCTTGAAAAGAGTCGAAGATCGTATCGATAAATATTTACTGCAAAACTTTCTTTATCAAAAATGTTTTATTTGATTGCTTGTGTCACGGAAAATTAGACTACATCACAGAATGGTGTTTCAAAGGGAGAAGATTCCTACAGTCCAAACTTGTCCAAAAAAAACTATTGAAGAAAATAAATTAAAGTTTCTATCTATCTTTATTTGGATATGATTAGCTATTTTTATTTTCATTCTAGTATATTTTCTGTGTGATAGTGGTGAACGAGCATCGCGCTGCGAAAGCTCTCTTTGCTTCGTGAAGGTGAACTCCGAACGAAGTGAAGTAAATGGCACCTGGAAAAACTTCAGAACTTGGCTTTGTTCGGTCTGGAGTTAATCCCCTCCCCTAACTTGACAGGATCTGGAGATTGGCGAGTTTTCAAGTCGTGTTCTCTACCCTTGGCGTTTTATCAGCACAGCGATGTGTTTGACAGTGTATTGGAAATAATATCTTGGGAATGACACGAAACCAAAAATAGCGGGTCCGCCAATTCCGTGGGTTGACTTAACGGCAAAGTGAGAGATCAAAAGTTTAAGAAAAATGTCATAATGATTTTAATGAAAAATGTAATAACATTTTCAAGTATTGCGTATTCGTATGAGTTATCGGTCGCCCGGTGTCCAGTAGTTAGACTTATTAGACCAGGCTGAGGGCCCGAGTTTGACTTCCGGGCTAGGTAGGCGCAAATACTTTTCTGGCAGGGTTCTTTTACCAGTCGATTCCTCCTCTAAACTCTTCGGTTTTCTCCTACATCTAAAACTGACAAATTCTAGTAGGGATATTTCTGCCAAAATCGGAAGTGCCGGGCTGCTCGTAGCGCACGGTAAGCACGGCTCTGTGGTGGATAATCGTGGCACTTGGCTCCATCGCCAAAGTCGCTCACAGTGTTGAGTGGTGGTCATTTCTATTGTCCAGACTGGCCAGTCGTCCCTGAAGACGCGCTGATTAGTTCATATAAATATCGTCTGGAAAACATTTATTTATCATTTAGTGATGTGGTCTCATTTATCGATAAGTACCTATTATTTCCTGATGACATTTAACTTGGTATTATTAATAATAATACTTTTCATAAAATCTAATCAATTTCTAAATCAGGATTTAAAACAATACTTTTTAAATGAGAAAATTACCTTGATCTCTCCCTGCAATACGATTTTGCTGATTTATGCTGTCTAATCTTAATGGGTAAATGAAGCGAAAACCCTTCACATAAAATATATCCTCTGTCAAATAACTAAATATAGCGAATTAATACACGCATGTAAATCACACGAGGTCCACAAACCCTGATCGTGGCGAGATAAGAAATAGGTCTGCTACTAATGAAAGATGGTGATTAAAGCTCCAATAATTCTTTTATTTTTACTGTGTCAGCTGATAGGAACAATAAATATCTCTTAAATTCTTTTCCCTAATTTGTTTTTATTTTTTTTAATTTAGCTTTACTTCATAACAATATAAATGTTTAGTACCTACTTGCTTGGTAAAGAACACTGTGGTAATGGCAAAGATGAAAGCAAGACTGATCCATCCTGGAACAGAGTGTGTTTACTGATATGTAAATTTCATTATGACACTTTTTATTCGAAATAAAGCAACAACGAACCCCTTTTTATCTGTCTTTCTCAGAAACAAATACCGCAACAAGAAGACCAACAACAAAATCAATTTTAATTTAATTATTTCAAATAAGATAGGGGAGCCATTTTATGTAACAAGATTAAAAAACGAGACATGGTGATCTGTTAGACTCGTTCATAATTGCGTCTGGCTAACGCGCAACACAAGTGAGCAAGAGAAAAGTGAAAATGATGTGGAGCCACTCTAATATTTTTCCCATTAACTTTTATTTTCAAGATCTTTAGAAAGCATGTCACAATATCTGCGTCTAGCATCGGTTGATTAGGCTAAGGAAGACTATTATTAATATTGTTGGTGTTTGGATTTTTCCCCTATTCTTTTAGGTTTTTTTGGACCTACAAAACAAAGGGAAGTCATGTTTCCCCACGTATTTGTCACTAACATTTAATAAGGAATAAGAGGTCTGTCGAAAATGTATAAGACCTTAGGCTTGGGGAAAAAAATTACGTACTTGGTGGGGTTCAGTTGCTAATCCCCTTCAAAGTCGGCCCCTTGTGCCTCCACACACTTAGCCCAGCGATCCTTCCACTGTTCCAATCATGTCTGGAATGCTACTTCCGGAATGCTTCTCAGCTCCGCCGTCGCATTCCGCATGATGTCCTCTTGGCTCTCAAAGAGGGAGCCTTTCAGTGGCATCTTCATTTTTGGGAACAACCAGAAGTCAGAAAGGAGCCATGTTTGGAGAGTAGGGAGCCTAACCTTGGATCAGCTGCGACGAATGAGCCGGGGAGTTGTCATGATGCAGCTGCCAGTTTTGCGAGGCCCACAGATCCGGTCTCTTGCGCCGAACTGCATCACGAGGACGGAGGAGGAGGAGGACTTCCTGATAGGACTCCTTTGTAACTGTTTGTCCTTCAGGTGCATATTCGTGATGCACAACGCCTCGGTAGTCGAAGAAAACAGTCAGCATCACCTTCGTTTCCGGGTCGTACCCGTACACCCACGTCTCATCTCCAGTTATCACGGTATTCTGGAACTCTGGATCCCTGTTGGCAGTATCCAGCAGGTCCTGCGCAACCTCAACACGAAGTTGTTATTATTCCTGAGAAAGCAGCTTGGGCACAAATTTCGCTGCCACTCTGCGCGAGCCCAAATCCTCCTCTAAAATTGCATGTGCAGAATCTTTACTGATCCCAACCTCGCCACCAATTTCCTGCACCGTCAAACGACGATCCTCCATTATCAAGGTCCGCACTTTCTTGATAACAACTGCATTGCGGCTTGTTGACGGTCCCCTTCCCGGAACGCTGGTCACTCTCCCTCGATGTGCGGCCATCTTTGAACCTGTTGTACCAACCATTCTTTAATTTGGGTAACACCCATCGCATTGTCACCTGTTGAATTTTGCGAATTGTTTCCGCTTGGGTATCTCCAAGCTTTTGGCAAAACTTGATGCAAGATCGTTGCTCCACATGTTCCGTCATCACAGGCGAAATGAAAATGCGACGAGTAAGTCATGTAGCACCTCACACGATGGCTGCCTGACAGTGACTGACGCATCCAGCAAGCCCGCCAAAAACCACGCATGCGCATGAAGCCATGCGGCTCCACTATGCCCCCTAACATCATTACTTCTAAGTCGGATACTTTTTCGACAGACCTCGTAACTGTCAAACACTTTCTAATTTTGGGAATTACTTCAAAAAGTGGTTTTCATATAAAATAAAAACGATTTTCTCAATACGATGAGATTCGGTCAAGATTTAGTGTCCAAGATTAGGTTTAGAGTTGATGTTTTATTATTAGAGTTGGTTAGGATTAGATTTATGGTTACGAATAGAATTCTGAGTTGTTTATATATATTTTTTAACAATTTTATTTGCATCTATTTATCCAAAGTCAAAGGCCTTAAGAATCTGTTTCTATGTCTATGAATTCTCACATGACATTAGTTTATATCGTGTGATGTTTGTGGTCAAAACGAAAGAATTTCTTCGAAGCATTTTTCGACTATAAATCTCGAGATCCATATTAAATATTTGAATATATGGAAACTTTAATGTCATCATTAGTCGCAGGTATACAGATCATGTTTGTAACAACGAAAATTCGTGTTTCTTACTCTTAAAGATGATCAACAATAATTGCATCACGTTTGTTACGTTTTTGGGTCGCCTTTCACATGGAAGACGATGCTTCTTATTACATAACGCAATCTAAATCTCTCATCAAATCCTTTCTACCCAGCGGAGAGGGAACACCACTTCCTGTTATAGTGACAATTCGCAGAAAAGGAGATATGCGGAATTTAGCGAAGAGCAAACAGAACTATTATCGGGATCTAATTCTAAGCTGTTCACGAAACGCGAAATATTCACAGATTTTATCTTTTTTACTCAGTTGTAAGATAGGCTTGGGTCGAAGATAATTTATTAAGGCTCAGAATAGACAGTTGTTACCACATATGTCACTGTGATATAAAGGATCAGGAAGAAACAACTTTTGTGTGGAAATAAAGGGGTTTGTCAAAAAGTGATCTTCATGCATACAGGTTTCAAGACATGGACATATGGAACAAAGACAAGAATGTTTGCATTTTAACGTGATTTATTTTGTTTCTCTAAGCCTAGTATGGCGTCAATTTCCGGAGAAAAATATTTTTTCAGTAAATCGCTAAATATTTGGAAAAAAAAGAAACACTCAAACAACAAAAGTATTAAACTACTGCATTCTACACCAAACTAACTTCCAAATCGCAAAAAAAAATATATATATATATAAGAAAGACCTATAAATCGACTTTCTCGTGTGCAGAAAATATCACTTACATTCGGATTTATCGCGAAATATCAACCAAGCTCTATCACTGACAGTAAATGTCTATATTTACGCGAAACTACTGGCAAGAGACATCTTTATATATAAGCGACCAGTGAATTCCAGTAAAAACCATCGTTGTAAATAAACTGCAAAGAAATACAGGAACTTTTTGTAGACAAAAACCTAGCAAATTCGAGAAAAGGCGAACGTTGTTAAGTGTAATGCCAATAAATTCAATTTTTGTAGAAAAAATTAAATAGCCAGTAAAGAATATTTTATCATCTATAACGCAAGTGAATAAGAGATACCTTTCGAGAAAAATGCTAATGAATAAAGTATAACTATGTAGATAAAAGATATTTAAAGGGGGACAAATTATAGGTAAAATGACAGTAAATACTAATAAAAGGCCATTCTTCAAAATAGTTTGCTGGAGTTATAGGTGACATTTTTCAAAATAAATTCCAATAAAGTCCATCTTTGAATGCCACACACAAAAATTTTTCAGATAAAATTCAAATAAATAATAGCCACCTTTGTATTTAAAATGTTGTGAAGGCCAGTAAAGGCTACATTTATATAGAACATGCAAGTAAAAGTCATCATTGTAGATAAAATATTAGTACATTCCAGTAAAGGTGGTCATTATAGAAATCTAATAGTAAATACAGCAATTCTTTGTAGATAACAAAGCTAGTGATTCCAAAACAAGCGAACTTTGTAGGTGTAATACCAGTACATGACGGTAAATTTCACCTTTGTAAGAAAAATGCAAGAAAATGCCAGTAAATACTATATTAGTAAGTAAATTACTAATGAATAAGGTTAATTTTAATATTAAAAATTAGTGAATAAAGGTAAACACTGCAGATCAAATGATAGTGAATATTGGCCAACGTTGTAGATAAAATGCTAATGAATAAGAAAATCTTGATAGGTGGAATAATAGAGAATTCCCATAAAGACCATCTTAGAAAATAATATTCTAATGAATTTGACATCTTTGAACACAACAGGCTAGTGAATGCCACAAAATACCACTTTTTTACATAAATTTAAAGTAAATAAAATCAATCTTTATAGGTGACATAGATGAGAAAGCAAGTAAAAGCCATATTTTATGGAAAACATAAAATGTTAGTAACGACCATCTATGTAGGTAGAATTCGTTATTTTTAGTAAAAAACCATTATTGTAGTTACAATACAAGTTAATGTCAGTATAATACAAGTAAATAAGGAACATCTTTGCAGATAAACTGCTAGTAAGTGTAAGTATAACCATTTTTGTAAGTAAAGTACTAGTTAATAAAGGACATCTTTGAATGTAAAATAATTGTAACTACCAGTAAATGTCATCTTTGTCGATAAATTCCTGGTGACTGCGAGTGAAGACCATCTTTATCAGTAAATTACATTAGATATCATGTATTTAATTACTTAACAACATATAATGAATGCACCTACATATCTTTACTGAGTCAGTATATATGCCATTTTGACCAAATGATGCGCTGATGATAGTTTTAATCTACTGAACGAATAGAATTGTCGATAGATAAAGCTTGATTGACTTTGTAATTGGGTTAGGATTTAGTTGTAAATTTAAATCAATCAATGTTACGTTCAAAAAATACATTCTCCATTTTTTTTTCAAAATTTGGAATTTTGTAGCATGTATTTTTTTAGCGTAATTATTATTCAGAACATTTATTTTAAATATAATACATTAAAATGTAGAACAATTTTCTCTGAGATAAAACGTCAAGTCCATTTTGATTTAAATTTAAAGTTATTACTTTTAAAATTCAATTCCTCCTATCAGGTCGTATAATTTTAAATACTTTTTATCAAATTCACAAAATTTAGATAAGTAATCCACTTAAGAAGTTCATCAGTGGTAATTTTTTTTCGAATTAATTTTTGTAATTCTTAAAAAAACAAATTCGCATTCAAGTAGATTGTATTAATTTTTTAAAACCTTTTTTGTGATAAAAATTCCTGGACGGAAGATTAGATACAAATATATTGCACTGAATTTTTAATTAATATAATAAATCAGCTATTATATCATGTGACTAAGACAAAATAGCCATTATTTCACCAGCTGAAGTCAATTTTAAATTTAACCTTTTTAAATTAAATATTTATGCTCAGAATTCACAATAAGTGCATGATACCTACCCATTAAACCCATTGTTATGATCACCTTTGGCGGCAGTAATTCTTCATTTTTTCTAGCGTCATCGAGATAAATTCAAACAAAAAACTGCTAGCAAAAATCAACGCTCCTGCGAAAGAAAAGAATCCGTTTTGTATTTCTATAAACCCGGCGTGAAAATGCATGGTTAATTTAGTCCACTGATTTTAAATTTAATTGAACTTTCATCAGATTTTAAAATTTCTTTTTAGTAAATGTGGAATCTTTGATTCCAAAAAAAGGAGAAATAAAGGATTATTAAAATATCAGGCAGAAAGAAGATACTTGCCGGCCTCAACGGTGTGCTTTGTAAGGGGAGGTGTTTGATTTTATATACCCTCTGCCTCTGACTGTCGAAAGTTAAAGGATTACTAAAGCATACCTTTGTTGGCTACATTTATGGACAGCATGTTAAATATGATTTTTGTGCCGCTCCAAGTCAAAAAATCTATGCTCTCTGCCGATTTTTTATTAAGAGAAAGAGAGAGATTTAGAGAACGTTGAAGTGTTGGCTAGATTCTCATCGAATGTTCGTGTAAAAGCATTCGCTTTTTTTCCTTTGAAAATACGCACTATTATGTCTTTATACCGTCAGCAAAGCTGCCAAGATAATCCGATAACATTACCTCTGTATCCTTTCAAACTTTACAACAACAACAGGCAAAAAATTAATTAAATATGTATGATCTGATAGATTGTTAGGGTGCTAAAAAGAAAACTTCTACGCACCCCTAATTAAGAAAACGTCCTCATAGTGCCAATAAGATATTGAGAGTTTTTAACTTTACTGGTACAAACATAGATTCAACGATTAACATACATGTAACTCTATAAGAATGCTCCTAGCTGAACTTATAGTTTAGATAAATTCTCCATTTAACTTCATATACCATTAAAATCAGCTGTATTAATGCTGAAGAATAACGTTTACCGATTTCTTAATGCAATTTAACGTGACACTGCATTATGTGGCAGTTTAGTCCCTAAGTGTAGAAAAGCTTATGGACAATTTAAAATATTCACTTCCATTGTCGCTGTAATTTTACGAAAAATGTTACTTGTAAATATTTATGGCAATAACAAAGTTATAACACCAAAGCAATCCAGTAACATATAAGATTAAAGCCATACTATATTTCTATCGGCGTGCTATGGTAATGCATATAAAATAACCAAAAGAACATACTAAACAAATGTATAATTATTCTCTTTAAAAAAGACAGTTCAGACTACTAACTATAAATTATCGGTCAACTGATGGACGTCAGAAGAAAAGAACGAAATGTTTCATAATAAACCTGGAAAATTCGCACAAATTAAAGCAGAATAAATCACTTCAAATTGTTTACGTATTTTCAGCATACCAACTAAATACTTAATTCAAACTGTTCTCTTTGATGATACAGGTGCCGAGTAATTACTCTTGAAGTGGATTTGTTGTGGCGTAACTTATTGGTCCTACAGATGTCTGATCCAACCACGGAAAAATGGTAGCCTTTCTCTTGTAAAAAAAGACGTTGTGAAAGAAATTATCATCTAAATCGGTCTTTCAGAATACTATGAAATCGTCATTTCCTTCAAGAGCAAGAAAAAAATGTACAAAACAACAGGCAGCTTTGTTTATACAGATGTTTGGTTACATACAAAGATTTACTAACCTTAGAAGAAAGTGATTTTCCCAAGTCGTTAATGGTAAATATAAATATAACTTAGTCCTAAAATGCTCTGCTACATCTGCACATCAAGCTATGGTTTAGCTATCAGAAACATTTTGCAACGAAAATATCGCAAACACAATAATGTGTGCGTGTTGGACCAAGTCCTTTCTCCTATTGGCAGTAATCAGTTGTCGAATACTACAAACAGAGGCCATGTAGGAGAGCGTCTCGCTCGTTGGAGCTTCCTTCACAGGTCCGCTGACCTTGAGCACTCAGGTCACAGACACTTATTTGAAATCCTTATTTATCCAGATCTCCCTAGAAACCTGGCACCCGTCTCGATAGGTGAGCGATCTAAATATCACTAATTCTAATTGCAAAAAGTAAACGCAATGGATTATAGTAATCTAATGAAGTTTCTACGTTAACAAAATTGAGTACTAGAAAAAATAAAGATTAGTTATCGGAATTTTTCAATTTAAAAGCTATTGCGTACTCGTTAAAATCTCCTTTGGGAGTTTTCAAACCAGAGTATTCAAAATTGGTGATTTTTTTGCTCTACGTTATCCATACATCAACAGTTGTGCGTCGCCGATGGTTTAAAATCGTGCCTAAGCCTGCTAACAGGAGACTGGGCCAATTAGAAGCCGCCTCTGACAGGAACCTTTTTGATTCACTGGTGCGGGGAAGCAGAAGAAAGCCATGTCACTGGTTGGTTACCACCAAACGCTACAGGATCTCTTGGAGAGTAAATGACAGCCTTGACCGTAAAAGCCAAAATTTCAGAAAGGCGGCTGAATGCCTGCCTGTCGCAGCGCCGTCGCTCTTTAGTTTACAGAGACGTAAAAATGCTTTCTCAGAGGAAATTTAGCGGTTAAAAAAAAATGGGTGGGATCAAAAAACTGTATCGAATGATTTCTGCATTGTATACTGTACTGAATGCGAATTTTAATATTTGCATTCATGTGATGACAAGTAATGAATTTAAAGATCCCTTGTTCAAACTTTGGGCCGCAAGAATAATCGAATATTAAAGGATTCCTTAATTCTTTAAAAAGCAGCATTTAAAATTTAAACTAATAGTGAAACACCGTGACCACCTTAAAATCAAACAGCAGAAAGCTATACCTTTGCTAAGTTGTACTTCGCAAACGAGCGCTCCCCTAAGTCATGTTCCAATGGGTGTGGTTGTTTTCTGTCGCGTGCTGCGTCGCGTCGCCAAAGGAGTGAGATCAGCATCGTGGCTTTACTCAATTACTCACCATATCATCGCATCAGTGCCCTATTTCATAGAAAATTTCCAGTGTTACTTACCAGGGTTGTATTAGAAATAAAAAAGACCCGGAGATTATTTTTAGCAACGTAAATGTGTGGATTTTTGAAAGCCGCATTAGTGTGTATGTGTGTGTGTGTGTGGCTTCTGCAAATGTTAAACACGATCCGTAACAACAACAATAGCGTGTGATTAAAAGCCGTTACTTTTAAATGGTCAACTGTTGCACGAGTGATCAGTTAGTTGAGAAATTCTACTTAAAGTGGAAATGAGAGGCTTGGGATGTTGCTGAAATGCCAACCAAAGTAATCTAAATTATTGTTTTTAGGCTAAAACTTCAGCCGAATTTCGCTATGCTTTCGTTTTTTCCTAACAAATTTTGGGATACTGATCCGAACCAGAATTGTTTCGTCGGTCTTGCCAAAAATGTATGGTACTCACCATGTTTAATATAGTCCTTGGAGAATACGTCGAGTGCATCACTCGAGATTTCTTAATAAATCATAACTTAGTTCGGCGAAATGTGAGACAAGCTACTCGTCCACCTTTCCTGCTTGCGGGCAGGCAGGTCGTTTATTAACAGAATGAAAGGAAAGATTTGAGTGGTGGTTGCTTAAACATCTGTCTTCTATACCATTATGTCAATCGCTGCGTAATTGCCATACACGTTCTTAAAATGAATGACAAGTAGGTGAACTACAGTGAGGTCAGATTCTGTTAAAATTGTTTAAAAAAAAAAGAATTGGAAAAAATTACTACACTTCTACATTTTAAGCTAAATGAAATGTTGAAGCTCATAAATATTTTTAACTATGTAGGTTGGCGTGTCAATAAAAAATGTGTGCCGTCTTAAAAGGGAATTGAATATTAAATCTGAGTCGTTCAATTTCCACAAGGCACAGCCGTAACTTGTTCAGTATCGTTGATAAATACAATAATTGCAATGTGTAAAATATGTCCCAACAGTACAATTTCTGTCAAGACTTTATCCAACATTGATGCTGACTGTAGAGAAAAGGCAAACCTAGCGGAACGTGCCAATTTGGGTTCGTTAGAAATCTGTAAAATTTGTTACAAATTGCTGTTCGAATGCTTTCGAATTATTTTGTGATGTTAAGGACGGTACAGAGAATTTAATAATTTATTCAAAATGGAGACATCTCTTTGGCCAGCTGCAAAGCGATTAGTCATAACAGGAACTCGTCAGAGACTTGGTTCCAAGACACTAGCATACATTTACACGGGAAATATTCTCATCTTTTTCTTTTTCTCGAACCGCTGTCCTGACTTTTCACGTCTAAAGGCATCTCACAGCAGTAAATTAGACGGGTAAGGTGTGTGATTTCTCCCTTAGTGTTACTTGGATACGATTTGTGTGATCTTTTGACGGTGTTCAAGATGCTAGCCAATCAAGAGTTGCCTGCCAAATGTCCACTAGATGTAGTAGAAAACTCTACTATAACTGTGCAATTTGATATGTGGAAAAAAAAAACAGGTGCCCGATTGGTGAAGAAGATCGAAAAAAATTTATGCTTGCGGACTACGCCAAACCAAGCCGGTCCAGACCGGGATTCTAACTCCAGCCCTCAACCATCAATCAACTCAACTTAATGCCATACATAAAATATCTTTCTATGATATGACAATTCCAAGACATTATATATGAAAGATACGTAATATTTACAGAGTATGAACTATTTTGGTTAATTTTATCTCCCATTAAAAATGAAGTAAAGGATTTCTTGTGTAGTTTGGGCATGACCTCAGAATGCACTAGTGCTCGTAGCGGTTCAGTTAGGTCAGTGGTATACTGCATTCAAGCGTCGAACTAAATGGCAAGATTACACAATTTTCTTAGGGAAAATCCATTCTCTATGGAGGATTAGATGTAGATATAGAAAGCAAGAGTAGCGGAAAGTCTTTAAAATTTATATCAAGGTTCCTTCTTTCAGAAAGTGGTTGTCTAGTCTATTTGGAAGTACTTACGATTTCTGCTTTTATTACCTGGTAAATCCTCCCGAAAAAAACATACACTAGAACCAATTGAAGGAAATATGCAAGTATTTCATTCGTATGACAGTTAACGATACGCGACCTGTCTCTATAACATCAACGAACCTTTTACGCATTCCATCCTAGAGTCTGCAAAGAAATCTTCTCATAAACGTTTTTTTTTTTCCTTCCGTGAAGACAGTTTTCGAGACGGTAGGACAATGCAGCATTTACTCAACTTGATTCTTTTCTGAATTATCCCCAGATGAGATGAACAGAGGGATATAGCAAAACTACTCTCATCATCAAGTCTCCACGAATGGTAACGATTCCACAGTATTATTTTGAAGATCCTTAAAAGCTGTGACGAATGGTGTCTAAGCTTGCAGGTAGTAGAGGTCTATTTGGGTGTCAACGACAAACAAATAATTTGGGTTTTTTTAAAATGTTTTGAAACAAATTTATTTGTGAGTACAATGAAGGCTATATTTTCGCTCAGTAAAAAAACATGGCTCCAGTTACGTGGTATCCAATCGCCATGCTCATAGCATCAGTCCAACCGCTCCTATTTATAGCAGTGGATCAAGGCGATACCAACCTCCCTTTGGTGCCGCACAGCTCAGAAGAAAGATGGGTCGGTATTTAAATTCTTCTCCTCTGTGCCAATTTTGACGCAGTGATTATCTGCTGGGGTTCTCGCCCCAGTTCTACCTTGACATGGTCTTCGGACAAAATCTTCATGCACTTGAAATAGTCGCCATCGCCAAGAAGCTACACTTCTGCTCACATGTAGCCATTCCACCGGCTGGGTCTATTATGACTGTCCTACCCATAACCCTCCACCTTAGAGAATCGTGTAAGCGAGCTCTAACTGCTTTCCCAGATGTCAGTGACTGCAACAAAAAAAAAAATGTCGGACCGGTTTGAACGTCTCTTGCCACAAACACTAAACGGCTGAGTAAGCTAAACATAAAGATTTGCCGCACTGAGAAAATTTTCCTACAAAGTGTTTTAGCTGACATAATGATTACCCTTAGCAAATACGGACAAGAAGTTTTCATATTCAAAAGCTTTATTATGCCCGAATTCCCACGCGACCAAGAGCCTGCAAAACTGTCCATCTCAGTGAAATAAAATTATTTACACAAAATCTGACTTTCTGCTTCACGTCGGTTTTAAAAGTAGTTGAATCTGGTTGATCTGACCAATAATTGAGCATGTGTATAAGCAATTACTTCACGCCACGTATTACCATTAATATGTATAGACTAATTATTTTTCCTCACAATTATGGCCAAATTTTTAAATAATATTTTTTATACAGCGTGTTGCTTTCGATTGTTTCCTTATTATTCCTTCCGCTATCATCGACGTTCACAACTGTAAACAAGATGTTGCGATGCTATTTTGCGCTAGCAAGCGTTATAGTCCCTTGGTTTAAATGTAAAATGGAATAGAACAGCGGAACTCTCGCAGGAAATCCACTCCGATGGATTGGGTGCGGAAGAGAGAGAAGAAATCATGATACTTGAAACTTACCAAAGCATTTCTCTCTGCAACGGGAATTGAACCAGAGGCCTTCATTTGAAGTAATACCTGGCTCTCTTTTCCAGGTTTAAAGCGATCTCCACTAAATCAGCAGTTCCACAGCAAATTTTATTTCCGAAGTAAATCACCTCGAATTATTTCACAGTTGTGTTTATACTCATTAATAAGACAATTAACCATTTTCCTAATAATATCTATAAATCATTGTTTTATTGAAAAACTTTTTTTGAAATTAAATATATTTTATTTTAAAGTGCTCGGAATGTTACTTGTGTTTCGATTATAAACCACAGAATCGCCATTTATTACTGCTGTACAAAACTAAATGCGTTATCGTCTGTCGTTAAAATGCTCAAATTTCTTATTTGCAATTCACAATTTCGATAATATTTCACGAACA
The DNA here is from genome assembly GCA_018389105.1 of Nautilus pompilius. Classification (NCBI taxonomy): domain Eukaryota; kingdom Metazoa; phylum Mollusca; class Cephalopoda; order Nautilida; family Nautilidae; genus Nautilus; species Nautilus pompilius. The sequence continues at coordinate 103,459 of JACATO010001069.1, forward strand.
TAGTTCTCTTTGTGTTATCAAAAGAGTGCAAGAATGCCCAGATAAACCACAAGCAGCGTTCTAATTAGCCTTCCGCCATTTTCAAAGTTGTGTGCAATTTCCGTATTTCAGAAAACCTCAAATAATACTTTGTATATCCTATTGAACGAGATTTAAAGATAAGTTTATGTTATTTTATCCATACATGTTTTTGTACGTTATTGTCCTGCTAGACACAGAACTGAAGAACATTCCTCACACAAACACAAAGATTAGTAAAACTGCCATTAGAAAAATAATTCTGTTCTGTACTAGCAATTAGAAATATGCTCAAATACTTTAAGTAAGCGGATGCTCTTTCCAAGGAGTACTTTCTGCTCACGAATTCGCATATTTGCTGTTGTGCATGTTAACCACCTTTGACACGAGTTCGACAACAATGCATGACATCATCGAATATGTAGAGAGCGCCACATACACATTTTCTTTGTTTGTCTATTTTTATTTCCTCCTTCGGAACGATTATTTGTCGCTGAGAACAACTGCATAAAGTTCCAGTTGGAAAGTACGAATGATTATCTATGAAATGAATGTTTTAAAGCTTCACCACAAAGCATAAAGATAAAGACCAACCCTTAAGTATTCTGAATAGTCTGTCCAAAGACGAGTTGCATTTTGACTAAGTATGTACGTCTGGACCATAAGTCATATTCTGCGGCTTAGCTACCGGTAGAACCAGCGATTGGCTGGTTCTTCTCGTGTTAAAACAAACAAACACCTACGTTATTAAACAGGGCGCGTCAATAAATATCAAGTAAAATGCTGTACTGAAACCATTTGAACTTAGTGCCTACGTTAACATTTATGGTGCTTTGCTACAGAACTCGCGACAATATCTGTAACTGAGTTAGTAGTTCTTGTCACAAGTAGAATGATGTGTTGTATATGTGTTTTCAGTATCTCAAGGTACTGTAGCTTGTTCAAATCCAATCGTCAGCGTTATCTGTTTACAATATCTTGAGTTACCGTTAACATTTATGTTTAGGAAATATCGCAAACTAGTAAAGAAACCCACAGAAGTTATTTTATTTGCTTATGTGGAGCTATTTATTATTAGCGTCTCTATTAGATTTTCTCTTCGTTACATGCTAGTTGTATGGAACTAAGTATTATTATTTTTTGTGATGCTACTGGTTTGGTTTGTTAAGTATTAAAGCTAATCTATGGCTTTTATTCTTACTGACTGCAATTTATTTCCTGTTTTACAATCTTAAAACCAAGAACTTATAGTCCTGAAATAAATTTACCTTTTGTAATTGGATTATTTTCCGTCCTACTAAATTATATCAATACACATTGTATTTAGTTTTAGTTTAATTCCATTATTTAAATACCGATTTATGCGTCTAAATTTGAAATAAAAAACTTTGACTATAAATTTTAACCAAACTTGAAAGTGTGATATTAACGTCGGTCCTAAATCCTAACCATTGACGTAACTTTACTTAATGTCAACTAAATTTAAACTACAATTAATTAAAGCTAATATCAAATAAATGAAATGCTATATTGTAATATGAACTGTCCACAGGAATATGTTTTACAAAAATCACGACAAGATCGATTTCACTGAACTATCAACATCGGAGTTCTTTCTTTAATTAAGGTTTAGTAGAGACGTTTTAATACACCACATCTCTCTCTACCATCATCTCTCTCTCTCTCTCTCTCTCTCCTCTCTCTCTCTCTCTCTCTCTCTCTCTCTCTCTCTCTCTCTCTCTCTCTCTCTAAGAATGTTGAAATCTGATAAAATAACATTTTTTTAAATGAAACTCTTTTAAACCTGAGCTGAATGGTTTACAGTTTTTTTGTATCTATTATTGGTATGAAATTGGTTTGTTGAAAAACCAATAAGAAAATAAGTGATCGAAGTCTTTGCAGTGTTTCCTTGTAATAACGCCATTAAATCTGAAAATTAAAAAAGAAAAGATTTCTCGTTTTTTCTCCCTTGGACTGTAGAGTAAACGAATCCTTGAATGCGAGCGGTAAAAACAAAATACCCAGTGGCTTCTATATTGCTGTAGCAACAGCATCCTAAAAATCATACTTCCATATGCTCTTTAACTTGTTATAGAAGACGTTCTTATGTAGCCGCTAAATATTTCTTTCAACTGCGGTAAATTTAATTAAAGTTTTTTTTTGTAGATCCCATAAAAATTGTTTTCCGGAATCAAATTTTGTACAAATCACAAAGCCATAGTAAACTTTTAAATTTCCTATAATTTTCTACTTCATTTACATCGAGGCGAAAGTTATTTTGTTTATATATATATATATGTAATCACCAGGCCGTTTCAGCTGAAATAACTTTCGAATTCAAAGCAGTTGTTATTTATAAATTTGGAAAATATAATTGTGCTCAAATAAGACATTGGTTTTAAGAAGAGAAAGGATTTCTGAAACGTACGTTTATTAGCTACCTCTACTAATTATAAGTTGGTAGAAAAACAAAATACCCATCCAGTTTTTAATAATTATTCTGATGAAAACAGTCAATGTTACAAAGATGATGTTGATATATTGTGTATTAAAAAAACATGTTATTTAGGAAGAACTAAACTAGTTATCATCCAGATAAACGCAAATATTCAGCATAAAAATCGAAATTAAAGACATCGAGAATAGAAAATATTATTGGAGGAAACAAAATTAATTCTTAACAACACAACTTGTGCAAAGTTCTACATCAGAAGCCAAGAAAGATCCAAAGTACAAAACATCATGTTCCATGTTGCTCAGTGTTTTCAACCTATGGTATTTTAAAAATTTGAAAAATTTCCGAGAGATACCTGAATATCTTACCTTGAATAAAAGTGTTGGCCTACACACGAAAGCGCCGAATCGATCCACGGGCGCGGCCTGGAGCCTAGGGGTGCCCCAGTCTAGCCCACATGCAGAACACTCCAACCATTATATCTGACAAGGCTAGGTTCATTATCAGGCAGTTAGTTGTGGAGTGCATTCTTTTGTTCAGGTAAATGATCAAAAGTACAATGGTATTCCCTACAATGTCCATAAGAAACGAGATCAGGTAGAAGATAATCTTCACAGCTATTTCCCACGCCTCGAACCGCGGCGTGGCGCTGGGCGCCGGAAAGTTTCTAGTGAACGCCGAAGCATCTTTTTCTTCCACCACCTGACCAGCGACGCTCTCACAGCCAAAGCGGAAAGCAGGGGTCTCGTTGGCGCCTGTGTACAGCAGCGGCTCCTCTGAACCATTCTTCATCACTTGTAGCTCCATACCGCGTGCTGTTATATATCGCAAGTAACCAATGTCTGCAAAACCGAAGCGTTCAGTAACGAGAAGGCAACGTTACTTCTGTTCGCTTCTAATAGTTTTGTTATTTAATGTTGATACTCACGATAAAGTTATACCTCTTTGTTTCAATAATCGCGCCAGTACAGTCAACTTTTCTGCTAGTTTGGTTTTTATAGCACCACACCAAATAAATGCCATCTGTCGGCAAAACGTAATCGAATGATGTTAATTAGTGATTGGAAAAATATCTGGTTTCCAAATACGCGAAATAGCGTAGGTGAAACCATGCATTTTTTACTCCACCTTTTTATCGATTTTTTTTTCTTTTCCCAGACAGCTGTCTAACGATGTAAGTCAACAGTGGGTAGAGTTGCAGACCCAGAGACATGTAAATCGAATTTGTCTAAACGTTCTAAGTGTAAATAGCCGTATCCCACAATCCTCTATGACGAGCTTTGGCGCTAACTCCGTAGAGGCGAACACGGAAATTTATTATTATTATTATTATTATTATTATTATTATTATTATTATTTAAGGTTGTTGTTGTTTAAAAATGTACGAATTTAGAAGTCGAGTAAATTAGTTTAAAAACCCTGTTTGTAGAAAGCGTAAAAGGAAAGAAAATATAAAAGAAAAGAAATGAAGTAAAACATTTGAGGCTACCCTCGGTTCATACATATCTATGATCGGCCTCCAGTGACTGGTTAACCCGGTGGACAGGACATCTCGTATTTTACTGAAGAGTTTATTCTATTTTATTGGTGACTGTCACTGCATCAAGCTGCCCAATTTTGGTGGTTAACAATGTGGGCATTTACATCACGTAGTCCGGAAATTTTGTTTTAAAAAATTGTGCAAACGTTCGATAAAAGTCAAGAACCCAATAACAAAATCTATCTTCAAATCTATGCGTATAGATCATGATGCTAAATGTAGCCCTGACCACTTGTAGATGTCTGCTCCTGAGTACTTCTAGTTAAATCATACTTTTTGTCATGGTTTCTAAATCATGTTTGCTTCTTAAATTTGAAATTGTTACATTTTCTTGACTTTGGTCATCTCTTACTTTAAGTATCTGGAAAACTACAAAGTTTTAACGTAGCAGTCAGGCAAACCTCTGGCGACGAAGCTTCTTTATTACGAAGTTCGCTTTTCCCCTTCTTTTTTTTTTTTTTTTGCTTAAAATTTAAAATATAATTAAAAAACAAAGAAACTAATGGGATCCAACAAGAACACACCGCCATAGTCTTTTCTTTTGACTTCAGCCACTCAGAACTGCCGCCATCGGTTCAAACCTAACGCCCGGCATATACGTACGGATTGTATCTCACCATTTCCCTTTTTATTGAAAATATCCATTATTAGCCGCCCCTATGCCAGCCAAGCGGCCGTCTATCTCGCTGGATGTAAAAATGCAGGCCATACGACGAGTTGAGGCAGGGGAGAAGTCCGATGTGGCTCGGTCCAGCTTTAAAACTATCTTAACAGTATAAAAGCTTCGGTTAAAACGGCAGGTGCATCAGCTGCCAAGGAATTAACTCGCACGCACAGGGAGCAGCGTGATGGAGAATTAAAGATTTTGGGAAATCCCATAATGAAAGCGATTGATGACGTCTGGCAAGAGGTGACAAGGCGGCGTAAGCGGTGGGCAGACGTCGTTAGGGACTTTGCTGGCTTTGAGACCGAGATGGCAGCAATTAAAAATGGCGTCGTTCAGTTAGCAAAGGAAGTAGGATTCGATGAAGTAGACGTTGATGATGCGCAGGACTTCTCGACTCTCATGAGGTGTTACTTACCAACGAAGATTTGCGAGATCTAACAGAACAGGGACAGCCAATGAGAGATGAACAAGGACCAGTTGCTGATGAGATGCCAGAAAAGATGTTAACTACGAAAATTTCGTCTGAAAATATTTCAAAGATTATGGATGCAATGGAGGCCTTCTCAACTAATGATCCTGACTGCAGTGTTGGAAGAAATCTGCTATCGTGAGATTTTAAAAGAAAGGAGGAAGAAGACGAGACAGTCAACGCTTGATGCATTTCGTCAAAAAGAAGTCCTCTGCTCAGCAACTACAAGAACCAGAGCCAGGCCCATCAAACCGGGATCCTGGCAGCTCACCACACAATTAGCAACACTCATTCACGTCGAAAAATCGGAGCAAAGGTTGGCAACGGTGGTAAAACGTAGTGACGCAAGCCCTGGCAAGTCACTGGTGAGTGTAACGTTTTATTTAAGGTGTATCTACGATAACGTTTTATAATGTTATATTTATTGGACTTGAAACATCTTGTACAGTAGGCAGAGGACTGGAACCTTTCCCATTCGCCTCGTGTTGAAACTACCTCTGACACCGACGTTTCTGAGAACCAAGCGGATTTAGTGAACATATCCGCTTTCGTTGCCACAGTTTCAGCAGTTTTAATTCGATATTATCAAGCACGATAACAAATTATAGGGTGATCCAAAACCTTTAATTTCATTTTAATGCTCTAATTATAGCATTTCCTTTTTGCTATTAAAATTTAAGTTATACAATAAATGTGATGCTGTTACAATCAAACTAAAAGTATCTGGAACCCCCTACCTGAACAATCCGCACCATAAAGGGATTCTCAATTCCCTATGATTTCAGCGTCATCACCTCAGTCCGTACGTGCGGCCGCTATGTCCCACATGAGAACGACGGAAACCAATACTGTAAACTAATGTTGAGATTCCACGAGGCTGAATACTAGACGTTTACGCACGGATGCCGCCATTGGTCACTACTCCTACAACTGTTTTTCCATGTTCCGCTGCTTTATTGAAATTGTTATATCTCTAACACCCGCCGCTATCTGTGCCAGCCAGAGCCGCCCTAATAGAGAAAAGATGTTCACTTTCCCGCATCCACCAATTCCTACAGATTCGCCGGTCTTATTACAGATGTTAGTTATTTTGAATCAACATCTCTTTTTTATACGTAGATCGTAGATATTCACTGATCCGTTTTCAAGATGAATCACCTTTGTTATCACAGGGTGCGGTAAATTACTAATGATATTCAGCAACCGTTCTGAGCCACAAACACAAACTAACAACTTGTATTGCTGCCAGGGAAACTATCTACCAAGAAACAAACTCTTTGTTTTGTTTTTTCCACTATTGTTTACAGAGAAGACGACCCGGTGAGGAAGCGTAAGCTTCCGAGTTCGGCAAACTTTAGAATGAGGTTTTTTGTAGCGATGACGAAATTTTAGTCTTTAAAATTCATTATTTCATCCCACTATCTTTTTTTTGTTGTTATTTACTGAGCGTTTTATTTGATTTATCTTCTCAAACCTTTTATAACACCGTTCAGTTTTTATTTATTTATTTTATTTTATTTCACAGCCGCCGGGTTAGGTACAGATATGTAGACAGGCTATCTATAGCGTCTTTTGTTTCCGCTCTTCCTGATTGGTCGTGCGCTCTCACGCTTCGATTTCATTCGCTACATAAACTTTACTGTTCGTGAAGCGAATAACACTCGCGAGGTCAATCGTGTTTTATCTTTCCAGGCGACTTAGAGTAGATATTTAAATAGATTATGCTGGAATACATTTTCATAAGAAACCGGCATCGTGAGCATATTTTTAACGCAAAGTCGACACCTCGTTTTAACCTCAGAGTTGATAAAGTCAGCAAGTAAAAGCGGAGTTTATCAAAGTGAACGCCCACCTTCCCGTTATTCTCCTTTTACAGAGCCCGAAAAGAAAGCTAACAGCTGTCTTTGACATTCCTTGCATACTTGTATGTGTGTACGTTAATGACGGTTTACTGCACCCGGTTGTTGTTCCATCTGCTAACACTAACGTAGAGCCAGAATGCTGTTATTTGAGCGTATTAGATGTGTTACCTTTAGAAACAAGTTGACACCCGTTAACATTTTTTTGATGGCACCATCTTTGGTCGAATTAGAACTGACCACGGATTTTATAACAATGAGAGACATTTTAGGGTGTAGATCTACCTATAAGCGGTGGAAGGTAGACGGAGGGCTTTCAGGTGATGTGGATACTCGCCATGGTAAATATATGGAGAGGCTGGAAAAGATGATTTATTATTGTAACTTTAGGAATTAACTTTGTCCATTATAATGTATTAGGTAAAGTAAAATGCAACCATCTTGTTTCAATATCAATGAAATATAAATAGGCGTAATCTAGTTACAGTTGAATTCTCTTAGTAAGCATTTCACGTTTTCAAATCATTCATTTCAGACGTGTAACTAGAACGAAACAGTTGGACGAAGACGGCTCCGCCAAATGGAATTTTTGTATCACTAAAGTATAAATCTGTATCATAACAGGTTTCTTTTCTTTTTCTGCAGTCGTTTGTGTACGCAAGGCATCGAAGCATGTATTACTAAATTGATAAGCTAACTGCATTCAGCGTATGATGAAACAACAAGATAGACAAAAGAATGTCTTTACTACATCTGACACCAGCCGTAGTCTCGTCTCGTTTTAAAAGCCATTCATCTGTCTTGTGCTGTTCATGTATTTAATTTGTGCAAAATAGAAACTCTTCTTGGTGGCGATTAAATCTACATTTAAGCAACACAATGCCACTAAACATTTCGTTTCCTTAATTATAATGGCAGTCATTTTTCTAAATGTACCAAGCACCATCACGCGTGATGTTATCTGATTGTTTTGCAATGATACCGTTCCAGTGGTTCATGACACCCCTTCTATAAAAGTCCTACAGTCTCTTCATGTACTCTTATATTTGTTAATTTTAATTATTTAACAGGCTTCTACACTATCCTCTCAAGCCTCCATGCCACCTCCACAATCACGCTCATACACTTGTTTATGAAAAAAGTGCAAAAATCGATGTCTGCAGAAAAATACTAGTTTTTCAACCAATGGACTTCACACTAGTTTGTTTTACCCACCTTGCTTTATACAAATTAGACACTATCGAAATGAAAAAAAAAATACATGGAAGTACATTAATATATACGCGTATTATAAATTCAAGTCATTTATTATTAATAGACTGACTCATAAAGAGAGAGCGATTTTAAACCAGCGTGTAACAACCATACCTCAGATATTTAATTATGAATTTTTAATGCGTAAATAAAGTAAGTTAGCATCATTACAATACACTTTGTAAAATATTATTTTACAATATTAAAAATACATTTTAAGTTTTGTATTTCAAATATAAATGATTTTCTACTAAAATTTTTGTTATGGTATTTGTTAAACTAAGCACATTGTGCAATAGTAGCAATTTAAAATTTAGAATGATAAGGATGACCCTATGATATTCATTGCCATAACAACAGGATAGCTTTATACGTTGACTGTGTTTGCGTCTTTCAAGTTACAACCTATACTATATACTAACTGTCGCATATATTATGCCGCTAAATTGCACATATGTGTATGATGATATTGTTTAAGAATACGATGCTTTGTAATCAAATAATCGACTTCATTTGTAGCAGGTTTTATATTAATTTAAATCTACCAAAAATATTTTTTTTATATTAAACAAGGAGGGAGTTCCGTGGAGGCCCCACTTACACTCAACCATTTTTTGTTCACATCTCAATACATCCAGCTTCAAAGGATTTTGGATCTCCATATACAGTTCTGACTCTCGCTAGTGATTCTCAGGTCTGAGAGTCAGTCTCACACGCTTTAAATGTGTTCGTCCAGTTATTTTTGTATCTCTTCTTTTGGCATCCTCGATTTCTTTTGTTTACACCTATTTTACCCTAGCACACTTGCTTAGGGGGTCCAGACTCGTCCATTCTAACGACGAAAATAATCTTTAAACTGCCATGACTGAAGGTAGACTGGTTGTAATTTTTAAGTATGTCAACATTAGACACTTGGTATCGCCCTGTGATCTTGAATAATCCTGGTGTTGAGTTATTAATAGAGAAGCCTACATCTGACTGCTTTGGCTAGAATGCAATCTTTCCACTCTAGAAGATAAAGCCATCGCCAGTTTTCCTGTAGTTGTCGCTATTCAGTTGTAGTCTTGTTTCACTGAGATCAGCAAAATCGATCTTGTATATAGCTAGTTCCCTGACATTCAAAGCAGTCCCCTCGGGTTTCTTGAGGTTAGGTGCTTTCTGATATAAAAACTTCCTTACATTCCATGTGGAAATATTTAGTAGTTGTGTATTATGTGTATTTTATGTTGCATATTATATGTACATTCTTTTACCGCAATAATAGATTAACCTCCAGCCGCAGCCTATTGACAGCGATGATAGAACAGACAATTTTTAGGGTACTTTTCCAGTCCCCTCTCCTGAATAGAGTAGGTAGTGTTTTTCTGAATAAGGTTGTTTAGCCATTTAGCATGTTGTCGAACCAAGAGTCATAGCCAACCTACATGAAGGTTCAAGACTATGGCTTCCAGCTTATCAAATAAACCTATCGCTTTGTCTATTCTCCATTACAGTAACACTTCATTAACGATAGTGATTATGATAATGTAAGTAAATGAATGTGCTCTGCATAAAAGGATTTAGGTGATTTTAGTTTGTAATGATTCTAAAGCACTCTGTCATTTTTCCCCATATAGTCCAGTTGAAAGTGTAGCAAAACCGTAGTGGGGAGTTGGATTCAGTTCTCGACCATCGATAGAGTAACCATCTGAGAACTCTTAAAGGGTAGAACATTACCTGTTTTCTGTATGAGTTTTCACCTTTAGCCAATGTCACAAGAGACAACTCAACAGACACCGACCTATATATTTGGATTTTTTTCCAGTCTCCTTCTGGATCCTTTGAAATTCTGCCTGACATCGTAAGATATCAAGTTTGGTGCGACGAAAAGACATTTTCGAAGTTTTGGCTATGAATGGCAGGACTTTTTTTCTGCGCACAGCTTCCTTTTCACCTTACAGCTAGCCAGATATGAATGCAATAGCAGTCACACTAGACATATGATACAGTCGTTTTTATAAGACACCAATACATTTATCAGTGTTATGTGCAGTAAGCGCTTGATAAAGATAGTGCTAGTGATAGAAACCTCCTGTATCATATTTTATTAGCAATATTCGCAGTAAACAATAAAAATTCGAGGACTTTCACGATATTTTTCTCTTGCTCTGCAAAAATGGGGGCATGCACGTATTCATCATGTTTTCATGCGGAGCAGCTTCGCAGTTGGTGAGTTTAAAAGAATACTACAGGAATAGCCCAACTTACGTAAGTCTAACTCGCACGCTTCTGCTTATTACCTTGCATCCACACAGACAACAATTTCTCCATGTCAGCAATCACACCGGTACTTTGTTTCGTTATCACCGTAGATTTCGTGGGGGCAGATTCTTTCAAGCGTTCTTTAATACGATCTTTGTCACTCACTATCGTGTTGACCGTCGACACAGCCATGCCAAGGCCACGCCAAATGGAAGACAGAGTTTGCCCATCTTCATATTTCTCTATTATGCTCACCTTCTCCTTAACCGTAATCATCTTACGCTTCTTTGCCAAACCACTAGCACTAGCATCACTTTTACGCTTCGGCGCCATGGCTTGCAATGAAAAAATTTACGTAAAAACGAAAAGATTTACGCACAACTAAACTCACTTGATGGATACCAACACACAACTGAGAGCGTGGGAGAGGGATGCTGGCCGACTAACACACTCAGACCCCATTCCGCATTACTCCACGGCTCAAAGTAGTGCCCACTCATATCCAGGTACCAATACGTAGCGCTACATAATATTTTTTCCGTATCTCGAATTTTTTTTTGGAATTTATTTCTTTCGTGAAGTTGAATTTACGTAAGTCGGGGTATTCCTGTACTTTTTATAGTGGGGTTCTGTTGGTTTAGGGGTTTCTAATGTCAGAGGCAACAGCAGCTGGTCGGACGGCCTCGAGTTAGCACCCACATTTAGAATTGGTTCCGATATTTCATTCACTCAATCATCAAAACTGTGAAGCATTTTAAAGAAATTCCGCTTAGCTAACAGCTGTAAGACATACAAATGGTTCGGTTAAAAGCTAATTTGCGGCAAATATAATCATGTAATTATTAATTCAGTCCGAGAGAATTTCGTAGTGCGCTTTCAGAAACTGCTTAAATGTGCCGGAATGGTCTAATAATTCATAATTCATTCCACAGAATCAGCAAACAACCCAGCTTTATTTACAATGTTCGTGAACATTCTACAGACATCAATACTGGTTGAGATCTCATGCTTAGAATAAGGAAGAATGATTCACATCCGGCGGCAGCCAGCAACTTTTTAGGTCGGTCTGCTTTCGTAACTGTATTTGCCAACCGCATTTTACCTAAATGCCTGACAAAACGTCCGCAAGCTGCCGGATGACTATTTTATTCTAATGTAAAAGTTGTTGTGCAACCAAGCCGAAAAAACAAATTTATTTAGTTTAGTTTATTACATTGAGGCAGGAAACCATTGTTCCTTTTACGACATCTCCTGGAAAGTTGAAAACTTATCAATATAATTTTTAAAATTTACTTTCATTGTCATTATTAATCTCCATTGACTGCAGTTTATATTTCATTTCTTTACAATTTTGTTACTAAGTTATTTATTTTTTTCTAACCAGACAACCGAGAGAATAGCACTTGTAAATTCAAGGGTCTGATAATTAAATTAGTTAAATCTAAAAATTTTAATTTAATCGTTTATCATATTCTTAATGTCTAAAACCCGGAAGCATTTTAAAGAATGACCATGGCTGTGTCCTTTGGATGAATCATGGACAGAATCTTAGAGAGAAAAGAACAGTCTTAGCGAATTCGGTACGGAATGACACTCCGACAGTTCTCAAACCCAAGATGGCTGAAGAAAGACTTCTTTTATAAGCCAAAGAGTCCAACGAGACGTAAAAAGAAATAAACGCCAAAACATTGCCAAAATCGGTCGCTTTTACTGCTGAACCTGCGGAAAATGTCTCGGGCTGTTTTATTGCATAGATGTAGCGTTGAACGATTAATTGTGTTCAGACCCGAAAAAGTGCGAAATACGAACAGAAACACAACGGAGTCAGAAAAAGTTACTCTGAAAATATCAGTGTTTAGGGAACGTTACAACATCATCATCATCAACCGATAACAGAACTATGGAAATTTCTGTGAACTTGTCAGATTTAACATTTTAAAATTGACACTTTTCATAAAATATGTTCTACGCATTTACAAGCCAATATATCTTCCGAAAATTTTATTTCAGCTTTTTCATTATTCCTTTAACTAACTTTAAAACCAGGGAAAATAATTGCAAACTATTTTCTTTTAAAATACTCTGGACGGAAACAAATTTTGTGTTCGTAAACATGGATTTCCCAGTACAGTAATGTAGTGAAAGTGATCGGTTTTGTTGACAAAGGGCTAATTGATATGAATACATTAAAAGTACATTTTATTAAAACTGTTTTAGCGAGGATTAGAAATAAACAATCTTTATAAAGTATTCTCTCATTCCAACGACAATCCAGCAAAAGAAAGCTGTCCCTTATTTATTTATTTATTTATTTATTTATTTATTTATTTTGTTTCCCATTTCTCCCTGTTCGCTTTCTTTTGCCGCAACTCTAACCTTTTCTCTGTAAGGTCTTTTATTGCTTTGTTTTGTTTTCCGATTTTTCCCCCGATTAACCGTCAGACGCTCTTCGTTGTTTTAATTTCATTTTCATCATCGCACATCGTTGTTATCTTACCTGACTATAAAGGTTTGCTCTTAAATTCCTTCGCAGATGTTCATTCTTCTTTATTTAAGATCTGTAGACATGGTGTTTCCTTTGATCGTTTCTGCTATTTTCTTTATATGTTTTCATACTATACTCATATAAAAGCATAATTTTCCAACTATTCTCGGCGTGATTCATACAAATCCTGATGCAGGGCGATCTTAAATATATCTAGGATCTGATCAAATAAAGTAGTATGTCTGTATTCTAATGATATAATGCCATATAAACGTTTTTTTTAACCCTCACAAATGAATGACGTCTAGATGGGCAGATAACTAGTGCGAAAAACAGGCGAATCCCGCGATATTTGTCTGTTTACCCGAGGTCGTGCTATAGGCCAGTCAGCGAAAGATTACCAAAGACCTCGATGGCAATATTATCGCCAAGATCATCAGAACAAAGCAACCTGTAAATACCTTCGGCATTGACGCCGCAATGAGAAAGTTCGATTACTCACCATCAAGATTTTCTTGTTGACATCGTTCACTGCAACAGTAATGAGTCAAAGAGCGGTCGAAAGTCATCTGCTCCGACTTAGCTACAGGTGTGAAGCACGCAAAAATCTTTTTTTTTTTCTGTCCGGTAGAAGTTTTGCATTTCGGAAGATTAGTTCGAAAGATATATCTGACAAAACTGTCGAGTGTTGGCGGCTTGTACTAATCTCTAATAGCTCCAGTTTTCGACAATTCACATCTGGGAGTGGTCAAGACCTAACAAGGACCTTCAATTGCAATGTCTTCATTTCATGATCAGCTATGGAGGCGGGAGTGCTATGCATGAGCTGTAATCTGGCATGGTAGAAAGTGATAATTAATGCTTATATAAAGATATCGATTCTGACAGAAGCATTCAGTTTTAAAGAAACATCTACTATTATAACAACAAGGAAGCATTCTGAGATTTTATGCCTATTTCTTTCAAGAGGAAGGCACTACTTGTCATATCTCTCGTGCTTTCATAATCTGAAAAAAGCAATCAAGCCATTCAATTTTTTCTCTGGGTACTTCAAACTCTCATATGAATCTGTTCGACCAAATGCTGGACATCTAGATGGTAAGCTGAGAGGTGCTCACCCACATCCCGTCAATATGATGGAATTAAAGGGAGCTGGAGATATATGATACCAGACCGTGATATAAAATCTTGTTGATTCAATGCCAAACAGGTTAAAAACTCTTCATGCTACAAAAGGTGTCTTTACCAAAATAAAGAATGTTTTACTCAATAGCTTAACTTTATCTGTCGTTTTACGTAACAAACTAATATATTATAATAACAGTAGATATACAACTCATTATGGCAGGGCGCTGTAGTAACCATATGAAAAACTAAAATTAACCCTCTGTATACTATCTGAGATGCATTTGTACCTCACTATTCTTTAAATCTGTATTACTCAGCAGAAGTTGTATTTATAACGATATAACGACAAATCTGTACATAGCTCCAACCCCATGTATTTTGCATTACCAATGCTGACAAAATAGCAACCAGTTCGATACAAATACTAGTTAAAGCTTCTAGACCAGGTGATATCAGGGAGGTAAAAGAAAAAAACGACATGGTATACGGAGAATAAGGGTTAGATAAAGTTCAGTATAATATGAGCAGGAGAAATTATATCCAAATTAAGAAATGAATTTCTAAATCATTTTTTTTAAAAACCTGATTTAATAGTCATTAAAATTGGATCTTTTTGTAATTACTGACAACTTTAATCACAAATAAAATTGAATGAATAAATGCACAATAAAATGACACTTCTATGTATTTAACGATTACATCTGCTCAAAGCAGAACAAGATCGAAGGGGACCAGAACGGAGGGCAGCTTTTTTATGCAAAGAATTGCTTTTCACGTTAAACAAATTCTACTGCCATCTTTGAGAGATATTTGCAATTAAAGAAGAAAAATGATTTTATGGCGCGTCGCTAAGTTGCTTTACTAAGTTGTTTTTTTTTTACATAAATACCGCATAAATGGCATAATCACGTAAAAACTTTAAAATTGTTTTGTTATTTTTCGGATTTTTTTGGGAATACTAGTCATTGATATTTATCTTTTATCTACCCATAGGTCCCTTTAAAACGTAGTTTTCGTTTTGTTTTTAGAAAATACTTCCTGCTCATTTCTCTTCAAATTATCATTTTCCACAAAATGTTTCCAAAAACATGTCGACTTAATGGTTCTTCGTACAGCGGAAATGCGTTCAATGCTATGAGAATACCTTAAGAGTCAGCTATAGTGATCATCCCCGGGGGCTGATTCTAGTCCCCAGAAGATCTCCAGTGACCGACCGATAAGATTCTGCTGACAGCCTCTCGGACTGCCCTGATATTCTTGCATTCCCTCTAAGTAAACTATCGTAAATCTGTGCCTCTTTCATATTTTTGAGCATTTGCTCACATTTTAGATAATTATCTAAAGCAGTTCGTGTGCCGACACGAAAATTACATTTCCATAATGTCTTGGACCTTTCTTAATTTGCCCGATCCCTTGTCGCTGCCAGCGTATAGTTTTCAGTCAAAAATGGTTCAACCAGAACCGGCGACCACGCGCACTTCGAATAAACCATCGCCTTTTGCACCCCCCGTAACCCTGGAAACGGATTTTATTTTGCGCTGACGCATGATAATGAAGTAAAAACGAAAAAAGTACTTAGGGGTTTCGGAATTGGGATAATGAAAAGGTTTCAGTCGTGAAAACTAAGAGACAAAAGTTTATGTCTGTGCAATAACAAGGGTGATTAGACCCAAAAAAAAGTTTTACTTCTTTCCTAAGAATATTAATACAATTATTTCAACACAAGAAACAAACCATCTTCGAAATAGTCGAATCACGGATGATTAATTATGGTTATTAGAATTATAGGTTTCTATATCCAGAACCCTGCCGGGGAAAAAACGAGCACCCCTGAAGCATAAGTAATTTTTATTGTGGCACATATATACACTTGAGAGTCGTACAAGCCAGCAGAAAACATTAAATTAATATCTAATAACTTTTCCATGGGTCTCATAAAGGGAAAAGACCCACTGCAGCATGAATGCCCCGAAGGTTTTTATAATAGCATGGTTCAACGTTTTATATAGTTTTCAGTCAATTTTTCCTTCAGATCTACTACAGATGTGGTTGGAGGTCTTGCTTTTCACAGTTGGCGATTGAGGTTCTCTCAAATGTGTTCAATCGGGTTTATGCCAGGCTTCCTTGGAGCGCAGAGAAAAACTTGCAGCTTCTTTTGTTTCTTCCGTAGATTGGTGGCTTTGCAGGTGTGGCAGACGAAGGAATGTTTATGCAGCTCACATATCCTAAACCGCAAACATCCTTGTTTAAAAGTGGCATAACATGATTATCGATAGTGGATATATGTGCAACTGAATTCCGACGTCTCTATACGCACACCAGGTCAGTTTTACCGGCGTTTCAAGTCTCTGCCCACATCATTACACTAAAAGCACCGTGTCGGACTGTAAACTGTTAGCTGGCTGCCTGAAATGCTTGAGGAATCTTTGCAGTCTTTCTCTTCACCCATACAAAACTGAGAGTGAGTCGTCAGAAAACAGAACAGGCGTTCAAAATTCTATAGCTCTGCATATAATTTTCTGGGTCCATGTAAATTTGCGCTTTGCATTAGCTTCCATAAGCTGGGAATTTCGCCGAGCCACGCGTCCACTGTAGCCCAATTTAAGCAAATAGCGCTGAGCTGTACATTATAACATATTTAAAGTGTTGGTGATGTCTCCAATCCTTGTGAGTGTGTATTGGATCTCGTCTGGCAAGAAGGAGCCGTTTTGGTCGATGGTTAGCCACTTCATTTTCTTGACAAAAATTCTAATGATGTTATCCACGATCCCATTTGCAAGTCCAGAATTCCGCACTGACTGTCTGTCATTTTGACCACAATCTGATTGTCCAATTAAAAATTTACTAAAGACATTTTGGTATAAATGAGAGTTTATCATTAATAAGAAAGCTAGAAAATGATATTAAAAGAGGAAACTTTAGGTCAAGATGAACCTGAACTTTGTTTATTTATGCAAAACGACGCCATATTTACGATATATAAAATTTACTTTATAGAAAACTAATATTTTGTGTGGGTTAGAATAATTGGCTATTTTTATTCTACCATTAACTTTTGAAGTTAAGTTACTAAGTAATATGTTTTGTGGATTAAATATTTAAGGAACCTGATATTCTCTGATTCAGTGTAGCCAAAATGGCGCCTGGCGCCACTCTATTTCTTTACCATCTATAAGCAGCAGAGACAACACGGCCTGACTGACAAACTACAAGTAGCCGGGTAGGGATAGTCACCCCCACCGTTAGGTGGTTCCGACCATCAATAGTTCGGATCCTTATCTCGGTCTGCAGCAATTTCAGAATAAAGCTATTTTTCCTTTTTTATTTTCAATAACACTCTGCCGTGAATAAATTTTGCATACTGAAGTAGCAACATTAATTCCGTCTCCACCTGCTGTTTCGCCTACTCCCCATTCAGTATTTTTAAATGGATCGATTGCCGACATGTAAACCAATTATAATGACACTTCATAAAACGTTACAAACTACAACAGCTAAATATGACGTCAGGGTGCGTCTACGTCTTGCCAGAAAAGTAGCTACTTTTCTTTCTGTTATATTTTATAAGGATCGCTTTGAAAATCTATTCTTTTACTTACTGAAAAACAATTAGTTCGTTCGATCATTGGACGTATGTGAAAAGGAAACTGCGATTTGTTCAGAACAACCCTTTTTTCTAGCTGTCCTTAGATCTTCGGTTTAGCTAGTCAGATGAAAGTTTACTTGTTAACTCCTATTGGCAGAAAATCGCATTAACTTCCCCGGCTGGTGTGGGGTGATTAATGGTCAGTTCTGGAATCAGTCGTATAGAAGCCGTCTCTTTCGAGTCGAGTTAGATTAACTCTGAGCGATTTGCCGTCGTTTTATTCAACCGGACGACGTACTTTCTTTACACTTGCGATGCTCGTCTCCTGCCAGATTATCCGGAAACACAATTTCCGGACCTAAGTCTGTTGGCAGCGATTATAATTTCTCATGTCGTTTTTGTTTTCTCCTTTTTTATTGCTAAACAATAATAGTTTTAGAGGCAGTACTTCCAGCCCTGAAAATAAATTATGGTAAAAGTCACCTCCGATACTGTCGCCATTAATATTATATAAATATGCAAAGTTATGAGCAAAATGAATTTAACATAAATAAATCTGAAACGTTCTATAAACGAAACCATTATGTAAAACCTTGCTTCTTGACTGTTAAGATGGAATTGTACAAACTGCTTATTTTTTTACTTTTTTTACATTCTACTTTAGGAAAATTACCAACCGTTTTGTATTTAAGATTTCTTGTGAATTCATTTTTATGGGTTTTATTAGAAATGTTTGAAATGGAGGTTTTCCTTGCCTTTGTAGATCGATTTTTAATCTGAAGGACAATACTTTTTCTAGATTATATCTTTCAACTCTAACTTATGGAAGTTTGGAATACGAAGAGGGAGATGCGTTTTGAAACTAAAGAGTAATAGCAATAACATTCATTTATTATATTTAAAAAAAAACACTTTTCCGTAAGGTTGTTCTTTAGGCTTTTTAAAAAAACACGATGACTGACGCCCTGACTCGTCGTAAACTCTTCACAGAGAAACAAACGATCGACTTATTCTCGGATTTAAGACAGAGTGTACCATGGAATAACGTTCACAATGTCGATAAAAGATTGCGTGAACGCATTTGCAGTCTGAAGGAACTTCCGTCCCCTTTCTGATATGCAATAAAGCTCTTAGAACCTGTAAGCCAGATGCGAGAGTAAAATAAGATTTAAAAACTGTTCATTTTGACGCGAGTAGCGGAAGGCTCTCTACCGAATAATATCTCGCGTAAGAACATTTTTGTGGAATTTCCAGCCCCTCTTCCCACTTAAAGGATCACAACATCTTGTGAAGAGATTCGCCGGTCGGGTCAGTTGGCTAGTTGCCTAGGACGGCTCCGCTGTTGGATTCTTTCAGTAGCACTTTAAACGCAAATAAAAAATCCTTGGTCGAAATACCGCTGCAACTGATCATCTTGAAGCCAAGCAACCAGTAGAAGAAACTTCTTGTTGACATGACAATAATAATGTATTCCATGAAATAATAACTTATTTTACTCTGATTTATTGCTTTGTAAATATTTCAGCTGATGCAATGTCGCAGTAACAGGTACCTAAAAAGACTTCAAAATAAGCTATACCGCAGAATATATTTTAAAATAATGTTCGTTTTTTTAGTGTGTATGTGCTCGACTGGAAGTTTGGTCCGCTCCCTACGATGCAAAAAAAAAAAAAAAAAAGAATGAAGCCTTCATCTTTTTCTAATAGTTTTCCGAATATATTAAAATTATATAGACTGTTTGCGTCACCCCCAAGGGTATCGTGGAACATGTAAATAGACAATTACAAGGCGCATTTTGAATTAAGGCAAAATATTTTTACATGTTTCCCACTGAGTGTTTTAAGTGTGTACCATAACACCGCCTTTACTCAACACTTGCATACATTTAATATCATTCAGAACCTGTTGTAAGAATTTAAAGCAGACTTTTCGTCTAATTGTATTATCTTAATGGAAGACATGCAGATTGTTATTAGGATAACGTCCAATCTCTTGGATTCAACCGAAATGATTGTAAAACAATAAAACAATAATACCGCTGAAAGCCTATATTATTGTAGATGAGAAAAAGAGTTACAAACAGGTGAAATTTATTTAAAAGAACAGTCTTGTCTTTAATAATAATAATAATAATATAGGAAATTTGTTCAGTTAAATCAGTCCTGCGGAAGTACGGAAAGCCATTTCTTAAAATACGAGAGAATGATCTCCAAATTGAGCATTTTGATTTCTTCATTCTCTGGCCATTTTCATAAATTTTGGCTTGTATTTTAACGCATAGATCCAGTAAACTCAGACTTAAACTTGTTTCATCAAAATACCTTCATTCCTTTTCTCTGGTAATCACTTTGCAAATTCTGATGAGTCTGTCAAGTAGCTTTGCCAAAATATTTCCATATTACTGAGTTCCATGCTGTCTTGAGGTATTTTCATAATTGTGTGGCATCATTTTCCTGATGTTTCTGTTGAGTTCAATGGATGGTATATCAGCTGACTGGTGTAAGTCTTCTATTTCGTTAGCTGATAAGCGTTCTATGTTTTTATTTTCCTTTAGATGTTACTCTTCGCCCTGTGCATTTTCTAACTGTATTTATCCCAGTCGTCTGGTGTCTTTGCGATGTGTAGTGAACGTCTTTGTTAGAAATTCGATGTTCTTTGGCGATATTTCTTTCTGTCGGGACTTTTCTTCTCAAAGTACAAATAAAACATCGCATTTCAAAACCATTTTTCCCCATCCAATAAAAACCTCCTAATAACTGTAGCCCTCAACAGCTGTGACTTCTCTCGGATTTGGAAAGATCTCCTGTTCGTTCAATTTGCAATGGTCTGTGACACGTGACATGTGACATCATTTTACTGGCCCATTATTTCATATGGATAAGAGTATGTTCTGGAAATTTCCAGGTTACTTTTAATACTTCAGCATTTATAAGCACCATGATGGAGAATATTTTGATGAAACTAAGGTTTAAGTCAAAGTTTATTAGATGTGTGTTTGTTTGCATCCATGGATTTGATATTGCATTCACTATCTTAAGGCGAAAAATAAAATGGTTATACTATTTTTTTATTTTTTGTACTTATGTTCGCTTCCAAAATTTTGTCTGGTAGTTTATTAAGTCTCTTTTTTTTGAATCAATGATCAACATCACCAACTAAATAGAACTGCAGTCTTTTCGTGATTTATATTTGCTCCCTGTTTCGCTGATACAATTTTAAAATATTTTCTCTGTCTAAAAAGATTTTAAAAATAAAAAAGCATATGCTATAAATAGTTTTATACAAATCCACACAAAACGTCGGATTCAGATTTAAAATGTCTTTATCACTATTCATGTGTTAGTTAACTGGTGAGGCGAGGCTGCACTGCTGTAGATAGCGAACCACGTGGCGGTCAGGATCACGTAAAAATAACTTCAACTTGAACTAATTAACACAGAATATCTAAATAAACGACTAGTGCCGTTATCACGGACTCAATAATGCTAAACAGTTAACTTTAGTTATTAGTTGAAACAAAAAATCTAAAAGATTTTCTTCCTCTACCAAGAAATGGACTCGCAGGTTATATCAAAATAGGCAGACATGCGAAACATGTTTATTACACATACTTTACTGTCAGAAATCTACTTTCCGTTATATCCGACCTTCCCTTACACATACGTCATATTGTATTAAAATATCTGTCTTAACAAACATGAAGTTTCCTACATTAGCCTGCCCCTGGATTGCTTTTTTAAAACTGTTCTTTATAACGTGGCGCGAACATGGGTCAGCATCGTCATACCTACTCCTATCCACGCACAGCATACCCTGAAACATCATACTAAAGTCTCTAAAACATCATAGAGAAAACCTGAAACAAGCTAAAACTTTACTATCGGATAATCTAAAGCGTCATGGCATAAATTTAGGCCAAAACAAAAATGTCTCATAGTAAATAGTGAAACTTCATATACAGATTGAAAATATTCGAAAGTGTCACCTAAATTACGATTACCAACACATTATACTTGAGCAGCATACTAAGCCTTATACATAAGCTTTATCGTACCTGAGACCTAAGAATACTGAAATAAAAACAATGCGATTAAAATACATTAAATGTATGTACAATTTGTAAGTTAGGCTTGTTGATTTGTCTTTTGCCTGTCGTTACCTTTTCCACCATTCTGCCAATAAATAAATATCTGTTTTTATAAATTATAAATGCTATAAAGTACTCTATATAAAAACTGAAAATAACGACTCTTTGAACATGAATAGAAAGTTTACGAAATTGACCATTTAGGAAAACGTGATGCTTGTTAAATAAAAAGTCGAATTTCATGGGTCATTCAAGATTTTAAAGAAATTAAGTTGCATAAATCTCGGGAAGCCATAACTATTTATAAATTAATGAAACAGTGCTTTTATTTATACGTGAAATGCCATACAACAGGCTGTGAGCCATTTTTCTCTAATTATGCATTTTTTTTATTTTGTAGAAAAACCGCCTACATTACTTTGTGAACACCTGATGGTACAGATAAACTGTTAATAACATGCCTTCCTATATCGATCCCTAATCAAGCGTGCTTTTATAACATCAGTATTGATTATGTAAAGATATTGAAACTTTAACAAACTGCTTCAAGAACAAACTTTTAAAAAACTTTCATAGAACTTTCAGGCATTTATATTATATAGATTTAATGTAATTTGCTCTGTATAAAGTGTTTTGTAAATTACTGTCCGGAGGGAAATGATTTATTAACAAAAAAAAATATCTTATGTCTTAGCTTAATATCTTTCCTTTTTTAAAAAAAAATCTACCTTTCGCCATTTAAATTATCTTATCTGAAATCACACACGGCGCTATTCATTTTGATGATACGTTTTTATCTATACAGTGCATTGAGGAAAAATAATCAATTAATTGAGATTTCAAAGCCTTCAGCAACCGACCGAACGGCATTGATATATTCGGCTACAGAATAATCTACCTAGAAACGAGCACAATGTGGCTCTGGAAGGTTTCACTCAATTCATCGGACAAAAATCCTGCCTACATTTATTTTTTTTCGGAGGATAATAAAAGAAAAGAATCGACTATCAAGAATTTAAAAAATTTTTTTGTTGTTGCTATTTTTATAAGGAAAATCCAATATCGTTTTCACATGCAATCATTATCTTTTGTGGCCAATAACTTTCAAATATACGCTTTCAAAAAATTAGCTACATTGTCGTAAATTTATTTACAGCCACCTGCTCTCATAAGCCAAACCGATAGCCGCAAAAGAAGCAACATTTGAACACCATAGTAAATCGAAGTCACACAAGTTGAGATATGGTTGGGTGACGCGTGTAAACACACAGCACTCATTCAAACCTGGAACCAACAGACGTCGTTTTGTACGACTTTCCTCATCCATTCTTACTGCAAGGCCTAAACAAGCTTCTGCTGTGTTTGAAGAGCTGGTTGGCGACTTTGTACACAGCAGTCAGACTGATGTCAAAGGTGTACGATGTGATTTAGGTCTATGGAACGAGATAGCAAAGGCAGCACATTAATACTGGCAGTTTGTACAAAATCCTGAAACACCCAAAGGTGCTGCAAAGCCAAGATTTGTTTTGTTAGATAATTCAATAAACCTGCGTGAAAGAGTCAACCCGGTGATTCAGCACCTCATCTCCGTACCTTGCCCTATCAGGTTTCTCTGTCGATAACCGTCAGGCATTTCCCTCTATAGCATCTCATTTTCTCCGAAAAGTTTGGTAGCAACAAACACAGATGGCGCGTAGAGTTTATTCAGATGATGGCCATCTCTCTGTGGTCCATCGCTCTTCTCAGCAAAAGCTTCTACGTCACTGCACAATACTGTTGTCCATCGCTTCTGAAGCTAAGTTTCGTACGGTTGGTACCATTAGAGCTGAGTTTGCTTATGCACCTGAAAAAAGTATGTCACGCACAAGTCGATGAGATGGGATTTTATTATTGGCTAAGCAGATCCTGACGGTTTAATTGCGTATCTAGCGCAGACCATGGATACTCTGCGCTGTGAAGCTGGCAATAATAAACCAGTTCCAAAAGAGCGTAAATATATATTGCAATCTTGCGTCTGCAACGTGACACACGGTCAGTATGATCACAGTTTGTCTGACTTTTCTCGTTTGTTAATGTCGTTCCCACCGTTTATTTATGGTCGATGTGTGGGGGGTATTCAGGATAACAGCGACTTCAAGACAGGTCATCCCAGCTTGTAGCGGCACGATTGCATTGTTCTCCACAATGCCCGATAGTCTCGGTATTCTGTCACTGTTGGAAGAATCACAAAAAATGCCACAATGCAGCAGAATACCTGGGGTTTTGTACAGACAACCTCCAGGGTGAGCTTTGCATGATTTCACGTGCAATATATGACTATCACAAGGAGCATACACTGGTGGAAAACTGCACTATTTTGCTCAGGTGACAACGTAGGGTGTAGAATTGTTACTATTTTAGGGAGAATACACATCATTATCTAAATGAAATAGAGAATGTATTGTTACCCCGGCAATTTCTGAGAATGTATGAATTTCCTAATTATACAGAAATCCTATAACATATGCGCCTATATTCAAGATTAATCTGCACAAGTATAAAATTTCAAATAGGTAATCAACAGGATGCATAATTTAAGATATACAAGAAAGCTGTGTGCACTTTTACATCTCATCTTTTTGGTTGATTTATGAACATGTCGTTGCTAAATATTTTAACATAAAGTGAGCTGGAAGAAATTATAAGACTGTTCTTCTTAATAGCCAATGTGAATAAAAACAATTTTAAATAGAAATGCTGTTTCTCTTTTTTTATTCTGTTGGACTTTCTAATAGACGCAAGCTGGAACAGTTCTTTTAAGTCAGGGTGCTAGATCTGTAGACAAACATCTAAAAGGTTGACTTGTGAGCTAGATATTTGGCGCTAACAAAGAGAATTTGAATGAAATAAATTTTTTGAAATTATATTATTATTTATTTATTTATTTATTTAAAACTCATAAAATTTTGGAAATTGGCTCATCTCAATAAAAAAAGCCTTAGATATTTTAAATAAATTTGAATATCTTAATTTTAGTCTTAAAGATATTACAGTGTCTCGTTTCGTTATCATGTGAACAATTGTGCAGAAATTAAAAGTATATTTTTAAAAATTGTAAATGACTTATTTTCCTTGGTTATCTTCTTCTATTCACTAACCAAAATGTGTTAAAAGGATTTTATTTTGCTTAATAAAAACTTGAAACTTTCTAACTAAAGAAATAGTTTTAAAATAGCTTATTTAATTCATTCACGTCACTTTACACTGTTAATTGTGGTCGATTGTCAGGGTAATTCTGTGAATATATTTTGGACTACCAATGATATAACTGACCAATAATTTGTGATTGCTGGATTTAAGCTAAACAGGAAAATAGGATAGCGGTGTTGCAGTGTACGAAACCCTCTTCCGTAAACCACATCAGTTGTTACCTCACCTGAGTCGTTTACTGTACAATGGATAACTAGCGTAGTTCGTCAGCTGTTTCACCGAAAGCAAAATTATATATTAGATTATGGAAATGTGGTAAGACTGAGCGGTTTGTACCTGGGAAAGCTGTATTGGAATACGGATACCTGGGTAAAGAATGTGATTACTGACATATAAAACGGTCTGGATAACAGAAAAAGCATCTAATACAAAATGCTAATAATACTCTTTTATATTTTCTCAAGACAATCTTATAACGCAGAAAATAGAAAATAAACCGCCGAAAATATCGTTTTTATTCGTCTGTTTCGTGCGAAGATTGTTTTCAGCTTTTCACCGCACGCGCCATCCAGTCGCCATTTCCTGAATCTACGATCAGACCAGTAAAAAAACGTTCGTGCCGAATCCCCGTACTCGCGCTTACAAAGGGAGGGGGCGAGTAAATGATCGATGACCCGCCTCTTCTTAAACGAGTATACAGGCCCTTAGGCTTATTGTCGAACAACGTGAAGTGTCGTGCGGTGCGGGCGAAAAAATACTGTCCTCGTTTTCTGCCAAAATCTCGTCAGCAGCTTCTAAGAACAGCAGTTGGACATCTTTTTGTTTGTTGTACCAAACCAAATGGTCCCTAAACTCGGCCACACGTTGTTCTGTCCATACTCTATGGCAACATAGATACTTTTCCGATAATTCTTTGTTAAGAGTATCGATCCGTACATACCGCACAAAGCCTTTAATCGTGTTGCAAATGAACACCCTCACAAACTCGTCGTGGTTAAACCCGGCTGACAGAACATTCAGAATATCCAAAAATCAAACTGTTCTGTCATCACGCACATGAAATTATTGACATTTTTCTTTGCGTATAATAGTTCCTTGGTCGTGCAGTTTTTGTTTTGTTTTTTTCGAAAACGGTCGACGCAACGCGGAAAACCCCGGACTGCTGGTTCTCGGGCCTGAGGTAACATACCGGATCTTTTCCGTACCTCGCCGCAGGTGCGACAAGCGTACGACCGAAATTGCAGTTTTACATTTTTTAATACTTTACAAGTGGTTTTCGTCTTTATTTATGTACATAGTTCAAAGAAAGCGATAATACATCTGTTGGTAGCGACGATGTCACCATCTTCCTCTTCTACTAACTCGGAAAACAGGCGTTTATGTAAGCACCTTTAACCCTAATAATACACCATTGTCAGTTAATGTTACGCCATTAAATCTGGCGCTACAACAAATTCCCGCCTCCTTACCGATTTGGTAAAGTATTTTCTAACTATGTGTGTAACATTGCGATCGCTACATCCTTTCCATAAAACTTCAAAATGCCAGGATTATCCTTATAAACATAATGATTTTCGTTTACACTCATTTCTACAATATACCCTTATTAATGAGGATAAAGTGTTTTTTTATTATTATTATATTTCTTCAAGTAAAATGTAAAGTTCGTGAATTTATCGACCACCCTGACAGAACTGAGTATCTGTTGTTGCTCCAATAACAAAAAAATATTCTTGTCTTATTGTGTCCAGAGAATAGTCGAAATCGTCCCTATCTGTTTAGGCACAATGATAGTATCTTAGACGATCCAAAATCTCTTCTTTTGTTTCTCAAGCATGAGAGAGTCTGCAAGTGGAAATCAGGCCTACTGCAGAAAGCCTCGAAAACAGATTTTTCTAGCGGACATGAATTCTTTACAGCAGATTCAGCTTCTAGCATAAAGTTGAGCTCAGTTTTTAATTCTGGCTACTGTTAATATTCCATTCTAAAAGCAGCCAATTAAATTATTTCTTTAGTCTATTGAATATCTACTTTTAAAATGAATGGTACGTCTATTATTGCTTTAAAGCGTTTTAAAGGCATTGCAAAAAAGAACACCGGAGCAGAGAGAAACTTGAGAACAGAACTAGTAAACACCGGAGAAGGCAACACGCGGGTTAGCAAGCAGATTTCGATTGTTTATTTGACAGACTTTCAGTGCGGCGGACTACAAAGGAGGGGGGGATGGTGTTCACTGTTAAGTTAAGCATCTGCACAAACAAAATCTTCAGTTTTAAAGGCTTTCAGCGTTTCTTTCATTCTTAAATTCGTCGCTTGAAGGGATATTGTAGACCCAACAGTTTTAATAGATATTACTGCACTTTGTGATTTGGTTTTAACTCTAAAAATTGCGCATATATATTTATTTATTTATTAAATATATGCATATGAATGAGCTGGCGTCATTTTAGCTGTTTTAAAGTGAGAGTAGAAAACTACTTGCGAGTCATCTTGCGCAACCGAATGTTATATAACACGGTGCATATCTATGCCGCACACAACATTGTGTGGTTTTCTTGACAGAATGGTTATTACATGATCCTTACGTTCAAAAAATCTTTAAAATTTTTTAAATTTCATTGTAATTAATGACATAGGTAAGGTAAAACAAAAATGTTTTTATTGCGAAATAAATTCAGTCTGGAAATTAATAGAACGACTGTTTTTCTTAAGGGAGGTGTTGACTAATTTTGACCAGTTGTGAGCGTGAAAACTGATGGAGTGTTTTGTACAGAAATACTAGCATACTAACCTTAGTGTGAATCAAAACGATCTTTAAACTGGATATTGCAAATATACAGAGTTCATTGATGAATCATTGGTAAATATTTAAATAAATAAATAACTGAAGCTCGTTTGTCGTTTCTCGGACTCAATTCTTGTCACATCCATATTGTTGACATCCTGTTGTCCAAAATCATTTCTGTTTGTGTAAAAGAACTTTATAATGGCGACCGGTCGAGCTTGTTGACTGTCATACTGCTTTACGTGGAGCTAAGCGACCACGAATGGCTCGCTCTTTTGAACGCTGGTCACTAGGACAGATTTCGTTACCTTATAAACGACTTGAGCGGCACCGACTACTGGACTGATAAGATTGAAAGCCCAAGGTCGAAACCAGCTCGGTTTGGTTTCAACTGGTCGCTCCAGTTTCTTCCCACATGCGAAAAATAAATTGTTTTTGTAGAGATTTTCTGGATACTTTGTGGTGGAGGTTCGGCAGTTAACGCCCGACTGGCTTGCACCCTAAGAGCTCCCACGCCGACCGAACCTAGGTAACCCGTTTGGTTAATAAGGTAAACGCTTCCACACACACACACACACGCCTAGCTCACTACTGTCCTGACCTATTCCAAGCAGCACAAGAATCCGCAAAAAGGAGTGCGCATTAAAGACTCGCGTGTTTTGCGAAAATTGCTTGGAAAACGATTTCAGAACTTGTGATGTCAAACGTGTGTGACTGACCAGAACGTACAGTGGACCTGAAGAAAACTTCTGAGCGACAAGTCTAAAACGTGGAGAGGAAATTTTGATGAAACAGATGTTACAACAACAAACGATTTAATTTTCAAAATGGAACTCAATTTTGGGGGTTGGGGATCGCAGAACAGGTGTATAGACAACTGGTTGGGTGTAAGAAATAATGTAATAGCTATTTCGGGCACATACCTCCGACCACTTTGGGGATCTAACCCGCGCTATGAAAGCCCTTTAGCTCGTGTATCCCTCGTTTAATCTCTTCTGAGCACGTAGCTGCAATAAAATTAGAAACCATCAAAACGCGAGGAGAGTTAGATTACGCACTCTAATATCTGGGGGGAAATCTAATTATAAATTAATAAATTTAAATTATAATACATTCTTGACATTAAATCTCAAATCAATATCGTTCTAAAACAGGGGCGCGACAACCGGGAGTCGAGCGTTAAGTTCATTTCCCTTGTTGATCTTCGCAGAGCGCAGCTTTCTAAATAATCCTTAGAAAATAACATTCTTTATTTTTAAATTTCAAACGCGGAGAGGGCGTTAGTTCAGTGATTAGACTACTGGACTGCCGGGCTGAAAGTTTGAGTGCACTCGGTTTGGCTGAAAGTCCCCACCGCCCGTAATAGTTTCTTCGTCAACCGATTGCCTGTGTTTCTCGTGACCACTGCGGTTGCCTCCCACAGCTAAAAGTGAGCGATTTTAGCGTGGTTTTCGTCGACGAAATTGGAAGTACCGGGCTTCTCGTGGCTGAAGATGACAACGCTTTCTGGCTGATGGCCACAGCACGGGGATTTTCTCACCAGCGCCATAGACATTGATGTACGAAAAAGGTCTCAGAAATCTAAATTTACAACGAAAACAAGGTTGTAGATATTTTTGATGATCCTTTTCTCGCAATTATGTCAAATCTCACAACGTATTAATTTGTGGTGATCAATACTACAGCAGTGCGTTAATGAATAAGTTGCTTTGGGAATCATCCTTATGATACCGACCTCCAGTGATGGCAAAGCTGAGCAGATGGTAGACTGATAAATTATGTAAACACAATGGATGTAAGCTCAAAAATCTTCGTCAGGATCAAATCGTCATTGTTAGGGAGCCAAACTGTGATACCAGTCTCATTGTTTTGTTGAGTGCTAGCTTCCGACAATAATAACAAGCACTTGGTGGCGATTAATAGCCATCTGTAAGTCAACAAGCTAGAAGTAGAAGAGAAGTGACACTTGCTGCCTACAGCGTGAAAACTAATTATCTTATCGGGTACTTGTCTCAGCTCTCTGGCTATGTATGATTGTACGACTCGTTTTTGATGTTTTCCAAGAGTCGCTGGAGGCCAAGTGAGTAATCACAAAGTCCAATCCCGCCTTTGCGTCTCTTACACAGAGATCACAGACTGCGTCGAACCCCTGGTTATTGACAACTCGCCACAGTCATGATGACGTCAGTGATCGTCAAAACGTTGGAGATAAAACTCGTCTCCAAACACTCGACAATCTGCTGGAAAACACTGGCACTGGTTGAGTTTCTTGGCATTTCTCCCCTTATTGTTGATAGGTAGTAAATATAGATACCGTCTCACAGCATATTAGCAGTTTGATATTGCAAATAGTATAGATTAAAAATCAGATATTTAAGTTTACAGCCTTTCTAATGCATATTATTCTGCACTATTAATTGAATGCCATTTAGATGTCTAAGGGAAGAAAGTTTAGACGTACGAGCGGGTGCCAAAGTCATTGAAAAAACAACACATTTCTCATAATTACCTCAGAAAAATCGAGAATAATTAATTGAAATTTTTTTTGGTCCATACTGTGATTGGTAAGTAGTCTGGTTATTAGTGTTTTCTTGACAAGAATTTTTTAGACGTACACTTTCTTATTTTTAAAATTAAAAGTCGTTACGTGTTTGAAGGTAAAGTATTAAAATATGACACATTCATCCTGAGTGAAGACAGACGAGAGAGGAGTCTTGTTTTAGCTAAAGATGTGGAAAACGTAATGTGTTTCGCCGCAATACTAAAGTTCTATCTTATTACTTACTGCCAACAGAGCCAGGTTTCTTTGTACCTGCTCGTCATGTTAGCTTCAGTTCATATTATTCTCACACTGAGTAGGTTTTACTCCTTGTGTAGGGCCGAAGTAAGCAATCAAATTAATTATTGAACATAATGAAGTATCAACCAGACCCTATAGAAAGTCTATATTAAAAATAAGGGAGCCTTTCTTATTAAAAATATTTTAATCATCAAAATCATTTTATTCTTCTATTCGTGCAATTACTAGATTTCACTTATTGTCTTATTCCTTGATTTTAAAAAATTGTGTATTTTTGACGCAGGCAGAATACTTTCTACTTTCAACGGGTTCAACTACTTTTTTGATTCCAATTAATATTTTGATTTTATCGACAAGACATATTTCGAGCAATAACTCTCAGTATGAATCAACAACGCGAGCAATTTTTTTGATGAAAATATACTTTCGGAAAAATTTAACATACAGAGAGATAGACAGAGAGAGAGAGAGAGAGAGAGAGAAGAGAGAGAGAGAGAGAGAGAGAGAGAGAGAGAGATGATATCTGTTGTACGGAGGGTGAGAGAACGGGGGGAGGAGAGATGAGATCAGAACGGAGAGAGAGAGTAAAAAGAGATAGGGAGAGAGGAAGAGTCAGAGAGTCAGACAGCGTAAGAGAGAGAGTTGACTTCAGAACAGAGACAAAGGAGAGA
Source organism: Nautilus pompilius (assembly GCA_018389105.1). Classification (NCBI taxonomy): domain Eukaryota; kingdom Metazoa; phylum Mollusca; class Cephalopoda; order Nautilida; family Nautilidae; genus Nautilus; species Nautilus pompilius. Next base: position 134,693 of record JACATO010001069.1, read on the forward strand.
GATAGAGAGAGGGGAATGTCTCAGTATAGATGGAGCGGCAGAGAATACGTCAGTACAAAGACGGAGAGAGAGAGAGAGAGCGAGAGAGAGAGAGAGAGAGAGAGATGAAACTTCGGAAGATTCATCATGGAGTGGAAGTAAATTTTTTTTTACTATTTGGAAAATCTCTAGAACAGTTCATTAGATTACATCGTTTGCAACATATTTATCAACACCTTTCAATAACTTACATTTCTCCACAAAGAAGAATATCGATGTATAACTTTATTCGTTTAATGAAAACGGTGTAATGTTAAATTATATTAGAAGAATATTTAACTATCTGTTTCTTAAATGGCAGCATAATTACTCCTCCACTTTTGCAAAGTTTGATAAGATTACTTTATCTTTGTTGTGATGCAAAATCATTTAAAATAAGCATACACAAATTTTTCACAAAATCAGTGTTAAGATAGAGTTCATTGTATTATTTATTATTCTTGGCACACGACAATGGATGATGCATGTTGGTGCCAGAATATCTTAGTATTAAATGAATCTCCATACTTGGTTTGGTGATATCTATGTTCAGAAAGGTGAGACCCAAATGATTTAGATATCACACGTCATCCGACTAGCCGCATATATAGGAGTGTACGTTGAAACCAGCAGGTTCACTGCACACTGTTTATCATAACGTAATCATCATATTCAACTCAAGTTCTTTTTGTGCGCATGTTAGCTTCATTGTTCATTGTCATCTTTCAACCCTAGAAGTGGTGTAAGACCATCGCCGACAGTCATATTGACAGTTTTACTGATATCGATAAAAACATTTTTTTTTTAATCCATTAAGGTGACATCCAGACAATGATTTTTGGCTGCAAGATAAAGTGATGCTAAGTTTTCTAATATTAACAGATTATATTAGTCTTTATTAAAATGTTAGAATTTTCACACGTAAACATCAATTTCGATTAAATTTTATAGAATGTTAAAATTATTTATGATTGTCAAAAATCAATCTTATCAGTTGATTCGTTTCTTGGATTTATTCTTCTCATGTTTAGATGTCTACTGGTTAATACGTGCACCTGAGGGTTATGTTGGCTACCAATTATTGTTTTTACCCATTATTTCAAATCCTCACTTTGATCTAATTCAACGTTTGAGTGACTTTTCGAGAACCAGAAGGCATTCGTTTCGATAGATTAACACTGATATAAGGTTCTGAAACAACAAAAATAAAAATAAGCCAACAGTTACATTGACGTTGTAGAAGTCGGCAGCTTTAAGTCGAATGAAGTCAGGCTAAGCAAAGAACACTAAGTTGAAATTGATGCTGCTTTCAATTATCTGCACTTTCATCTATCATTCCTTTTGGTCAACCTTGTCAGGGAAATTCCTGAAGTCAGAAATGATCCCAGTACAAAATTGAACAGCAAAAGATCAAAAGAGAAACGTCAGTATCGTGGAAAACCGCAAGGAAAACGAGACTGTGGTGGAAACAGGGCTACTTAAGACGCACTCGTGGCGAGCAGTGCTCCAGACAAAATTACACTTTATAATCGAATCGGCCATTAACGTAGCCAAAAGCGAAATTTTGAAATCAAAGCCGTTCAAATCGAAAAGAACAATTGTGTTGAACGATCTTCTTTATTCTAAGTAAACATACCTCCGCCAAATATAGTATACCAGTGTCACTCCCGATCAATCAGGAACCCAACGTTCTTGAGAAACCACCCAACATTGGTATTTTCAAATATACTGCAAGATCTGACAACCGAGGAAGAGAAAGACCTCGGGACAAGATTTGCTCACAAATGAAATTCCAGACGCGTTGCTAAACAAACACAAATAGCCAACTCGGCCGCTTTAAAGACTCGCCATTTCATTAGAATGGTAGCACAATAGCAAAACTACTGGACAACCAAACAACGTCACAAACCGACATGTGTCGTGGTGTGAAATAATCACCCGGTTTGGACACGCAGCAGGTGCCACCCCACCACCGCTTCAAAAGACACACAGACCTTTTTTTCCACAAACGCGAGTATCCAATGAATTCCAGTTCGTGAAAAGATCAAACGCAAGAAGCTTAAACGAAAGCAGCAATTCATGTCATCGCTTTTCTGCAAAGTACCGATGGAAGGACGCACGAAGTGAGGGAATACGACTCAACACCTCTCAAACAACGAAGCAAACTGGTAATAATTTTACTGTACATATAGGGCGGAAGTTTTGTGTATCGGTTTAGATGGTCTACCCCAGTTATACGGCGGAGACGTGGACCCACTGACGTCTACGCAGTAGCTGAATGAAGAATGTCTCTAGACACAAACGTCAAGCGTGGCGGCTTTTACGAGTCCAAAGAATGGTAAAGAAGTATTAGGAACGCTGTCCAGTACGTTACGAATGATAAGACTGTAACTCGATCGGTGTACAGAATTTAAGTATCCTTAGACTAAGCGGTAAAAAAAATTGAAGATTCTGAATAGCTATACAACAAAAAGACAGACAAAAAACCATTAAATTTGGATTTGGTCTTGAAATAACTAAAAATTAAAGTGAATATATGATACGATGACGCAAGCGCCCAAAATTCTGCCCAGAAACTTTTGACCCGGCTCTTGACGTACATTCGTTATTGGTCAAGTGGGCTGTCTGGAAGCACAAAAATCTGACTTACAGCTAATGAAAACAGTAGTTTCATCGGCATACTAAGGCACTTTGTCGGTGTAGAGTGTTCCAGAAGAAAACGCCACAAGAGCTGATAAAACAGTGTAAGAGATAGCATCAAGAACCTCCGCTCCCAAAACGTACAAAAAGGAGGCAAACTCTTCGTTGAATACAGACCGGATATGGCAGAAGATTGTCGACTAGAGCATGACTAGTCGGACTGGCATATAATAAGCGAATTCAATGTGCCGGAAAACAGAAAGGACTGCTCCAACCGATCAAAAGCTTTCTCATTGTCGACACTGTTGATGGCGCCTGAAGCATAAAGACGAGTCAGCAAGTCGACAACCTGTCAGAGCAAATAGACCTTGTGCATGATGCTATGACCAGGAATATAAAATGCTTGACCCTCACCAACAGGCAGTGCGCGTGGACGGAATGTTTCTGTAATCTACACAAAGCAAACAGGCAGAAAGACTGTATATCTGAAAGAGACCGAGGAGTGCAACTTGCATCGTTGTGTTTTCGCCTTTAGTCTTTTTCTGTGTTAGATCTCTCCACTCCCCTTTATGCTTTCTACGGTATATGTTCTTGGATTTTGCTCTAAATATTCCTTTTTGTTTATTATAATTGTGATAGCGAAAGAAATAACTCACCTGTCTCCGGAATGCAACACATTAAAAACATTTAGTGATGAGGTCAGCGATATCTGGCTAACTATGTTAACTGATAGGAAGGTTTAACTGTTGGAAAAAGGAACACATAATTAAGCAGATGCCGGGGTGCGGCAGTGACCAGGTTTATTCTATACACAGCAGAGAAATACGTCAAATGACCTTTAGTAACAATATTTGCCTTATAGACTGATTAGAGAGAGAGAGAGAGATTAACTTAGTTCAGATACATTTTTTTAAAAATTTCGTGACTATCACCCATACACGCGTAAAGAAACGTTTTATTGGGGCTGGTAGGTTAAAACCCTAATCCCTTTGAAGTTTCACTCTTAAATAAAGATCACAGATCACTAACAGTAAATACTACGGGCCTTCAAATATAACCCAGTTATAGACGTAATGCTATCCTGCCGGGTTTCATATCAGTTGTTTTTGTTTTCTAGATAATGTTTTGATAAAACGAAGGAAAGAGTAAAACTTGCATAAAGGAGTAAGGAAATACATCAGCGGGCATTAAATCAATATTAGTTAACTTGCTCTTAACATTACAGCATGATCACTTGATGCTATTTAAAGAAATATCACAGATCTTTTATTGTGTTAAAAAAATAAGTGTATTGATTTTTACAAATCAGTTCGGTATTTAGTAAAAAATTGAACCAAAAATAGGTAAACAAACATAAATCAATATTTATAATTTAAGAAAATTTATCATCAACATAAAAAACAATTCAACCGAAAAATAGAAGAAGAGAAAATAACGCACAATGCGAAAAGCAACAATACTATGCTAAATAACTAGATTTGTAAAGAGAGAAACAAAAGATACACTGCCGGACAAAAGAGTTGGGACACTTGCTGTGAAAATGATATTTGAGTTCTCTTGTTTTTACATTTGCATACAGATAGCCATCCTATTGTCCATAAGTTATATTAAACATGCATTTACAATGTGTAAAACAATGAATGTCATATGTGTATCTATTGTCTGTAAAAGATATTTGAATTAGCAGAGTCAAATTTGTACCGCGTCAAAAGAGTTGGGACAGTGAAAAAAATCTGTGCATACATTTATTCCCCTCAATATATTCATTTTTAAAAGATCAAATGAATAGAATCACATCATCTAAGACCATTTAAGATCAATTTTGCACCGTGCCTGGCAAGACAACGTCGTCTGAAATCAGAGACTTGATAGTTGAGCACCACCAAGAAAATCTGACTTGTTGGGAGATAGCCGATCGAGTCAGTTGCCCGAAAAGCACTGTAAACCGCATTCTGAAGCAGTACAAGGAGACCGGAAACACGAAACCAAAATGCGAATCGGAAGACCGCGAAAATGTGACAACAAATGGATCGACTCATTTGTCGCAAATCCGGGGGCCAATCGTTTCCTGACATCGACTGCCATTCGAGCCTCCCTGAGTGGAGTGAATGTCTCCAGTTGCACTATTCAACGTCGTCTGTGCGAGGGGGAATCTTTTTGGACGAATCGCTCAGAAAAAGCCATTGATCAGCAACAAGAACAGGCGCATCCGCATAGCATGGGCTAAAGCGCACAAAATCTGGACCAAAGTTCAATGGGCTAGAATTCTCTTTTCCGACGAAACGATGAGCACGGCAGGACCAGGCCCTCTCAAGTTGATCAGGGCAGAGCTATCGCCCAGACCTACTGCAATTTAGTGAGGGATGTCGTCGTCGACTACATCGACGAGAACATGCCAGTTACCGCCATATTCCAGCACGACAATGCCCCGAACCACTCCGCCAGAGTCGTCACTTCCCTCAGCACCCAACTAGGAATGGATGTCATTCGCTGGCCGCCCCAAAGTCCGGATCCCAACTCAATAGAAAATGCCTGGAAGCAGCTGAAGGCCAAGCTGGCCAAACACAAGAATCTCAACCAAGACCAATTCTGGCAGGCCGTCGAGAAAAGCTGGCAGGAAATGGCCAATTCCGACTGCCTTCGTTTGGTCGAATCCATGCCCTGTCGTTGTCGAGAAGTGATCGAAAATCACGGATACGCCACCCACTACTAGTCAATTGATCATTTCCATGCATTTGTTCGATTGTAATTTGGAATGTTGAAAAATATTTATGGTTTTGCTCACTGTCCCAACTCTTTTGTCCCGATACAAATCGGACGTTGCCGATTCAAATATTTTTTCCAGAGAATATGTAAACATATGGCATGTGTTGCTTTTATACATTGTGAAGGCATGTTTTGTGCATATAATAGACAATGTGATGGGTATTTAAATGCGTTTGTTAAAACGAAGGAGCTCAAATATCAATTTCACAGCAAGTGTCCCCCAAACTCTTTTGTCCGGCAGTGTATATGCAAGTTATTAAAACAGAGAACATGGAGTGAATGAATTACGGTCATTATAATGAGGATTAACTCTTTATTGACTAATGTCTTGATTTTAAAGTTTGACATTTGAACAAGATGTGCTTAGTATCGTGAAGATTTTAAAATCAGTCAAAATTATAATTATATCAATGTGGCGGAATTCTACCTAAACACAGCATACCATTTGTGAATATAACTGATAGTCCTACCCAAGTAGGTAGTGACAGTATAGCATTGTTTCATAAAGACGGCATGTAATTTGTAGCCAGAAGGTGAATACAATTTTGTAAGCGGAAAGGAGTTTAAACAACTTTGACCGTTTTTTTTTTTTTTTTTTGTGCATCGATGTCTGCATGGGAGACAACCCTTGCGGAAGAACGTAGAACCGCAGTTATTCACTGAGAAGCTTTGCTAATCCTGCGCTACGTGGAGCCCGGCATTTCCGACTTCGGCAGTGGAATATCAGATACGTTATAACGAGTGGGGGCGTCGGCCTTAACAGTCTACCACTTTAATATTCAAAAGTCAAGGCATTTTTCAAAAATATTCAACCAAAGATCCGCCTTTTTAAAGAAAGCAAACAAAATATGTAAATAAGTAAATAATTGCCAGTGTTTTACGGTTTTAAAACACAAGTTATCTTTAATTAAAATCCAGAAATATTTACACTCATAAGTGTTTTCAAAAATACATAGCGATAAAGGAAAAAATTTTCAGAGAATTTATCGACTACGTTATATTTAAGCTTTCGAAATCGCTTAAAATATTTTCGGTGTATACACGCTATATGTAAATTTTTGTTCACATTTTTCTGTTTTGTTTTAAAAAAAACAGTTTTCTGGTTAAATGCAGTTCAAATTCTTTCCTTGTTTTCAGATTTTTCGTTCAAAATTAAGGGATATTTTGCGTTTGTTTGATTGATAACTACCACACACACAGCTATTGTAATCAGAGATTTCATCCCATTTCAGCGCCATTTATCTATGATTTCCTTGTTTCTTTTTTATCTAAATCATTTAAGGTTATGGTTTCCCCCCCCCCCCATCAACTAATTCTCGGGAAACATGATTATTGCCTGTTGCTTCTGCTGTCTTTGATGATAAATTCTTCAACGCTCGTCCGTCCCCCTGATAACAGTATATCTGTGTCAAGGTATTCCCAGGTACAACTGAAACAAATCCTATTTCTGTCCAACATTTTGTTCAAGATAAACAAGCATCTGATGTGCCATCAGACCTAATGGAGATAAATGTACATCTCACGATTTTTCGAACTCTATAGAAGCTCTGCTGTACGATTGATCAATCCATTAGCAGAGTCGGGCTTAGAAACCAGTGAATTAGATTTCACTCTGGTCTGCATTACTTACTATCGTTCTCTGTTTTTCAATTTTTTAGATTATATTATCTCAACACTATATATTATTATCACACTAATGAGCCTCTTCCCGTTTACCTGCTGGTAGGTCAACTATTGGAGTAATACATACATACATACATATTCGTTTTGTTATTTTCAAAGCTGCTACGCTCAAGGTAATTTCCAAAATAACTTGCACATTATAACAGTCCATATTGGTTATATTTGTCTTTAAATGTCATAAACGCCACGCCATGACAGTTCATGCTGATTATATTTACTACCAAGAATTGATTAGCTCCACTTGTGCGCGGTGATCACGGTAATCACGGGCTGCTAATTTATTCTAGTTGTTCACACACCTAATCTGCATATCTCGAACCACTATACCTCGCTGTTTCGATCAATATTCAACTGCATTCTCATTCAACCAGCATAAATGAACTTCCGGTGATTAAATGGCACCTCCAAAACCAGTTTACTTTTTACCATTTTGATCTTTGGAGATTACAAATCCTGAATTTGATTGGATTGCTGGTGATACTCATTTGGGAATTTTATTATTTATTTGTGTATAAAATCAAGTTATCTTCCTAAGGAAAATTTATAAGCTTTTTTATCCTGCCGTATCACTTGTATACCTTGATACGATTGACATTTTAATTTACATTCTAATTTTCCTTTCCGGTTGCTTGCTAGTTTTCGTGCCCTCTGATATCGCTGTTACCTCTCGCACTTTCTTCTGTATTTTCTTCCTACTTGCCAACATTAAATACAATTTACGGTAATTTTAATGTTGAAATCACTTCCGGTTTGATTCGCGCCGCGTGACTTTACCTAACACGCCATGTAACCCACGGTTCTACTGCAGGGTTTCTAAGTGGACAAGTTAAGCACAAGTTACAGAGAATCTTAGTAAGAAACGGACAGTTGATGCGGAGAACAAAGCGTTCCAAAGAAAGTGGGAAAACAACTGTTTTAATGGACGACTACAAAGGCCCGAGTGTTTGTGACACTTACAAAACGAGGACCACAAGTAATACACATGAGAATCAAAACAAACATATTCACAAAACCTGCAGCAGTATGAACTGATAGCCTGGCTGCATCTTATGGGGTCAGCCCCGAATTATCCAAAAGTAAAAAGTCTTTTAGGGATAGGGAGGTGGTAAAAAAAAAAGGTTTACAGACAACATGGCCGCGCATTCGGAGGTGTGCGGAAGTGACGAAACGATTTCGAGAGCGCGTCCCTGCCTCGCCGAACTGTAGCGAGGAGACTAAGTGACGGGAACGAACGTTTCCAGGAAAGCAAAGCCAGTTGTTAAAGACTTCAATTACGTTTCAATAGCATTAAGCGAGAGCCCAGATATTGGTGATATCAGCCAGGTAGGTTTCGTTCGAACCATTGATGAGAATGTCTGAATATACGAAGAATTGCTAGAGATAATTACTCCTGAAAAGTAGCACTGGGCAATTGGCCGTGAGTGAATATGGTGGGTTTTTTAAGTGTTCGTGCCGACGACAGCTGGCACAAAAGTGGACCGGATCGGTAAGTAGGCTCGCCAGAAGAAATCAATGTTGGGTGTCCTACTCTATACTACATTATACACCAGGAAGCTCTTTACAGGAAATAAGTAAAAATTAGTGGCACGATCTTTACTGCTACCAAACTGGTCAACAGCATCCAAGGAGGAAACAGCTCAGAGACAGAAACTTTGTGACGTTTGTGGAGAAAATGCGTTGAATATATGGATTTGTCTCTTCATTTACAAGTGTGATGGCGGATTGCAGAAAAATGTTCTTTTGCATTTCTTTTGCCTCCAGAAAGGAGGTCCCCACATCTATTAAAGAAGAGAAATTAGTCAACACCGGCCAATTCCAAGAACATTTAAAAGATTCAAAGTTTCTTCGCTTATTGGCTTTTCTGGCAGATATTACTGTTCACCTTAACACCCCCAATCTCTGACTGCAGAGTAAAGACCACAACATATCTATTCTTATGAGTCACCAAACATCTAGAATTGTTTTACGTATCCCTCCAGAAAAATGATGTCACATTCTTTCCGTCTTGCTCCAAACTCTCAACTGAGACTAATGATGTTGATTTTAGAACCTTCTCAGATATAATATCCGGGATCTCGGTGGAGATTTATGGATTTCAAGAGTTTGAGATTTAGCAATCTGATGAAAGTACCAACTGAGCAGTGAGTACCAGATTTCTAGATAGATCTGTGTGAAGTGCAAACTGATCTTTACTTTTTTTACAACAAAAAAAAATGGAATACGTAAAAACCTCCAGAAACCTGTTGCAAAGGATTGTTTCCCAGACCTGAAGGATTTTGTTTTGAAGGTATGCTCCATATTCGGAATCACCTGCATTTGTGAAAGTAAATTTTCTGTTATGAAAAGCAATGAAATCAAAAAATCGCAGCAAAATTGAAGATTACACTAGTACCCTGCTTCCGACTGGCCACCACTAAAGTTGGTGCGGATGTTGAAGATTTAGTACAAGAAAAGTCTTTGAAGAAGCACAAATTTCTGGTTTGCTGAGACAGATGTTTGAAATCTTTTATGAATATTCCATTTTTTAAAAGTGGTAGTCTTTGCTTTTGATAACATGCCATGTTAAGAATGAGATTTTGTCGCATATCATTCATGCGACGTCACTATTTTTCTATACTAGCTCGCCCAGAATGTGTTCCAGATTAAAAATACTAACTCAAAACTCTGCATTCTGGTGAGGTTAATCGTTTTTCTGTAGTGTGGTATTTTAAAAATATTCTGCTGGTGCCTATTTATAACAGTAAGTAAATAACGTTTCTTGACTCTCAAAATACCTGAATTCACACAATACTTTATAATTTGAAAACTATATTTCTTACCCGGCCCCTAGTGTTTAAAAGTTTAGACGAGGCTAATCTCTATGTCAAATGAACGTCAAATAAAACATTCATTGAACTACCTGATTTTTTTGGCTGTTTATCGAAAATTAAGTTTTATTGATAACAGATAGGTCTGTTAAGTAGCTTAACAATAGATAGCGCCTTTCTGCTTTCCATTGAAAGCCCTAACTTCTAATAATTAAGTCCTACAATAACTATAGATTACATAAATAAACGATGAATCTAATTTTTTAACTTAAAGCACTATGATAAGTTTAAAAAAGAAAAGTAATCGATGTATATTATACAGCGTCACCTGTTAGTGATGTGGAGATTATTATTAAAATGTATCTACAAATAATCAGGCTAACAATCTTATGACTTCTAAAACAAGATTTTTAACGTTGCACAGACAAACTGATCAATAATGAAAGTCGATTGTCTGTAATCGCATTAAGCGTAATTTGTCTCACGATTAACTGCACAAACTTGTAAAATGACATTCGTTTCTCATGAACCATTAACTCGCTGATAATCGCTGTTCAATGGCTGAACAATATTCAAAGGAATCTGCCAACGAAAACGCTGCCAAATTAAAAACAAAGGTCACTGATGGATGTTTTAATAAGCATTTTAATCCAATAATTTCATATTTCTACTTTTCTCCACTAGTTAACATGGCGACCAACGTAATTACTTGTTATTTCTCGCACAACTCAAAATGAGACTGTCAGCCATTTAAAAAAAAAAAACTGCTAATAGCACAATCGATTACATGAGATAAATTATAGGGAGTGAAGCCGAGAAAAATATGCAAAATATATGAAAGAACAACATTTTATTTAGATTAATAGCAATAGCGGTAATATTTAATTGAATAGTTAAACCTTTAAATTATTGTAATGTTCAGTCGAATGACTTTGAAAGTGGGAAGGTTATGCAAAACAAGATTTGTTAAGGGAAATAACTTTGTGATAACTAACATTTTAAAAATGTTATGTCCCTTACAAGTTTATTTGTTTGGCTATACCAACACAGCTACATTCGAAGTAAAGATTTCAGCTGTTCAAATATAGGATTTTACAAATTGATGCAAAAAATATTAATTAGTAGCTGGCTGTCAAAATGTTTTTTTTATAAAAACAATTTGTGAAGATAATTATTAAAGAGAAACAGAAGATGAGTTATTCAAAAGTATACATTACTGTAAATTCCACGACATGTAATCATAATGTATATATTATTGTTATTTCTGTTGGTGTCGTTAAGTTAATGAGACAATAATGCTTAAATGAAGTAATTATACTGCTTTAAAATTGTAACGTGCGATTTGCATGTGTAAGTTTAGTTTTTGATTAATAGTCAAAGGGAAATAACGTTTTCTTATTGTTAGAATTCGAAACCAGAATACGTTTTCCCAGTCCATTGAACACAAAACAAGGAAACTTTACGTTTTCCTGGCTCTTTATAAATATGTATACTATATTCCCCAGTTTCCTCACTGCTGCAGTATGGTCTTGATAAAGTATAAACAGCTTGGATCTTCTAAGTATTCAACGACTGCTCTGATTTTACCTACGTGATTTCTTTTCCCACAAGTATTTTTTCTGGAATTTTAAAGCTGAACTTCAGTCACTTGCTTGCGATGTGGACTCTTGTCTTGACTTTGAGGCTGAGGACGTCCGTGGTCGAGGTGCAAGTCAAACCGCGAAAACCTACCTCACTATATCTACTCAGTAAATTCCTTCTAGAAATCTTCAGTTTTCAGATGTTGAGGGAAACTTAAGTGGCCAGCTGGGGAAGAAGAGTAAGAAAATAACAGAACTGGTCCCCACCGGGATTCGAACTCGGAACCTTAACCTTATCAGCAGATTCCCACCGAGCCTATGTAGACACATGGGTCCTTTTAAAATAATTTTTAATTCAGATTTGTTTGATCTAGCGCTACATCCATGGCGAAACCGGATAATCGTAGGCCCACATCACATATATATATATAATTAGTGAAGAATTAATTACCATGACGTGCATACCAATAATGTTAATATTTTTTAATTAAGGCACAATATATATTTAAATTTATCTTTACTAGAAACCAGCCTTTCGCGCTTCATTGGACAAACGTTTTTTATTATTTTCAAATAGAAATTATTGCAGGTCGACTCATTCGCTTCTCAAATAATTTTTTATCAGCTTAAACTTTGAAAAAGTTCGTTCGGCACATGCAACTGTCACAGGAATTATCAAAGTTATCACAGTTAACATTTCTTGGAAGCTTCAACACATGGCGCTATTTTCACATATTAACAAGGTTACTAACTTAGAAAATGATGAAATGTTTTCAAATCCGATTTAAACAAACATTGTCGAAAGGACAGTAACTGAGCAGGAAATTCTTTAGAAATAAATATCTTTCTTATCTTTGTTAGCTAAAGTTATGGCTCCATCGTACAATTCTTTATCGGTTGCAGCAAGCAAATATTTTTGGAAAATAATACTAGAATTTTCAGCAACACGTCTTAGACCTTCGAACCTGTGATTTAGTTGAGCGAGCATCATGTCTAAACAACCGTAAAACACGGTGGTCTTAGACTTTTTTCTGGAACCGAAAGTTTTTCATCTTCACACAATTCACTTTAGTGTTTCTTTGCCTTTATATGCGGTTCTGCTGAAATCTGCTCTCCACGTCCCATTCCATCAGAATTTCTTCAGATGGTTCTTTTATTTACACGCAGTTGTCCCTGAGTTGCACTAAGAGTCAATTGAGTGCTTTAGTGATTCAACTGCTGTGTCCCAACAACATATTTTTACTTTGCAGTGACTTAGAAATTACATTAGTTATTTCTAGCATTTTTATCTGATGATCGGTTAGAAATATAAACTCAAACTGTTCTATTTGCTTCAACAGACCAGATGCTTCAACTCGCTCTTCATGTTTTTGAAGAGCCCTTCACAATTTCTGGATAAAGAAATCTTAATGCAGTTAGTGAATCATTCCTAGAGGACCACTGAGTCGGACATAATCTTTTGATTGTTACTTTCTCAATAACGTCTGACACAGAAGCCAGTTCTTTTAATATAGCCCACCATCTTATAGTATGAACAAAGAAATTATAAAGATGTTCGACAGCATCACAAAAGGTTTTTAATTTTTAATTTCAGAGGTATTTTGAACACAAACATTGAGAGCAACATTTAGATTATGGGCAGCACAGTGAACATTTTCAGCATTTGGTTCTCTCTCAGCTGTTCTTGCTTGGACTCCCGAATATATACCATACCGCTCGTATTCGTTGCACCATTATACCCTTGATCACGACATTTATTCAAAGTTAATCCATTTTCTTCTATTGAATTAATATTTTAACTTTCTAATCCAATAGTATTTTGATCGGAAACCTGAGGAAATCCAATAAATGATTCCTTGATTTCTGAATCATGACTTAGTGTTTATTCTGCCATATCGAAAGATTTGACTCATTTGATTGACTTCTGAAATGTCTTGTGTTGTATCTGTAATTATTGAAAAAAAATGATGCTACTTTTATGTCATCGGTAGTTTTTCTTTTAATTTTGGCAATGGCCAATAGCATAACCACGTTCTAGGCAGCACCATCCCCGATTTCGATTTCTTAGAATAAAAGACTGCTGAAAAACATCGATCATTCTGGTAAACATCCCTGGGTAACCGCCCTTTGGGTTTACACGATCCCTTTGATTTTGAAATAGTTAAACGTTTTAGCACTGTTTTCGATATTTATAAGAAAGTGTCCTCGGTCAGATGACAATACCGAGTCAATTTGTGGTACTTCATCTATTTCTTCATGAATTTCTTTATTTGTGTCTGATTCTGATTCTACTTCAAACACATTTACATCAGTTGCAGCACTTGATTTTTTGGCATAAGTAAATTTTAAACACTTACTTGAGCAACTGGCTTCTTCACCTTTATCTACATTATCATTATTCATTTAAAAAAAACAATCCAGCTTCAGTAACTTAGAAATCGTTTTTTCTTCTTTCTTGTTGCTTTTCCTTTTTGGTAACCAAATTTATGCTTCGGTGTAGACATAAAATTTTCAAATATTAAAGTAACTGCACCGCAGGGCCGACACCCGTCACCAGCCACTGTTTATATAGCACTGTATGTGTGTTTGTAGTAGCCCAAGGCCAGTACTGGACATGTATCAAACACGGGGAAATAGGTATCTGACTCTGCCGCGCCCGCTGCTCAGGGAATTATGATAGAACCCGATTTTTTTTTTCAACACAAGCATCATGCATACGATGTATAGTCCACAACTTCATGCCACAAAACCTAATAACATGCTGAATATTTCTTTTTAAATATCTTTACGTTTCCAATAACATCATTTACCTTTGAAAAAAATTCTGTAAGGAGTTTCTATAAGTAGTTTCCCATAATATTTACTCACACCTCTATTGTCGTTCAGGGTCGACCTACGCTCGCCATCAATCATCAACAGCCAATCACAGCTCGTGATACCACACGTGCTGGTCAGGGTTGTCCTCTTAACCGAAATATTTCCAGCAAATACCAGGTAACTAACCTAGGAACCAGTTCAAATTTGTTGCTTGTTGCCCAAGCGGCCTTTCCACAGCGAACTGAAATAGTCCCGTTGGTTGGAGCCATAGAAAGTAAGGCGGTTAAAAAGTAAATAGATGGTTTTGTATTTACGATGCATAGAGTTGATTAATTGACCCTGGCATCGTGTCTCGTGATGGGTCCCCAAGGAGCTTGGGCACCCCCCCCCGGTTAGTTTTGCCACTGCTACTTTTACTTTACTCTTTCATACACAGAGCTTCATTGCTGTGCCCTTATGAAAATCTGGCATGTTCTAGCAAAACGCTTGGAATTTTTAATCATTTGTACCTATAGCTCGGGTGTTCGTTTTCCATTTGGCACATTTTTCGTTATTGTTTGCAACCCCATGTCCGCAAATGGTGAAAGAATGTAAATTTTTTATCTGAGTTGCATCTTCAACTAAATAGTGTTTGTTGAATGTTTGCTAGCAAGACTTGAAGCCCAGCAGTAATAAAGAGCTATTCCAACATCTTAACAAATAATAGTTTTATAATTTAAAAATTAAATAAGATAAATAAGAAATTTCTTGTTGTCAGTTTTTATCAAATTTATTAAATTTTCTGCCATTCGTCACATTTTTTTTCCGTCAAATATTATTTGACGCTCTATTGATACACTGGTCAAAACAGTATAAGAATACTGTAATATAAATTGTACAAATTTATTAAGAATAAAAATATTTACGCACAATTCCAAATGGATGGTAAAGTTTGACATAGATTTATTTTGTGCAATATCTGGAGATTTTTTGATGCACTTAGTCACGCGGCAATGACAGAAAATCTTCAGTAACTGGGCCGCGCCTCCGTCCCATACTATTCGCCAGACGTATGATACAGTCTTCTGGCAGATGGTTCCACTCTCATGTCAAGGCTTAACCCACATCCTGAATAATCCCAGAAGCACAATGCGTCCAGAGAGCTCATCCAAGACAGTTATTTGGTGTTTAGATCAGGTGGGGACGAACAGGCTATGGAAAATGTCGGAGACTTTCCTCTTAGTTTACTACTTTTTACGATGGGCACTTGCATTATCGCACATGAAATACACCAAGTTCAGCAAAATGTCTCTGTCTGTCTGTAGCCTAGCTATAACTAGGCACCGTTATTCCTCGCCATGGAAACGTCATACTCTCAATGTTCAGTAACGTCATTATGTGCAGGTCTTTGACAGGTTTCATGTCCAAATTGACCTTTGTAAAGTAAACTTGAAATGGTGTGAATTTTATCCGTTAGAAAATTAGAGAAAAAATCAAGAACAACGGAATTAGATACTCGAATGCAACATTCAATAAGTGGCTGAGAATGTTTGGGTTCCCGCTGATACGTCACTTCAGACATGTTTGACTTGAACCAGATTCTTTTAATCCGCTTTTCGACGTTCAAACTTAAGTCCCTCCCCCCCAACTGTTAGTTTCCTACACCAAGCGCAGAGGTTAGACGCACTACTACCGCAGAAAGTCCATAGTAAAACACTTTATCGTGTTGGAGGATACAGAAAATCTCTACCGGCAAAAGAAGAAACCAGCCCGTGGATGTGCACCAAACCGAATCGTTTCCGATCGGGAATCGAATTCGGAGGTCAAGGTGTCGACTGTATCAATCCAGTAATCTGTCAAGTAATGGGTCACTCTATCGTCTTTTTGCCACATTCGTTAGATAAAATGAAAACCAACGTCTTATAAGATGAAAATATGAAAAAAATGGCCGGTTAGTTTTTGAGGCACATCGAATATCTTTAGTAGTCGCATGACTAAAAATGTAGATCTTTTTAATTGCAACGGTTCAACACTAGAATAACACCATGAGATTTAAAAAAACTTCAGCACACTCTGATACCACTGCCTCCGGCCACTGTCACGCGCTACGGTATGACGTCTAAACAGAGATTCTCGTTGGTCTCTGAAGCAATTTTCATGCGGCCCTAGTTCAGCGAAAACTGAGAACTGTGTGCTCCTCACTCACAAACCGTACATTGCACACTTCTAATTTATCGGCGCAAAATTCCACTATGAGTGGCGAACGATAATCCAGTTTGTCATCAATCGCCTGTATTTTTAAAAAAATAAGGGCAAGTCTGCGAAAGCCCCAGAATAGACCAGTTGTGAGAAATTGAGACGTTATTAGGTATGCACACATTCAGTGTAGCCCGTGGGGTAAAAATAACATTAAAACTAAAATACCAGTCTAGGAAGAAAGTGTATTTTGACTAAGTTCTGATAAGAACGAGAAAGACAAATATAACGAACGACTGAGTTTTTTTTAATTATGAATCCAAACCCAGACTTTGTTATTTATACCTTGTTTTCAGATAGCCTTTCAATTGTTATCTTATCTTGTTTAGATATTTTTTCGGATGTAAACTGTAATTTTCCTGTCTCTTTTTCTACCACAAGTTGCCCAGTTTTTGTCCGTTTTTATTTTCACTGCAAGAAAAATAGAATATGCTTCGCTTAAGTTAAGCTTCTAATATTTTTTTAGAATCCTATTTAAAAGAAAATCAGGGCTTACGCATAAGAAAAACAGAGCAGCTCATAATCCCATTTATCAATAAATGTCATGTAGAGATGAACTTCACCGCAAGATTCCGGTCGCTGACTGTGTTAGACAGGTAGTAAAAATTCACCAAGTCAACTTAGCCATCAACAGGTCCGCTACAGGAGAATATCAGGTGCGAATCAATTTAACATGTAACGTTTTCTCACTATGGACAGTCCTTTTCAGGACTGACCCTGATGATACGGCCGTAATGATTGTCAAAATGTGCATTTATTAGTACCTAGTTCAATTACTGGCAATAAAGTGGTGTGAAAAGTCTGAAATAACCAAGCCATTTTCTTAATGTCACCAGTTTCAGCTTTTGATATGAGAGATTGTTTAATTTTTAAGCTCGGGTTTAGGTCCCTGATTATTATCAGTGCTGTGCAAGATTACTTCATAAAATTGTTTTGATAAAGACAAAATATTATTTTAATTCACACCTATAAATTTGAAGTCAGATTTTCATTTCACGAAATACAGTATTTAAAACGTTATTTCACTTTTTTCGTGCTTAACATCCATATTAATCATTATGGTGGCTAAATATTATGGAGTATATCAATTTATATTATTATTTATTTTTTCCTAAGGTCTTGTTTTATGACTCTGACTCATGGTGACTCATAACTTTTTTGTTCTACTTTGAAATATAATTCCTGTATATATGAATATATATATATTCGCAATTAACTTGGCGCCACCATATTTGTATGAGCATGTTTATACCGAAAGACAAAGATGAAGCAATTCGTGGTTATCGAAATTAATTCAAGACATTGCGATATCATATTTTAACGTTTTTGCAAAAAAGCGTTTCCTTATTCTAGAGCAGTAAATGTTTTGTAAAAATCCCAGGAGATATCAGACAGCTATTAAAGATGTCAGAAATACATGCTTACACATGTTTAGCTGTTGTTGTTTTCTTTGTTGGTTAGTCATCCCTGCGTGGATATCGGTAATACTAAGAGCTGTCACTGCTTTTGATAGTCCATCTCATTCCCTAAACACCGTTTTGTTTAGAAAGGCAGATTGTTCTGTTTCATCAGATCCACTTTCGATCAAATTTTTCATGACTGCGCTGTTCACTTTAGATGATCTACATACGCTAGTGAGTTGCCTGGCAATCTTCTTCCATCGACTTGAACCAGGCTCGTAAGAAGTTATTTAGATGCTGCTTCATTAGCACGCGTGTTGTTGTTCGTTTTTTTTCTGGTGATGTGTTGAAAGACAAGACGTACGCTCCAGAACCAGCTACCTACCATCCACGAACTACAACAGCTATTCCCGTGAAAACACATGCTGTGTGTGTCGCTCTGTTGTCGGACGCTGCAATGTCTGCGAGGATGCCGATGGTAGACATCTTGAACATCTTTTGTAGTGTATCATTTTTCATGAACTTGATATATAGTAAAAATTCTACCTAGCAATGTTTCTTTGTTTAGTAGGTTTAGAAAAAGAGTGTATACATCTTTTTGGGAAAGCAAGTCTGCTGCTCAATATTGACGGACCGTTAAACCAAACTACAAAAATTACACCAAAGCAGTTCTATCAAAAACTCGGCTTTATTCAGTTTCTTCATATAATTTATAACAAACAGTCGGATATGCAGATCTTAGACTCTGATCGTTTTTTTTCATATTTATCAGATTAACAACTTTTACTGAAATGCATTTATTTTTAAATAAACTCTACGTTTTTTAAAATTACTTATTTGTTCAATGAATCACTGCAATGCAAATATTTTTTGAAATAAATTAAGTTTCATTTACACTGTTATAATATATATTATTTTATACTTGAATTTAAACATTATTTTAGAATTAAAAACTTTTTTTCGTTTTGCAATAAACTTTTCAACCCATCTGATCCATCCACGTCAGTGGTCAAGCGAAAGACAACTGGCCAATGTCCAAGAACGGTTATGGTTCAGCTTTCCAAAATAAACCTCTTTTTACGAGATTAGCATTAAAGTCATCAGGTGAAATATTAAAACGAAAAGTGGTCATCGTATTATTACATTTTATATCGACCAACATTCAGTAAAATACATACAAAGCAAACACCATTCAAGCCAAAGCGATAAAAGGTAGTGTTTTATTGTCTGAGAAGTTTATTTGAACTTTCTGAATTCTCTTCAAGTTAAGTACCAATGTTTAGTGTTGAGAGCCAGTGTTTTTTGTTTTTTTCTTTCTTCGAAAGGGTAAAAAGTATAAATAAAATAAAATGCTGTTTTTCAAAAATGTGCAGCATTATTCTTTGTTCTGTCATCTCATGCACATGTTTGGCAAGTTAGCACATCGCAGAGAAAAGAGTCGAAAAACAAGATTGAAAACAAAAAATAAGAGAGAGAGAGAGAGGCGAAAAGACGAGAAAATTAGCTGGGATTTGTGTTGTCAGAAGTTAATATTACCGTTGTTTTCAGTTCGTAAAATACTAAAGATCAATAACAAAAATGCACTCAGAAAAACATACAAAAAGATTGCAGAAGTTTACGACTTATAAATGATTATGAAACTAACAGATAGACAAATAAATACATAGAAAGTTTGTGTAGCATCTGAAACTTTAAGTGCGACATATCTGTTAAATTCTATCAACCTTTTTAGCTAAAATGCGAATTATTATAACATTCACGACAAATAAATACGGAATAAAATGTCCTCATTTTATATAGATATGTGTGCTATATATATATATATATACGCTTATATTTATATACATATACACATGTATATATAGATAAACAGATAGGTTGAGCGAGAGGATCCATATTTTATTCTTTCAGATATTTTCACACGCTCTTCTTTGTCCAAATATTTCAGCAGCGCCACCTTAGGTGCTAAGAGGCGACAACTGCAGTGTTAACTCACCCCATCATCAGATTTGAGAACTCTGTAAATAACAGAAGAAAAGAATTATAAGCAGAGAAAGCAACGAAAAAACAAGCGAGAATAAATAAATAGTGCATGCAAGGTGTTATATGCAAGAGCAAGCGAGGAAAGTCTGGAGCATGACAACGTAAAACAGTGGTTAGTGCATTGAGGATGCGTAAAAAAGGAATATATATAATAAATACAAGACAGTGATAACTGATGAAGATGGTGATGATGGAATGATGATGCTTTGAAGTCCCCATCTCAGATGAAGATGGGGTGCACAAAGTGTTATGGACATTGTAGGAGTCCCTGGGTCAAGATGAAGTCTTTACTGCCCGGCTGGTACCCTAATGGAGATCGGAGTAGCGCGTGCGATTGTGGCATACACAACAGGAACCCAGTGTCACTCGGACGTCATCAGATTTTTGAATTCTGCAAAAAGATAAAAGTCAGGTATTTTTTGTTCATACTAGACGATCGCTATGAAACCAGAGGCCCACCTCCATCTTGACATTTTTTGATTTACAACTGAACGTGGAAGTCTGCTCTTTTCTTTGCTCAGTCAGCGTCTATCGAAGACAGAAACTCAACATCTCTGTGAAAGGAAAACTGTAGCGAAAACGGCCGCTATCTATAACTCAAGCTTCCCGGAGCTACACAAATTGAGTCGAAACGTCACTGAAGCGAAACTGCGGCTTTCTTATCTGTCTCTAACCGCCATTTTTAGCCAAATAAAAGAAGAGAAACCTCGCTCGCTATAATTGATGACACTAACAGGAAGAAACTGCTCAAAAGTACGATAAGTAGAAATTGAGAATTTATCTGAACATAACGAAAAAACCATAAATTTTACGCTTGAAACTCGTTCATTGGTTGGGATTGTATTATTATATTATTATTATTAGTAATTATTGGATTATTATATTATTAATTAGTATTATTATATAATTTTTCTTTAAATATATAATTTTAAAATGAAAATCTTTGGCTCAACTTATAATAATTTTTCTTTAAAAGTACAAAAGAATGTACTATATTTTTTATTTTATTGCTAACAGTTTTGATTAGCCATGAAGCTTTGATATTGGAAGACTGCATAATTATTTCTTATTTTAACTGCGGAAAATAATTACGCAAGCGACCCAGGCATGTTGCAATATAGGTATATGTATACGTCATCTCTCTCTCTCTATAATTTCTGTAATTTTTTTATCTTTACTCACAGAAAAACAAAATATTCATGCATGCATCAATCATATTTTAATACTCTTTTATCTTATTTATCCATTTCTTTTCTCTTCAGTTTTTTGAATAAGACTTTCCTAACATATTTCTTAGCGACATTTACACATCACAATTTTCCCCAGCTTCCAATCAAATAGCCGCCCTTTTCATGCAGTTCAAAATCGGTTTTTTTTTTTTTTTTTTTTTTTTTTTGTAACGAGGATCTTCAATTTTTCTATTGCGTCAATTTTTTGTTGCATTTTTACTCGGAATCTTGTAATTCAACTCCGAAAGATTTGTTCCCTCTTTACAAATCGAAAAGAGGAGCAGCGGAAAGACCCTATACGCGAACGATTCCACTCTGGTTTTCATATCAGCTTTTCTTTTGTTCCAGTATTTTTTTTTAATATATTCTGATAATATATTTTTGGACTCTCTCCCAACCCTCCCTTGTGAAACTGTAACGACCTGAAATCGTTGAACGTCACCGCCATTTACCATCTTTCTGTGCCGCAGTCGCGTTATCATTCCCTTCTGCTTTCAAGATAACTGTAGTAAAACCGAAGCAAATGCGGAAGCTCAGATAATGACGAGATTGAAAGTTCAACCATTAGCCTCTGTGTGGAGTGCGAGCCGGTTGCTTTTGTGGTGCCGCATGTGTAATGATATACATCTCAATTGTCTCATATTAAAAAAACCAGAATGCAATAACGAGTAATAGATCTTGCATATTTTTTTTTAAATAGAATTGTTTATGCAAATTTAGGAGATTGTTATTATGTGCGACCTTTTCCAGATTGTTGTTGTTTTTAATGAAAATACTGCTGCTCCATTGAAGAATAACGTTTTGCGCTAGATATAATATATCGTTCTCTACAGGGGAGAAAAGTCTGCATAGTTGCTCTAACCGATTTGGTACGGAGTCAGAAAAGGGCTACAAAAGGATATCGCAGTATGCGGAAGCGTCAGAAAGGCATTTGATTTACTTGGAAAAAGAAAAGGATTTATTTCAGATAGGAAAAATATGGCAGAGGAAAGAATCAGAAGCTGCCAGGGATATGAGGCAACTTTTACTGGAGAGAATGATGCACAGACGTGTTATAGCCAGAGAATTAGCCGATAGCGTGAGCAGCTGAGATTATAGTTGCATCTCCAGATCGCTCTGTCAAGATACTTGAAAAACCATGCTTCAGATGTAAACATTTGCTGCCAAAACTTATTAATACTCTCGGCCAATAAGAAACTTGATTCTACAAAAGAGTATAAATCGATGGAAACAGACTAAGGTCAGATGTTGCAACCTGTAGGATCAAAGTCTGAGTTATTCAATAAGGACAGCAAAAGTGAAGATTATTGGTACAAAAACGACGTTTATTATGCCACCAGAGAAGCCGAAAAATGTCAAGGAAGTTGAAGATTTTAAGAAAATAAATGGCAGCATAGAGGTAGGAGTGTACCACATCAATCTGAGTAAAAAATTATGGTAAACAAATAAACAGTAACCTTTTGATCACATGAAACGACTTTGGGCTCCTAAAGCCAATGATGGAGCTTCCACGAGTTTAGGTAAGTAACGCTGGGGGAGGTATGGGGAGTAAGCGAGGCAAAACTTACTAAAATCTCCCTGAACAGCTTCTATGATAACTTGAAACAAAAGTTCATTGAACTGTTTTCTGATAATTTCTGTAAATATACAGGCACAACGCATGACAAATGTTTCAACGTAATCGAGAAAAGGAAAGGTCGCACAAATGTTAAGCTTTCATCGTTTCATTCAATATTGTTGGCTAAATACTAAAATGTGTGTGTGTGTGTTTCACGACGTCAGTATCATTGTTTTGCACAATAAAGCAGATGGGAGAATGAATAAAAGTGTTCACGTTTGCGTAGGAATAGTGATGAAGTCACTTATCATTTTGTATTTGACGGATTCATCTATAAGTGGAAGTCATGCGGCAAATATTTGTTGTGTTTGTTGTTGTCTTTTTTTTTTCTCTAAAAGAAAATGATTAGAAAAATCTTGAAAGTGGAAGGGAAGGTGTTTGAAAACAATTAGGAAATTTAGTTTAAAGTGGTTAATAGAGTATTGTCAAAATTTCCTAATCTTTTTTTTAAAAAAACAAAAAAAAAATCTTGGGTATGATTATTATGACAATAGAACTGCACAAAACTGTTAAGGAGAAAATGGAAGTTGTCAGTTAAACAAAATTTGTTTACATAAATTAATAAACAAATTATTAGAACAAGAACAAACAAACCAATTTTCTAAGTAAAATTAGATTCCAAATAATATTTGTTTTTTGGATCACAACAAAACTAAATGCGTGAATTACTGAAGAACTGTCAAAATAAAGCGGAAGAAAAGTGATCCTAGAATGAACTCTGTGGGATTCTTATCCAATGTCTTTTTGCATCTTCACTCTTTATTGATCTCATGTGAAATTAATTAGAAAATGCGCAGGAAGTAATGTTTACTAACGACAGTTTTAATGACAATAAGAAAAACAAAACTAACAGCGGAAAATGTCCTGGATACCTTTTCGATGTGCGTTTTTCTTTTTTTTTTCTACCAGAATTTTCATTACCTACAGTCAATTAAAACTCGGTAAAACTGAAAAGTTGATTTTGTGCCTGCGTCACATCGCACGGTTAACTGATGAAAGGTATTACTTACGTGTGTAGAAACATTCTTTTAATCTTCTCTTTACAGTTCAAACATTTTATCTTATTAGAGAAACAAACGAAAATTACCTGGACTTATCGTCAACCATTTAAAAGTCTAAAAACGTAAAAAAAAAACAAAATCCTATAGAAGTAACCAAAATATTAACGGACAGCTAAGTTTCTGTTTTCAATTTCCATTGGCTGAATGGCCCATGGTGAAGACGAAACTGAGTTTTTGTGATTTGAAAAGATGGAGGTCGCCTCGATATCATACTTAAAACACAATGGAGTATTTACTAAACACTACTTGACTAAGGTAACCTAAAGGTGAAGATAGTAAACAGAATAAAACGTACCAACAGTCAAACCTATAGTCTATCCTAAGAGAACATAAATCGCACATCAAACACAGGAACCTGGTGAACTGGGCAGTCTGATTTATTTTATCAGACTCTACTAGCCTCTAGTCGGCAAACAGCTTCGCCAAAATGTCATTCGCGCATGCGCGTTTCTTTAACGTTGAGTTGTAGAAAACTTTAACAATAAAAAATGTATTCGTGTCAGAGCCTATACAGAACACCCCAACCATGAGGCACAGCTGAAAACCATGACACGTGAGAAGTTGTTTATAGTTTTCTTTAGAGGAGAGCTTTAGCATCGCGCAAGTATCGAGAGTTCAAATTTATTGAAACTTTTATCTGGACTACCAAGGTGAAGACGGTGACTTCCAAATAATCTTACTGACTGATTTTCGATGTGGGATCAAATATCCTTAAGATTTCTGCTGTTTTATTATTTTATTTGCTTTTTTAATTTTAAAGTAAAATTAGGTTCAGATGCTAGACGGATCTATAAAAATATAATCACGTTTTAAAGTAAAGTAAGGTTAGAGAACTCGTCCTGAACATTTTGTATTTTGTTAGTTTTGCGTTTATTTTTGGGACGGTTAATGGAAATAATTTGCTATGGTTGTTTCTTTTCTATTTTTATTCAAATACTTAACTATTAATGATAAATATACATATACTCCCACAACATGGGCAGGTCCTTTATGTTTGTTTTCTTTGCGGAGAGCATCACTGATTTCGGTAATAACGGTTAATCCAGCTCATGGTCGCTTTCATCCTTGAAATACAATATTTCTTGTGAAGATTCACTATGTTCAACACTATTTTTAAAGATGTTGTTGTTGTTCAAACTATTCCACAACATTTCTTTCCACCGAAGTATTTTTTTTTTAATTTAAAATAATATTTATGAAGAGAACTGTAAATAAAACAGACGCTGAACCCATTTTGTTTGTGGTGGCTAGTTTCTGTCTAGTTAACCTTCTACACGCGAAGCCGGACGCGCTTTGTAACTACCGATTCAAGCCAGAGGATTCATTAATATAGTATAAAATCCTTGGTTGAGGGAAAGGGCGGGTTTAAGCTGCATGACGCATGATCACATCCTAGAACACTTCGGGATACGTCGGACTATTCCATTCATTTGTAGGTCGAGCGGGATATTCAGGCACATACGCTCTATAGCATTACACGCGAGCTGTGGACATGCCACATACAAAAAAGAAAAAAAAAAACATGCACGGAAACCATGCGTCCATACAGTGCACGTCACACACACGTGACATGCACGTGACAACACAAAACTACATGGAATACAATGACAGTTTACCTGAAAAACAACAATAGAACACTACCAAATATACATACGGTTAACGTTTCACAAGCAACATATCAGGACGTTATACCAATTAATATAATATAGCGTGGAATAAATATCTAAATGACAAAGTGGTTCTCCAAAAAATGTTTAGAGTAAATATGTCTGGACACATTCATTTGATTTACATCCCGTTAGTATGCATCATGGAGTAAGTTAATCCACTGGTATGCAGGTCCTTATGATCATCTACAATTTTAGCCATTTGGTGATAAAATATCTCCCTTTTTCACACGATATTTTAAATAATTTAAAAAAAATAATTGAACCGATGAATAACAGTAATTTGTTATACAGGTGCGAAGTGAAATCTTATGTTTAGAATTTTCAAAATGTCTATTCCCTTCACCCGAAAGCCGGCTAGTAGTTGATTTTGGGTGTGGAGAATTTTCTAATCAGGGGAATCCTGCCACTGATAATTAATAGCTTTTCTCGTTAAATAAAACAAAATTCTTTTATTTTTGTGTTTATATCTATCAAGAACGTGTGCTATAGATACTGGCTTGTATGTACAAGAATTTGCTTCTATTTTATCACATGCTAAATTAATTAGACGTCATAATTAAGACTCTGATGTTCGCTTTAGGCGTTATTACATTAGATAAAAATCTATACTTTTGAATTGACAAAAACAAAACAAACATTTATACATATGTAGCCATTAGTTTACAGAGGTGAGGTTTTGTATATGATTCCTTGCCTTTTGTTATTTTGTTTCTTCCTATTCTTTTAAATCTTCCTTCGTTATTCCGGAAAGCGGAAATGTCAATCCACAGATAATGAAAGAAAACGTTCTCGCGATGCCACGCTGCGGAAGCTGACAGCTCATGAATAGCCACTGAAAAGCCGGTCAGAGATAATGGCGTAGACGCACACATTACAACTTGGATGATGTTTGCACTTTAAAAGCAGAAGAAAAAAAGACCGCGCCTACGTTTATTTCGGGGTAGATTAGAACTGCATGGTTAAAGACTTTAACCAATTTCAAGACAATACGCCTGAAAAATAGAATAATTTCACGATTATGTATTAAAATTACACAGAATAAATATTGGAAGTTTGTAGTGATCCAATTTAGAATGAGAAAAGCCAGCACAACGGGGAAACGAAAACCGTGGTTCGGAAAGGGTAGTAGACTTTAACAGCGATGGCCCTTCCCTCCTTTGCTTTTTTTTTTTTTTTAATTATGCCTTTTCTCAGCTTGTGACATCACAGAAGAAAGGTACAAGTGTTGGCGACTTAGCAAACGTCATTATATTTTCACTTTATTGAAATGAACGCACAGAGAAACGTACTATTGTTTAAATTACTCGAGTTATTTCACCATTAAAACAAAATACTATTAATAATTTAAAAAATGGCTGCAGGTATTAAATATTTTAAATATTCAATAAAAAACTAAAAACGTACAAAATAAAAAAGTGAAAAGGTTGACTGTACATCGCAGAAATTGTAGCCACGATAATAACTTTACATATCTGTTATAATTTAAGTTTCTACTTTTCTTTTGACGACCGTTCTTCTGTAACAAAACAGAACAAAGTTAAATAAATCAAATTAAGCAAATAATCTAAAAAGATATGAATAATGAACCAAACTTTTATGTGAGAAACGAAGCATAATTCGGTGCAGTATGCAGGTGTTGCTTGTTCTATTGGCCTTTTAAAGGTAAAGATACGGTTACATTTTTTAATCCTTTGGTGTAATTATTACAGTAACCCTAAGGTCTAAAGATGTGGTAAATGTAGCCCAGCACGTCAGTTGAAAATCAGGTTAACATCGACGGATGCCGCCGATAAAAGTATGCGGAAACTAATCTAAAGTCAGTCGAGCATTTTAAGGAAACAAATAGTAAACTACAAATAAATGTGTAAGAAATAATTTATGAAAACACTCGGATACTAACCGGAAATTCCAGTTGGCAAAGTTCAATGTTTTTTCGCTAATCTGAACCTTTGCTTTTCTACCTATGATACACCGCGACATAAGCTAACCACCACCATATCTTTCATTCATTTTAACCAAAATTATATCGATTCAGCAATAAATCATTTTCACGGATGAGTGAAACTGACTGATCTTGATTGTGTTGCTCGCACTCTCATACAGGCCTGGTGCGTTTGGCTCATTTTGATTGCGCATGCCCATGGGGTAGGCTTTGAAAAAAATAGAGTATAACGTCACGATCTGTACACGAACCCGCGTGTCTAGGACTGCCAATGTATACAAGTATGGAGCAGTGACATTACACGAAAGGCCAGGGATAGCAGATAATTGGAATGGAAAATTCCGGGCTTCTCTCAGAGTCTTCAGAAGGCAATTTTACACATACCACCCCGTTTTCAGTCATTCTGCTGCCGAACTTTGTGCTCACAACTACACTGTAATTGGCACTACAAGAAGCGGAGTGTGATGATGGCGGCTTAGCACTGTAAGTCTGATCATCTTACTGTTATGTCTGAAACTATAACAAGTAAACTGAAATTATTA
Organism: Nautilus pompilius; assembly: GCA_018389105.1. Taxonomy (NCBI): domain Eukaryota; kingdom Metazoa; phylum Mollusca; class Cephalopoda; order Nautilida; family Nautilidae; genus Nautilus; species Nautilus pompilius. Next base: position 162,744 of record JACATO010001069.1, read on the forward strand.
TCGAGCCTTTCGTTGTTCTTCGGCTTTGACAAGTATCCGCTGGCTACTAAACCACTAAACCAGCATTTATGGACGACAACGATACACCTCACCGGTGGCTTTCCCTTCATGGTACGCCTGAATTGATCCCAAAGAAACTCTAACTGGTTTAAATCCGGTATTTTAGCAGGCTAAACAAGGGACACTGCGCTGGAAATATTGTACCATTTCAGTATAAAATTTATTTTCGATTATTCTGCAGGAAATTTGTTTACTGGAAATCTGGTGGTGCTTAACTTAAATTCAGGTGCAAATAATGGTGTTAATTAACGATCTTCTGTCTTCTTTAAATGCATACCACAGAGGAATGACCACCAGGTATAATTGACTAAGCATTTCTATAGAAAGCAGGCGTGAACAATTCTTATGACTGATCTCAAAAACACATATTATGACGTAAGAACGTAACTGGACAACCCTAGAAAACTGGCAGCAGCTTTGGTGTTCAGTAGATCTATCAGCTTTACCTTCGTAGTCAACAGTGCCGCTACCGTCGGTGTCTGTTTCTTGGATCATGGCGTCGATTTCGTCCTCCGACAGGTCGTCACCCAAACTTTTCAGTATCCACCTGAGGTCGTCCACGTCGATAGTTCCTCGGTTTCCCTTATCCAGCACCCTGAAAGCATCTCTAAGCTCACGTTCATCTTCGTCTTCTCGAAGCTTTTTTTCAAAGATTATCTTGAAATTTTCATAAGTAAAAAATCCGGTTGCTTTAAACAGAAATAAATAAATAAATTAATAATCATAGTACAATTTTGTGGTTAACAAAGCGATTCATTTCGTAGCATATCCTTTATATGAAGTACTCACTGCCCCATAGTTAGCAGTCAGCTGTCTGGCTAGCCAATAAGATACAGTTGTATTCCTTTCGTCATTAAGTTACCATCTAATTATGCTATTCAAAATGCCCCATAGATAAGAATATTTTCATCACGTCACAGACTTTCAAATCTAATTGGTTTAGCTTAGCTTCGTTTTCTTTGAGTGATACTGAAGCGGCTATGATGTCAATGCAAGTCTTTTCTGTACTTTTATGCTTTAGGTAATGGATATTAGAGAGAATGCATTTTAAGACCATAAATCTTTTGTTATTATTTAGGAGAAAAAGCAAAGTACACCAGGAGATTAGAGTTTAAAATGATAGCCTAGCACAAACAGACTTCAAACGCGCGTTTCTATTACATCACCCCTTTGTTTGAGGGACTAAAAAGATATCGTGTAACTGTTGACATTATTAATGTTTTATCTCATTCACCGGTCTCTAATGGGAAGACAAACAACCCTTGCTAGGGGGCATAGTGCCGCAGAGAGCATTATCCTGTTCCACGAGGGGCCCAACACGACTGGCGTTGGTAGGAAAATCCCCACTAGAACTCTTATTCTTAGATGCGGGAGGAAAGCCACGCTTCTTGTTGGTGAAGGAGAGCAAGAGGAAAACAGTCCAGGTTGGTCGGCGAACTGGGGCCTTTGACCGTGGTAGTGCAGTGGGTTAACGACTGAGCCACCGGCCGTCCGCCCGCGGCAAGTGTTTGAGAAAGATCAGGCGTCAGAGATATAGGCGCTACCCAACTTTTCGACTGTTCCAAAGCGACGACTGTAAACAGAAAACCACTTACCATCTTCATCAATGTCGTCGGCCCAACGCTTCAGTTTATCGTTATCCACATGCAAGGCTAGACTTTTAAAGATGTTGTTCAGCTCCTTCGTCGATACGTTGCCGTTCCCCTTCTTGTCAAAGAGATGAAATGCTTGCTGGGCGTCTGTAAACAACAACAAAAAGAAAAGTAACAGCTATCCTTAATGTCAAATCTTTATTTCTTGTGCATGGTTGTTTTGATAATTTTAAATAATTTTGTTAAATAAAAAATATTTTCTAAGTTATGTTCACATATCTCCCTTACATTAAAAATTGAAAAATTCTGCATTGTGACGTAGTTACTAAACATGTTTCTTTAAAGCAGAAAAGCCACGTTTAAAAATAATCAGTGTACACATTAGGAAATATCAGACAGCTGTTTTATATCTAAACATGAATTACTAAGGAAAATATATTCTAACCGTGGCGTCTTACTAAGAATGGTTTTATTCTTCAACAGTATACTAATTTACAAAGTATTGTGTTCTATATTAAACGCTTAACGTATCTAAGCAACCCATCGGCACGATCTTGACATCGCTTACTTACATCTTTAGAGGAAACCGGCGCTAGTTGTTACAGCTCCAGTAATTCCTAATTAAACGTTTATAGGAAGCTACAATGGACGTCTCATGCTTTTGTCTGCGATTGACGTCGATTATAGCTTCATGTATACGCTTCATTAAGAATCGCTAGTAAAATAACTATCCTCGGCCTTCCCAAGATAACATCTATTGTTTAGCATGTATAACTGACGTTTAAATCATCTCTCTAGATTTTTTGTTTGTACACCTATTTTGTAGATAACAATGGACAACAATGGTTTTCCCACCTGAACACTATCATGCTTACTTTGTAGTATTTCGCACGCTGATTTCAAATCTAAAAACCATTTTGTTCTAGGACGTCACGTTTTTTTAGTTATGGCAATTGACTGATGAATGGAGGTTATTCGTAGACTCTAGCAAACTAAGCCTTAAAGCTGTGCTGTTACATCATGGTAACCAAAAACTTTCGGTTCCTATAGCTCATGCAGTTGGCTTCAAAGAGACATACGAGTCGATGGAACTCCTTTTGAAAGTGACGAGTTATTCGGTTCATAAATGGAAAATTTGTGGTGATCTCAAAGTTATTTCTCTCCTCGGATTGCAGCTAGGGTACACAAAACATTTGTTTCCTATGTCTTTGGAACAGCCGTGATGATGCCAACTATTACACTCGAAAAGACTGGCCTATGCGACAGGAACCTATAGTTGGCAGGTACAATGTGCAACATATGCCATTGGTAGATCCTCAGAATGTCTACCATCTGCCACTTCATATCAAATTCGGTCTTATGAAAAAAGTTGTCAAAGCCATGGATAAAGACGGTGATGGCTTTATGTACATAAGAGAGAAGTTTGGTGCTGACAAAAGTGAAGCTAAACTCAAAGAAAGAATTTTTGTGGGGCCCGAAATTCGAGAACTCATGCGTGATGACGGGTTCAAAAAATAAGCTGAACCCACTGGAATCTGCAGCATGGGAAGCATTTATTTTAGTTGTACAGAACTTCCTTGGCAAATATAGAGATCACTATGCTGAGTATGTGAAAAACATGGTAATGGCGTATCATCGAATGGTGGCCAGCGCATCTTGAATTTTTCCAACCAATCTAGGGGTTGTCAGTGATGAGCATGGTGAAAGGTTTCACCAAGATATAAAGATGATGCAAAGTAGATATCAGGGCAAATTCAAACCCAACATGATGGGTGATTACTGTCGGTTTTTCCAAACGGAGACTGATATCCCACATAAGCGCAAGAACAAGTGTCGGAAACATTTGTGAACATTTGGAATGTACCTACTATGTAAGTTAAATGCGTTCCATATCTTCCATACTGCTTTTATCAGTCTTCCTTGTGCATCTGTTGTCTGATCATGGCAAATATGTTTCACAGTAAACATTTGAATACGAAATATTGTTGTTCAAGCTTTATATAGTTCATATAACATAAGTCATGATATAGCCTTAGTGGTGAAATTCCTTTTTATGTATATCTCAAAAACCTGACGTCCCAGCCAAATTCTGACTTTAAATTTGAAATCGGCACCCGAAATTTAGCTGAGACCACCCACATTTCGCTCGGTGGCAGACAAAAAGTTTCATTTTGCTGACCAGGGTCATGGGGTTACACGTTACATTTTAGCTTGTTCCTTGTTTTGTAGTTTTTAAGCCTCTTAAAGCAACGTTCCACTGTAGGTTTTGTCTTTTTCCTTAAAATACTACAGATAATTTCCCTGCGTTGCTTTGAAACCTGGGTTGAGGCTTGCGTGACTTCTTTTCCGCTGGAAATTCTAGGATGCGCTGAGGAAGGAGAAAACAAAAAATAAAGGGTGCGCAGCAGGACGTGTTCGGTAGCAAATGTGTCTTGAACCGCGAACATCCTTATTGGAAAAGTGGGATAGGATGAGTACCGAAAATGGATCTGTATGCGACAGAATCCAGACGTCCCTATATAGGAAGGAACTAGGTCCAGTCTTTGTATCATCCCAAACCGCTGCCCACATCATTACATGAAAACCACCCTGTCGAACTGTGGACTGACACTCGTCGGAGAACAAATCAGACGCCCAAAATGCCATAAGTCTGTGTATTGACCCTGTGCTCATGCAAACCTGCACATTATATTAGCTTCCATAAGCAGGGGTTTTCGCCGACCCACGCGTCCACTGTAGCCCACTTTATGCAAATACCGTTGAGCTGTACGTTATAATATTATTCAAAGTGTTGGTGATGTCTGAAAAATTTGTGTGTGAAATGGATTTTATCTGTAAACATTATTGGCTGTCTTGGTCGATGGTAAGCTTTTCTTTTAGTTGTCTGGCTAGAATTAGCAATGATATTATGCACTGTTCCGTTTCCGAGCCCAGGATTCCGTGATATCTGTCTATCACTTTGATGACGGTCTAATTTTTTAGGAGAGAGGGAGAGAGAGAAAGTGTGCGTGTTGCTAAGGATAAAATAGAGATATTTTTTATTTTAAAATAAGCGAATGTACAAGCTAGTATGCCTGTATGTACTGAAGGCGTATGAATATATGCATGCACAACTGTATCTGTCTATGTACATCCATAGATTTGTGCATGTGTCGAAATGCTATGCTAAACAGTTAAATGAAGCGTATTATTATACATCTGTGACTATACTGGCCTAAAATGGTTGTGGGATACAGCTCCCTAAATACTGCAGTTATTAATGTGATGAATCGGTCTGACATGGGTTGAAAACTCTATTGCTTCATTTTTTACGAGCGACAACGAATTAAAATGCCATGTTTACGCGGAGTTTATGAAACAGTAAATATGGTTTATAGTAAATGTCATATAAATACCATGTAAAAATGTTTTTATGGCTCCTTATATCAGTCATTAAAGACGAAGAAAAGGTTACTTTTCTCTGGAGTAAGTGATTCGCTGCGGTTTGGTAAACAGTGTATTAAGTTTTTAAATCTTCTCCATCCAGGCTTCTTCTCGTTCTTCTTCACCAGACGGCAGGGCGCGTATCCTCCAGCTTTCCGGCCCCTGAGGACGAAACGTTCTAACAGGGTTTTAGACCCCGAAAGTCAGGAAAGTGTTCTCCCTAAGAACAAATCTTCGCCGTATCCTGCTTTGATTAAATTGCAACAATTATGGTCGTGTCTGCGCCGGTACAGCCCCTGTTAGAGCTGTCCAAGTGAGAATCAGGGGGAAGTCTTTTGAAAGGTTACAGGGGTTTTATCATTGTACCTAGCGATGCACCTAATATTTTACAGAAGCTTCTTGTTGGGTCCCGACCAACAGTAATGGTCCCCTCCTCTCCTCACAACAATAGCGGTATAATTGAGAAATGCTGAATCAGTAAACTAAAAGTAATTCCGACCGTGTAAGACTGGTCACGTGGCCTGTTAAGGTAAGCCAAAGTTTGTATTATTTCTGGCTTTCACAGGCTCTACCCTACTTGTACACTACTGATTACCCTGAAATCAGGTCTCTATATAACAAACCATCCTTTATTGACTTACACTGGCATTTAGTTTGACACTTTCTACCTTTCGCCATTAATGTCAAATAAATATCTCGTAAAAAGAGTCCAACAGAGCAGCCGTCAGGGGCGGCTTATCCACCAGCCAGACAACGTTAATGGTACATGCGGCAAAAATGCAAGTTTTCTTTCTAGCAGAAATAACGCGCAATATAAATGGAACTTTTGTCTTATCATTGAATAAATAATAATTGGACCAAAAAAAAACTTTATTTTTCAGATATTCTTTCTTTATCTAATAGCAAAGGTTTTTGTTTTTGTCTGCATAGAAATTAGGATTTTCATGCGTCAACACCCCCCCCCCCCCCGTCAAAACATTCGGGTTTTCATTACCTTTTATATCCTTTAGCTGCCGAGACAGCGCAACCAGCCAACAGCTGTCAAGAAAACCGCACGTCAGAAATGCCTTTAATGACTTAAACTCACAGTGACTTATCAAAACAGTCATTATTTAAATAACAAAACACTGTCTTATTTATTGTCTGTATCTCCATGAAAAGCGCCCTTTCAAAGTTGTATACCCGGTTGCAAATGGACCATGAACACATCAGACCCCTCCATCTCTCTCTTTTCAGATCTTGTTTTTATGTCCAGTCATTTCCTGCTAAACAAGTCGAAAATAGCAACGCTGCCGCATTTTCTACTACCGGTATCATATAACAAGATGTAATCTTGTAATCAAAACTATAAACGGAGCTTGTAAATGATAGCCGGATTATTTCATACACAAGCAGTCTTGGCTGTTGTGTGGCAGGAAGTTCAACGTCTCGACAGAAACGGGCTCTTAGCCACGGCTTCTTTTTTTAAATAAGCAAATCAGATGTATGTATAGATCCACATCTGAGAAAAGACGCATTTCAAATTTAAAAAAAAAAAAGCATATTGAAAGATTGGAATAGCCGTTGGTGACAAAGAACGCGAGCGTAGATTCTACTGTTATCGGAGATTTTAAAAGGAAGAAAAAGTTTACATTGGCAATTGCCCCAAACCTGTAATTAGACAGTAACAAAATTTGCCAAACTATCCGAGAATTTTTTATAAGGGCAAGTATTTGAGTATAAATAGTTAGTTGAGTTCCTCCGACAACGATTTCGGAAAAAACAGAAAGCCAGGTGTTCTCTTTGAAGAGCGTTAATTCCATGAACGTTGGCTTTAGAGGAGACTCGGAACAGTACCAGGGCGGGAAAGGTGTTAGCGTGGCACCGAAAACCATGGCATCGCAAAAGTGTCCGATGCACAACATCTTTCACCGACCAACAAGAAGATCTATAAAAGCTTACTTCTAATTAGAAACGGAAAGAAACCAAAATAAGACAAGCTGAAACAATGAGAGAAACCGAGCCACTACAGAAAGTCGACAGTGCGACAAGTGAACATGCCACTTTCCACACAAAATTATCTAATTCATACATAAAACCGAACATTCTCATCTAGATACTTCGAACGCCATGAGCTTGTGGTAGTGACGTCAGAACCCCTCAGGATGCTGTGCAACATCATCCACACCTATAACACCGCAACGTGAAGTACCGATGCTTCTCTGTAGAAGTCTCGCATAAATGGACTGGAATTTCTTTGAAAATGATAATATAGATGAGTCCCCCTGTTAAGTGTTCGTGGTTTTGAAATAAATGAAGTCTCTTTATTGGCGAACTTTGACATCTATTCTAAATGAACACGCAAAAAAAATCGTATTATTGATCGAGCAGGACCACGTGCCAAACGTTTATCTTCTGCGTCTTTTTATTAATACGTATATTATTTTCACGGATTATTAATTAATCTTTTCATGGATGGGTTTCTTGTTTGTTTGTCTGTGTATGTATTTTGTTTTTCTATACCAAATAGATTTGTTACAGGAAACGGGGAATTTAACAAGGCTCTAAGCACATTTATTCTTTAGATCAATCGTACGCTATTGTACTCGTAGACTGTCGGAAATAGATTCCAGAAACTGAAAACAGAGGGAGTTCTTGTTTCTCCTCACCAGACCCCAGCGCAGCTTCTCCAGATGGTAAATGCACATTCAGCGGTAGGTGGAACCCCGGCCTGTCTGTCGAGAAACATTCCCGTTCTACTACTAATGCGCGGCACAGCAGTCAAACATTACAGAATATCACTCTTGATGTTATCTCTCGTGCCGACACGTTTGTGGCAAATTTACAAACAAAACGCATTTTTTTCCTTTCAGCGGCAATTAAAGGAGAGCTTGTGACTCTGCAGGGTTAGCAGCCAGTTGTCTGGAGCGAAACACGGTTTCACTTTTACCTAACAAATTACGCTCCACGGCCGGCGCACTTAGCGCCGGAGGTGTGGCTCTTTCCCTGTGCCACCTGCATACCAACATCCCTGCCGAGGAAAACAGGCCGCGAACTGACAAAACATTAAGACGACAGAGTACCGTAAACACCTATCAGGTCGGCATAAAACCTGAGTCTAAATATAAATATTTATAATTAGTTCCAAATTCTTTTCATCGGTTTCGACATCTTACGTGTCAAGACCGCGCCAACATTCGCATATCTGGGCGTCGGATTCTCACCGATGAATCGGCCAAGACGTAGGATTATCAACAGCCCACAGTTAATGCAGGCATTCCGCGACTGAATGTCCTCCAGCTCGACAGTGGAGAAAACCCGACAGTCCGACTTTTATTTGTCTAATAAAAGCAGCATCAGAATCTTTGCTACTTTCATCAGAGCGCAAGACAACTTTAATAACAACCAGGGTATCTTCTGAATTAAGATGGTCTGGCCCTTATTAGGTCTCATGAGATCATATTTAAGTAAATGAAGACATGGCTACGGTGATACGATTGGCGGTCTGACCGTATTTATAATGTAGCTGCACGCGTCGCTATATTTATATCCAACTGGATACGTGACTACGATTATATGTCATTGAGTACGTAAGTCTGTTTATGCCACTGACTTGTTGTTTATGTTTATGAGGGTTTGAAGATCTGACTGCATTCGTACGATTCTACAAGAACAATTTTTTTTCTTCCAGCTAACGGGACCATGAATCTCGTGACTAAGTATAAAATACTTATGGGTTAAAGAACAGTGCTCAATTTGGGTTGTTGTCGATTTCTGCGCCTAACACTTTCTTCATGCAAACAAAACTGCATTTCTTTACGAAGCGATCTAGCCAACCGACTGTTTGATATTTGCTCGCCGTCCCCTGCACATAACCCAGCCAAAAGTATGTTTAAAAGCGTAAAAGAAAAATACAACGCAATTATTTTATTAATGTATATTTTTGCAACCGGGATTTTCACGTCTCGAAAGATCGGAGTGAAGAAGCGGACGTTCCTTGACATCTTTCCGCCCGTCCGAACCCCACCAGTTGCCTTTTCTTTCCCTGCCCCACGCTACGAGTTTACACTCTGACCCTTTCTGCGATCACATGCCCGGCCCGGCCGTTAAAACCGAGTGTTCATTACAGAACGCTGAATTGTCTGTATTTCTTTATATTTCATTTCATTTCTTCGTCTTATGAAAAAATTCGAGGTTTAGTTTCCTTTTTGTCCGTGTTACTCTGGAGTAACTGGTCTTACCCTATATCAGATTTTCATCCTCCCCTTCCCGGTCAGAAACCAATTAAAGTTTAAATTTACTTCATTTTCCTTCTTCATTGTGCGAAAACTTTCAATCAATTTAAATTCAGTAAATCTTGAGTTTTCTACTCTAACATAAACCGACCGAAGACTGTAATAATTAATTCGTTAGACGTATATGTTTTAAAGAAATAATAAACAAACAAGCAAAAGGATACATGCTCGTGTCGTCTAAGTCATAAATATAATTAAAGTTTATGTTTATATGGCATTTACTGATTAACACGGTCTATATATAATAATTACTGAAGCATAAAAGAAGGGCTTTTGACCAGATAATACAAACGGGCTTCACTATTTTCCGCAACATCTCTTCTGAAATTCCACACTGGACTACAGAATGTGAGAAATCCCCGAAAACTTCCAAGCAATAAACATAACAACATGTTTACGTCATTTTCGGTGTTTGATATGGAGAAATGTGGCATGAAATAGAGAGGAGTAAAGTCAAATTCCTGAACACTTTCTTTTACGTAGTATTTTACTTTTTATTTATCCAAGACACAATTTCACTTTGTTTTTGTTTTGTTTTTTTAATTCTGGTTATTGCATTTAATATGACGCTGAGCAGAGCAGTTTATCAAGGGCAGGTAATCGCAACCTGGCGTGAAGATTGAGCACGTAACTGAACAGCTGAAAGAAAAGTGTTGGGAGGGGAGATAAGCGAGAGCGTGAGAGATAGAGAGAGAGAAGAGTGTGTGTGTGTGTGTGTTGGAAGCATGGCTAGGAAAACGTATTTTATAGCGAAGGTTGGCTTTTCTGCAAAACTCTACTATAGCAGAGAGAAATTCCAAGACGTATTTACTTTAGCTAAGTCTTTTCGTCCATCTGTGACCCTGAGACGCGCGCACATGATAAGAGTTCTCTTGAATCGTTGGAGGGGGATATATTATACGTTCTACCCCCCCCCCCCGGGGGGGCACACACAGACCTCCATGGAGACAGGTTCAGGTCGTCAGTATCTCGTGTATTCTTTCAGGCACTAAAATTAGGTCTGCACTCAGACCTTTCCCTATATGGTATCCGCCGCACACAACACGACTAGTGATGTCAGAGTCTCACTCCCTGCGCTAGGACATTTGACATTTCTTGCGTTCTCTCTCCCACTCTCCCCTCACAGTATGTCGCCGGCGGTCGGGCCACATGATGCCTCCTCCTATTACATCCTTTTGCGTAATGTATGTTGAGTTTGTTTTTGTTTTTTTTAAATTATACTATTATTTATGGATCATAGAGGTGGTCACTCTATCAAATAAATTATTATTAATATTATTATTTTATCCGTTAGAATGATGGAAACTAGATATTAAAGAATAAAATACGCACAGATGAAAATATTAAAATGATTTACGTGCTTTCTTAAACTATTCTATGAAGTTGAGCAACACGTGAGAACAAGCAAAATAATTGCGGATTCCGATGTAGGTTTGTTGTTCTCCCTGCTGCTGGTCTTTTCTCCCTTTTTTTACCGGTTTCTTCATGCCGACGTAATCGGTGATTTTTTTTTTTTTTCGCGTGTACTACGCCTATCCCACATATTCGCTGTCCACCGCCCCTAAATCGGCCCAGTCAAAACCCTGACCAACATTTTCCAGCTCAGAAAGTATCCGACCGGGTTCTAGGTTCGCTACGGCCATCGGCAGCCGTCACTCAGCCTCATTCGCGGAAATTACACCGTCGTCCTGAACACCTGCTGACACTCCGCTGGTAGTGCTGTATCTGGTGGACGACAGCTTGCAGCGAAAGGGTTAAAGCGCCGGGGGGGGGGCAACGCCTCGAGTAAACAAACCCTGTGCCTGCCCTGCCGCGTGACTTTCTGTCGGCACGTCCACGATTCCTGCCGATGTTTATATTCTGAGAGGCTGCGTAACCGCTGCATTTGAAGGACAGAACCTCAGTAAAATAAGGACAGTATTGTCTAGTTTTTTTTTCTTTTTTATCTACGAGGAAAGTAAATAAGGTGTGTACCTATGTCCGTGTCGGACAGACACCTCACTTCACCTACGAGTCTAGAATAGAAGAAACTAAGTTGGCGCCTTTCAACAGTTCCGTGGATAGTTTTGTGAGAAGGGCAAACAAATGTTTCCTTACCTTGGTATTGTTTCTCGGTAATTCTGAAGTTGGACTGAAAGAAACAAGAAAATGAACTAATATAAATAAATGAAGGAATTCTTCTCTGATGAATGCAGTTTAAAATCTCCAGTATAAGGCGGGGGGTTAGGGACAACAACTATAAACGAGTTTTACTATCATCACTTTACCCAGCTCTACGGTAAAATTAAACTGATGGCGGACCACGCCCTTAAGGCAGGGCCGTTTATGAGCAGGTTACACCTAACTGTTAATTGGGTAATTTAGTAGCAAGAGAGCTGGACCAGTTGTTACCTACCATTTTTTTGCTCGGATGCTGGCTGGCTGGCTGGCTGGTAGTAGTTCACTCGAAACAGAACAGCTCACGATAGTCCGCGAATTCTACGCCGATGTTCGTTCGACACAATGCCTCCGTCTGCGCATGTAACCCACATGGAACCCGATACCCTGCTTCCTATTTATAGTACCCGACCATTTAAGGTTGAACCGTCAACAAAGACGCTTCTCTTCGACTCATTTATTTGATTTCTAAACAGCTATTAAACAAATTTAAATAGCTGTAAACTTTAATAAAGGTTCGCTTATCTTCTGAGCTTCTGCTAGTAGATAGATTTAAGTATTTTTTTACGCCTGAAGTTTGGACGATTTTTTGCGCGAAATGAACTGATGGAATTGATACAGCAGCAGCAGGATGAGTGGTTTTTACTCGGGTGAATCTGCTAGAGTGGGGAGTTGCAAGTCGGCGAGCTTTTCCAAGAATAACATCCCGTGGGGCTGCAGAAGGAATTCAGGGGTAAGCTCGGCCTTTCGGGTAAAGAGAAACGAAGCATTTCAAAACAGAAAATCGAGTAGATAAATAGACGGCCATAGAGAAGGAGAACTTCTGGACTGTTCATACTGAAAAAGAGGGGGGGGCGGGGGCAGTTTTCATGTCATTCTGTCAGATGGAGAAGTAATTAGAAGAAATTTTATCCGATATAATGCCGTGCTGCTGCTGCTGACTCAGTCAGGAAAAGGATACGCATCCGACACCATCCTTCTTATCCATGATATCGCCTTTATCAAAGATGTTATGAGGGTCCATTCGCTTCTTTACGTGCAGCAACAGGAAATAAAATCTCGCCAGCCATACCTCATGCTATCTATTTAAGGCAAATGTAATCGCCATGGACAGTTGTAAGTGACCACGTGGTGGCCAATATCATGTTATCACTTGACGAATATAACAACCATGAGCAGCACACCTTTAAGGTATATATGGCCACTTTAAAAGTTTCTCAGCCCAGTCGGATTTGACTATCGTGGATAATCCCGACTGATCACGCTTATGAACAAACGCAGCCAATATGAGCAGCAGTGACTTACATTTCTTGAAGGAATATAACTAACTTGGACGAGCAATAAGTTAGCGATTCATCGGCGAATATTAAAGCCGTTCAATTAATCAAATATGAATATAATCAGGGAGAGGCTACCTGCCATGGCTTACGAACTAGGTGAACAAGATAAAATATTGCCCATGCTGCAGTCTGTCAGAATAAAAGGTTCATTTGTTGTTTTTTTTTTATATTCTGCTTTAGGACCCGTATTTAATGCATGCGTAGATACTAATAACCGAAATTATAGATGGCAGACGTCAAGCTATCTCTTAGAATTCTCTCACGCTACTTCTGCATTCTTGCTTGTGTGCGAGATGTCAATAAACACCCGGTGCCAGTAAGCATTCTTCGGGGAGAGAGAGAGAAATCGATACACGCCAAAGGTATGCCGGGAAGTCTGTCAGTGATAAATCCTAATCAATGCTGCAGCCAATACATCTAGCTACTCACAGACAGCCGTCTCCTAAATCGTAGCGGTGTGTCGGGGAGGCAGGCTGGTTAGACGTACGGTACCGGGAACGTGCTCGCCAGTCGATCTCTGGCTTAGGGAAAAGGAAAGTTTACACTCCGACCCAAAACAAACAATGGCTTGGCGGGGTTTTCTTGGTCTCTATTATCGTTATTATTGCCAGTAGCGTCTACCACCGTGCGCAAACACCGAGAGGTATTTAATACAAATATACGGCCGGCGTTATTTAGACGTGCTGCATCTGGGACGGAAGAAAAACGAATGATTTCAGCGGTTACTGCTTTTGTCATCTATAAAGATGGAGAGGCGTTTACAGTCATGCTTCTGCCGCGTCTCGTTAATTAAGTGGACCAGAAGTTAAACGCTCTTCTTTTCAGATTTATGGCTGGGGAAGGGGCTCCGTTCATTTAAAGCGGTTTAGATAACATCTCAGAGTTATCGGTTACTTACTCCTGACGTTTCTGAAGTATATAAACATTTTTTCTAGGAGTGTCTTGAGACTGATCTCAAAGCTATAAAGGCTACCATCAAAGAGAGATGGAAGGAATTAACTTCTACGATGATGTTCCGTATGTGAATTACTGATCGATCGATGCTTGTAAACCAGAAGGAGATCTATGGTGCTTTTAATTTTCTCACAAAGAGATTCATGGGAGAGCCATGGAAAGAGAGAGAGGAATATTTTTTCCTGTCCCACTTTCAACTCTCTCTTCTTCCTTCCTTTCTTTCTTCCTTTCTTAAAGAGAACGTGACTTAGTATCCAAAAGCAAAATAATCTATAAAAGGAAGATTAAGTTAGAGGAATTTCTCATAAATTTAATTGCTTTCGTGCAGAGACATTATAAAACTGCGTCAAGACGTCAGCAGTTAATGAGCTTTCTGACATCCAGATGTCGCCACTGGATGTGTTAACCTGTCTTCAAAAGAAGAACAAATCGTTAACGCCGGTGGTCCAGAGAAGCCGATGAAGAACAGATGGTGCAGTGAGAAGCACTGTTTGACCATAATATTTATTACATCAAACCAGGCGTTCTCCACCCACAGTACAGGCTGCGTAACAAAATTATTCGTTATCCAGCCTTATCAGTTGCCTGCTATCGTTGATGTCTCCCTATCATTCCCTTAAGAGTAAAAAGGTATTTCTTAAAATCTTTAGGTTGTAACATTTTTTTTTCATCTCCTTTTCTTTGTATTAAAAATATTTAAAAAAAATTTTATAATACATTTAACGTGTACTTAGGTCAGTTTTGAAGCTCATTAAGAATTATTAACATTATCCCGGCTGACTCGCTTTCTCTTTGCTTCTTTACAATATAATTTCCAACTTCTACAGTAAATGTGAAAGTTTGACTTTTCTCAGGTTTAGATTATTTCAGTGATCTAACAAAAATACAGGAGGCGGACTGGTACTTGGCTGCCATGATTGAGGCACTGAGTTTGAATCCCGGTCGGGAAAGACTCAGTCTGAATGTGATTTCATCTCGCTTTACTCACCAGTCCACCGGCCGTTTTCCATCTTTCTCCCACGTCTAAAAATAAGGAGTTTTAGTAGGGTTTTCCTGGTACTTGTAGTGGAGGTACCACGAGTAACTTTTGACTGGCTAGATAGACTGCCGCACGAAAGTCCCCTAACCGTACCCGAAGAACTCGATCGCAAACTAAGCAAACAACAAAATTATCTGTAAATACCCAAGAATGTTTTGTAGGTACCCACGCGAAATGATGTCAGTCTCGACATAATTAGAGATCTAACCCATCATATCACTTGTCTAACCGGGTAGTTTTCAATGATTTTGATTTATTATGAGAGTTTGTATCCTCTCTTTTTAATATTAACTTTTTGTAGCATTCTTCAACTAAGATCCCCGCAGCAGTGGAAATAACTCGTGAAAGCTACCTAAAAAAACTTAAACTATTATTATATATCTCAAATATTGTCTTGATGTTTTGCTACAGAACTCACTGCAATATCTGTAACCGAGTTAGTACTTTTCGTCACAACTATAGTGATGTGTTGAATGTGCGTTTTCAGTATCTCGAGAAACCGTAAACAGCTAACGATGACGCTGGGATTTGAACCAGGAATCTCCAGTTGCTAACCCATGTGTGCTACCAACTGAGCTCAGTTAACCGTCTACAGCATCTTGATATACTGAAAACGCATGTATCAAACGTCGTCATTATTATCTTTTAATTTTTCACAAGCTAGCAAATGTAACGACGCGCACCAGATTCTTTTTCTCTTCACTTGTTGCTCCCTCCGCATTTCTCTGCCTCTTTTTTTTTTTTTTTTTGAAAGAATTACGAAGTTTTTCCTCGGCGGTTTGCGGTTCCATATTATTGGGCGTTCGCCCGTTTTACCACCGCCGTTACCGCATGAAGTAAACCCAGCCGCTGCAGTCGTTCGACGAGATCTCTTAAACAGAGCCAGAGGCCAAGTCAGTTCCCGTTCACGGTCAAGTCCACCCGGCGTAGTCGATGTCTCCTTCCGCTCGTTTGTTTTCTTTGACCAGGGCTGGATTTAAATATCAGATCTCACCGACTAAGATATTTGCCTCGACTATATATCAGCCGAGCCACCGTCCGTACTTCGCTCGGTCTGTCGGGCTGAGGGCTATCGGGAAAATAATTCACGCGTCTTTTGTTTTTCCTTTTTAGCCGATGGTGCGTAAGCCTTAGTCAAATTTATAATTTGAAAAACAATAGTAGGAGGAATTTAGGGCTCTTCACCGCACAGGCGGAAGCTGACCACAAGTAGTCCCTTAGGCTGTTCTCGGGTAGTCTTAGTGCGCATGTCTCTTCTGACATCCCAGCATTCAGAAAACGGCAGTGGTTTGGTTAAATTGGCGAAACCGCTCTGTAGGTTGTCTGAAACTCAGCTCCAGCATTAATTCGTGAAACCTTACGACTTTCCTCCACCCACTGACTCTCTCTCTCGTTCTCTATCCGATTATTTCTCCCTTCTAATTGTGGCACTATATATATTGAGAGAATTCGACGACGGTTTTGAGAAAAATTCGGATACCATATTACTTTTCTATTTCTGTTTTAAGCTAGAGTATAAATAAACAAACAATTATTTGGTGCCGGGGACAGCAAAAAAGAAATAAACGTAAAGTTGACCTCAGGGCATAGTGTATTTCACAGCGTGGCTTCCTCCCGCACCTGTCCGTCGACGTTTTGGCTTCCTCCCACAATTAACAAGAGTTGAAGTAGGCATTTTCATTTAAGGTGTCGAAAGGGTGGCTTTGGTGACCCCATCCGTCGCATGACATCCTTACATTTTGACTAAGCAAGACAAACAAACGAACAAAAAAGGGCACCATAGGATTTAAAAAAGCGCACGTGACTTCAAGCCCGAATACAGATGGCGACTAAACCGTCAACTGTTTTTGGCACATCGGGTAAGATACAGGGCTTCGCTATATGCTCGTTTTATTGAATACACCTTTAAAGGTAACTATTATTGTTGTTTCACATCTTAGTTACCACTTCCAGTAAATTGCGGTCATTTTTGATTTACTAGGTCTGTTATAATCTATTGTCTTTTAAATTATTACATTGTCTTAAAATCAGGCGAGTCATGGGAGGCAACAGTGTTTTTCCAAAATTTCAATTAGCTAATTTAGTCAGTAAAAATTACCTCCCTTAGAATATTAACATACTTTTTAAAGAAAGCACACTCAATTCACTTGTTATTTTTAATATTTTAATCTTAAATTATTTCTGTTGATATTCTTATCTCAAGTAAAAATAATTAAACAATTCTTTATAAAGATTATTACATTAATAAATCGTTTGTTTAATTGGTATTTTGTTTGTTTGCTATAGCGATCTTTCAATGTCTCTGGAGTCTTTCACCGACCAACTGTAAACCGACTGATATCAACAATATGGCAAACAGTTGAAAATAAATAACAAGCTTTGACAGACAATTTCCGCCTTTAGGTATCCGGGGAAAGTTTAGCCCTGCTACGGTAATTTACTGTTTATTTTATTTATTTTAAAATTGAATTATTATGTAAATAAACATTATGTATATAAAAAAATAACTATAAATGTTTATGGGGAGGCAAATTTCTGGAACATATTAACGTTTTTTCAAAGAGTAAACCAAATGTTTTCCAAATAGGAAGTGTCTAGCTCGCGCAAGCGTGGAAAGATTTCGTTTCTGCGGTTCCAAATCGATCTACTTTCTTGCCATCTGTCTTAATACAATGAGCACAAAACGGCTATCTATAAATTAGGTAAACGTATATTTTGGAAAAAATCTTAAAAAATTGGAAACATCTGGATATTTTCTAATTTAAAATTTCAAGCATGATTTTTTGGAAACACTTGTGTTCATATATCCATATTTCATTATCAAATAATTATTAAGGTAGAACTCTATTTTGGTTAATAAATAGAAAGACATGAAAGATCCGCTGATTTGCCGTTATGATAGATATTGTGGCTGTATGGACTTGTTTTTATCAGATTACAGCGAATCTCAGATCTACTCTTTTGTCATTTAATCCCTTCCTCCTATACAGAATAGATCCTTGTCGGTCGGAGATACGTCATCAGTTCCTGCGATAAATATAACCTGTCAATGAATCACGACATCACGCTTTGCTTCCGGCATCAACATCTAAGCTCACAACGATTGCTGGGTCTGCTGTCGGCAAAATCGTCTGAACGTCTGCTTGATTGACTAATTTAAAAGTGTAGCAGAGTTCACAACATTAAAATTTTATCCGAATCGGCCCCTAGTTGGCTAAGTGAAGTAGTTAGCGCTGATTGGATTTTGCAAGCTGACAGTTGAATTCGACTGGGCGCTGAGTGTCAATCAATTGAGAAGACAGGGGCGCGGTCTCCGACCTGGCTCGTGTGTTATTTCGGTTACGTCTGGAGCGCCGCGAGTATCCGTGTGTTAATAATCGGCGGCCTTAAATGTGTATGGACCGATGCTTCTTTAGCTTCAAAATGTTCCGAGAAAGATTAATGCTGAAAAGTGATCATTCTAATTTATCTGACTGATTTTTATTTTTTTTTTTCTAAGGAAACGTGCCATTTATAGGCTAAGGGAAATAACTCAGCACATTATTTGTGACTAACCGACATGCGAAAATTATGGTTGATTTTGATGAATTCTGCAATATCTCATGGCTGTCGCTGATGCGTGATAGTGTATTTGTTTTACACATTTTTTTTCTTAATCTATACTTATGCTGTATTCTGGAAATGTTATTCAATAAGAATAAATTTCAGTAAAAGTCTTGCTTGCTTGTAGACGCTACAAAAACAGTTTATAGCTTTCAAATCTGTATATATTTTAAAAAGTAACAAAACAATTATAAAGTTCGAAGTTTCTCACAAACAAACAACGGAAGTGGGTGACTTTCTAAAACGCTTGGTCACGTTCGCTCATCTGCGCAGGTAGAAGATGCTTTTTCATTAGCCTCGTAAGTTTTACTGGCAAAACAAACAAACAAAAATAAAAACATGGGCTAATCGCATTTTTTTTTTGTGTGTGTGTGTCTAAACACGTCATAATTTCCTCTCGCTCGACTGTCTACTAACGATAGAGAGAGAGTAAAAAAAAATCAAAAGGTGGGGTGTAATTTAACTTGACTGGTTTCTGAAGTTCGCAAGGGCTGTTAACTGCCTCGATCTTCGAGGCTGGAGTGCCGGAAAAGGAGGTAACTTCCTGTCTCATTTACAAAATGATGTTATGCCGCTTCCTGATCAACATTCAGTTTAGAGGAAAACACCTGTTTGAATTCATCTAAATTCGTGGGATCTAAAAGGCTGCCAATCAACACGTTTCCTTAAAGTGGAAAAGAAATTTAAAACATTAGTCCAACGAGTGCAAAGAGTTTGTTTGTTTGTTTTGTTAATTTTGAACCCCCGCAGCTTCGCCAGCTATCAGGTTTTAAAATTAATTGTCTATAAAATCACATTAGACCCTTTTTTGAGGCAGCTTGCCATGTAATATAAAATGGCGCAATGGGAAAAGATTAGTACAGATTTGCACACTTAAGTACATGCTTTTTAGAAGCAGAAGAAAAGCAAAATAACTGTTGACAAAAATATAAATAAGTTAAATCCAGGCTTTAAATCAGACAATATTCCAAATGAAATAAATAAAAAATTTAAGCAGGAAAATCGTATTAGCGGGGTTATTTCATCCTACCTGTTTGTTGCTGAATTGTGGGACACAACTCCCAACGTGCCAACTTGATGTTGCTTTCATCCCCTAATTTCGTGCTTCTCTCGGCGCCAGGGTTATTATAAATGGGTTTCAGAGTTGAACGTGTAATTAGCGACTTTCTGATCCATCTGTTTTACATTTATGTTGTGCGAATTATCATTTTTTATTAATTTACTGTCTCTCATATTTAATGTCATGTATATATCATGCAAATATAGCTTTTACTATTTTATGTCGGTTATTGAGGATGAAGTAAAGATGAACTTTATCGAACGTATGACTAAAAGTAAGCCTCATTTATTGAATGCCCGTGCATATCATGTAGGTTTGTGTAAATTCAGAACCCGGGCGATAAACAGCAATCTACAGAGGTTATGCAAAATTCAGTGGTTCCACCACCGCCCTGCACAACACTTAGACTCGAATAGCGGAGCCACCACTTAACCTACTGGCAGGAGCAGATGCTGCTAGCGTCCGACGGCCCGACCTATACACGGGCATCGATGATGTTAGTTAAAAGAGTCGCCTACAGTAGATCTAACGGAAACAGCCTCATAGTACCTGCTACTCTACAAAATGGATTGTTGCTTTTCGAAAGTACAGTACAAAATATCCGCAATAAACTACCCTTTTCTTTGAGGATATAAATATAAAGATTTCTAGTTTTAAACAAGATTAAAATTACCCACCTTTACGTTGTGTCTGGGGAGGGGGAGATTCTGTATTTGTGTACATCAGTTATTTTCTCTTCTTAGCTGATATGTTTGGGGTACATTGGAAAAAAGCTTATTTTTAGTTATTTTTAACGCGTTGCACTAAAAAATTACGATACATTTAGATGATATTAAATAAGAAAGAAAGTAAATAGCATTTAAATACCGCACGAAGTCTGTTTTTTGGTTCTTTAAA
Source organism: Nautilus pompilius (assembly GCA_018389105.1). NCBI lineage: Eukaryota > Metazoa > Mollusca > Cephalopoda > Nautilida > Nautilidae > Nautilus > Nautilus pompilius. Next base: position 183,143 of record JACATO010001069.1, read on the forward strand.
CCAGCAAATAACCCTGGAGAATATGGACAAGAATGTCTAGCGTGAAACTTCGTTTGGTACGACTGGCACTGCACGGTACAACACGGCACGGTATGGTACGGTACAACACGGCACGGTATGGCACAGTACAACACGGCACGGTATGGCACAGTACAACACGGCACGGTATGGCACAGTACAACACGGCACGGTATGGTACGGTACAACACGGCACGGTATGGCACAGTACAACACGGCACGGTATGGTACGGTACAACACGGCACGGTAATGATACGGTACAACACGGCACGGTATGGCACAGTACAACACGGCACGGTATGGTACGGTACAACACGGCACGGTATGGCACGGTACAACACGGCACGGTACGGCACTGTACAACACGGCACGGTATGGTACGGCACTGTACAACACACGGCACGGTATGATACGGGTACAACACGGCACGGTATGGCACGGTACAACACGGCACGGTATGGTACGGTACAACACGGCACGGTATGGCACAGTACAACACGGCACGGTATGGCACGGTACAACACGGCACGGTATGGTACGGTACAACACGGCACGGTATGGTACGGTACAACACGGCACGGTATGGCACAGTACAACACGGCACGGTATGGCACGGTACAACACGGCACGGTATGGTACGGTACAACACGGCACGGTATGGCACAGTACAACACGGCACGGTATGGCACGGTACAACACGGCACGGTACGGCACTGTACAACACGGCACGGTATGGTACGACGGCACTGTACAACACGGCACGGTATGATACGGTACAACACGGCACGGTATGGCACGGTACAACACGGCACGGTATGGTACGGTACAACACGGCACGGTATGGCACAGTACAACACGGCACGGTATGGCACGGTACAACCGGCACGGTATGGCACGGTACAACACGGCACGGTACGGCACTGTACAACACGGCACGGTATGGCACAGTACAACACGGCACGGTATGGCACGGTACAACACGGCACGGTATGGCACGGTACAACACGGCACGGTATGGCACAGTACAACACGGCACGGTATGGTACGGTACAACACGGCACGGTATGATACGGTACAACACGGCACGGTATGGCACAGTACAACACGGCACGGTATGGTACGGTACAACACGGCACGGTATGGCACGGTACAACACGGCACGGTACGGCACTGTACAACACGGCACGGTATGGTACGGCACTGTACAACACGGCACGGTATGATACGGTACAACACGGCACGGTATGGCACGGTACAACACGGCACGGTATGGTACGGTACAACACGGCACGGTATGGCACAGTACAACACGGCACGGTATGGCACGGTACAACACGGCACGGTATGGTACGGTACACCGGCACGGTATGGTACGGTACAACACGGCACGGTATGGCACAGTACAACACGGCACGGTATGGCACGGTACAACACGGCACGGTATGGTACGGTACAACACGGCACGGTATGGCACTGTACAACACGGCACGGTATGGCACGGTACAACACGGCACGGTACGGCACTGTACAACACGGCACGGTATGGTACGGCACTGTACAACACGGCACGGTATGATACGGTACAACACGCACGGCACGGTATGCACGGTACAACACGGCACGGTATGGTACGGTACAACACGGCACGGTATGGCACAGTACAACACGGCACGGTATGGCACGGTACAACACGGCACGGTATGGCACGGTACAACACGGCACGGTACGGCACTGTACAACACGGCACGGTATGGCACAGTACAACACGGCACGGTATGGCACGGTACAACACGGCACGGTATGGCACGGTACAACACGGCACGGTACGGCACTGTACAACACGGCACGGTATGATACGGTACAACACGGCACGGTATGGCACAGTACAACACGGCACGGTATGGTACGGTACAACACGGCACGGTATGGCACAGTACAACACGGCACGGTATGGCACGGTACAACACGGCACGGTATGGCACGGTACAACACGGCACGGTATGATACGGTACAACACGGCACGGTATGGCACGGCACGGTGCAGTATAGATGAGATTGGTACATACTATTAAAATCAAGTCTGATGTTTATAGTCGCAATGTTACTTTGCGATATGATTCGTACCATGTCAGAAATTTGATCAACAAAAGGGAAAAAAATCTGATTGGAACACTTTTTGTTTTACCTTGTTCTTTTTTATTGTTGAGAGAAATTATTGCCTGGTCGGACTTGATATTTAGCTGTTAAAAATCTGTTTACGCTGTATTTGATGGGCTGCTCAGCTGTCTACAGTCAGGTAAGTGCGTCGCCAGCAGATATCTTTTTTGTACTGTTTAAGTATTTTCCACAGTAGCCTGGAGCTGTTATTGTAGTTCCTCGTCATCTCTTTATTCTCATCCAAAGAAAAATAACTGTCCGTAAGACAAGATTTGTCCAGAAGTAGACTAGACAAATTTTCTAGTCTACTTCTGACATACTGCAGCAGTGATACAGTTTTGCAATATTATCATTAGAATTTCATAAAGGATTAAACCGACAGTAGCCCGGTCAAAGACGTCCTCATGTCCCTGACGTTTGCTAGGGACCGATGAATGGCTTTGTTGTTGCAACCGGTTATTTACTTCCTCGTTAATCTCAAGCTACCTCCAACGTTGCCATCTATTATTAGCCCTTGTGCCGTCTGTTCACTTCTTGTAGCTGATTTTCACCAGTCCAATAGTAATTAAGCCAGCTGCTGTTCAATGTGCACCGAATAATCGCCACTTAATATTTTTTTTCTATTTAAAAAAGGAAGATTGAAGGAACTGGTGGTATTAATTAGTGAAAATTATTAATGTGCTGATAAATAAATAAATATACATCGATTGCCCGCCATGAAAGATTCCTATTTTCTCCTCTTCTTTTTTTGTAGCGAGGAGACTCGTGTTAAGCAGCGAACAGTGGAGTCTGTAAAGAGACAGTAATCGTTGGCTTCTTGTGATTGGAATTACCTCAGCCGACCGAGTCTCGGGTAGATGGGAGAATTAGGAAGCACTTAGGCGCGGTGATTAGACGTGAGCGTCAGGTTCCTTTTGTATCCCGTTTATAATCAAGCTGAAATTATTCAATCTAAATTGTGCGTTCCTCACGAAAACGTAGAATTCTTTTTCAATGAATATCTAGAAGGAAAATAGAAGAATTTTTAAAATGTTAAGTTGGTAGCGCTAAATAAATTCGTCCAAAACGTTCGGGGGGAGAGCACAAAGTTTGTTAACTGGTAATTAGACCGTTCACAATCATCAGCAAACCCGTGTACCGATTTTACCTTATTTTGTTCTATTACCAGTTATAGCATTTTACCCGAAGTTGTTGGGTTGGTTTCATAAGCTCAATGATCAGCACTGAGAATCTGACAGCAATATTGCCATCTGGGAAAACAGTGCGGCTAATACCCGGTAGAACCGCCATATCGGGATACGGACATCTAGAAATCTGTGTTGAGCCGCTTGAATTGAGTGTATGGGCACGTTGAGAATGATGCATATCTGTGGTTTTTATAGTGAAATTCTATTACATTTGGTTATGATTTAGTGGTCATCTTGTAAAAAGGAGCCTGGAAGAAAAGCAGCCATAAATGACATGCAAACTACACGAAATCATAATCAACTTCAACAGATTTTGAAACAGTTGTGGCCATAATTACACGCGCGCAAAATAAGTAGAACAAAAGCTTGATTCCTGCAGTTAAAAGACTGCAACGACTCTCAAAACACCAGACTAGTTAAGGATATTGGGAGACCGCAGTCGAGCCATAAAGTAGACCCAACAGAAGAGGGGGGTAAAATCACTTCCAATAACAACATAATACCTCTACTAACACAGCCACGAGGATCAGTCAGAGCCAACAGGTCCACGTTAAATGTCCGCAACAAAGCTTCAGGCAAGAACTGGAACGGATCTAAACCTATGATGACCACGTTGATAGTGGATGGCCAGGGAAAAAAGAAAAGCTGAGAACTGTTTCGGTCCGCCCAGAGGGTGAAACGAAGCACCGAAATCAGCTTACTGTCAACTGACATTATTAAACCCTAGTTGCTCCTGAGGTTTTACTAACGAAGTAGCTCGCAAAGTTGATCCATTACACAGTGCACTGGTTTGTCACCTTTTGGAGACCAGGGCAAAAGCCGAAAACATTATCTTAAATAAACAGATGTCCAGTGCCTACTTGCGATGTGGAATGACTTCAAACCATAACGAACTAGAAGGGCCGCCTGCCTAGTCACGAGACGAAAGCCGAATGTGAAACGATTAATTACTTTGTCTCGGCTAAAGACGTAACTATATCATCAAAACGGCAAAGATTATACAGGATACGGCCGCGAGCACGTGCTACTGTTCTGGTTGGGTTTGACCGGTTTGTTTGTTGTTTCTTGTAGCAGATGCAAATGTAAGCAGTATTAGTTAAGTCTCAAGTCCAAACTCGACTTTATCTTAAAAAAGAGATTACTTTCCATCTTGTTGAACGTGAACTGTCTAAAAAGTGTCCATGTCAATTTCTTGAGTTGATATATAAAATATCAGAATTTCAAAACGGACTAAACACAAATAGCCGTGTTGCCTTCGTTTATACACAAGAGACCTGTCTTCTCAAAATCAGTCTTTCCTCAAAGAAAAATTTCTAGATCTTTCCCTAATCTACTTATTATGCGTTTTTGCTTACATAATGGTAATTATTTAAGTGTTCTCCCTACCTACTTGGTTTATTATTTACAAATATTTGAAATTTTAAGAAACCCATTTCCAGATGTATATTAACGCAAGAAATTGTAAATTCTTTTTGTAGAAACCATATTAAATAAATATTAGCATTAAAGTAAGTATAAATCTAATTATTCTATTAAAATATACACATGAGATTTGTTTACAATATGAACGTAGGTTACGTTTAGTGTATTGTCATGAGATTTTTGAGAATATTAACGTCGGTATTTAGTATATTAACACAGAATTTGTTTAGAATATTAGCGCAAGATTTATCTAGGATATTTAGCTATTTTTTATACTTTCCCAATTCAGTAAATCGTATACTGACCGCCATTTTTAATGCGTGCCACGTGACTTGTGGCTGGTCGTAAGCTGGAGAAGGCCGGGCCTGTATTAATTTTTTTTTCTTTTCTCAGCTATTCTAGTGTCGTTGCTATTTCTTTCTTCTAAAATCAATTATGTCAGTGAGCTGCTGAACAAAACCTAAGAGAGCTGCAAACAAATCGTGGCGTTGGCAGCGCGTTCTCGCTGGACTGAGAGCCGAGTCGACTTCCACATCCGGCAGAATCCGGAGGACGGCTGCCCTGATATAGCTAAATGTCATAACCACGGCAACGCTTTTCAGCCGGCCCTCACGTTGGCGACGAGTGCGTGGCGGCCCGGCGGTCGGGGTGCAGGACTGGGCAGCGCGTTAGGGTGAGATGTCATGGCAAGACGCCGCCATTCGTCCAACCGGGTTCGTGTATTTCTATGGAGAAAGGCTCGAACCCGCGCCACTGCTCCACCCCTGTGACCGCCAAAGAGGCCCTACTTGTTCTTTCCTGTGGCAAGCTCCCGCGAACGGCGGCGTCTGTTCCCTAGACGACAGAAATACGCCAATGACACGTTTCATCTCCCCTCGTACCTGAGACCGAATGACATTAACAGTTTGTTGTTTTTTTAAAACTCTTGTTCTTCTTTTCTTGCATGCCGGAAGAGACCAGCCTCAGTTCCATTAAGAAATTTCCACTGGGGTTTGTTTTCATGTCGGAAATACAAACCATTTGCACAAAAATGAGGCCTCTGTACGACAAAGAACGAGAAATATTTATTCTATTTTAATTCATTCAACAAAATCCGCATTTAACGTTCATGGAAAACTATTGATTTTTTGGTGCATTTCTAGTTTTTGTGCCAAAAAACATTTAATTTGTAATCTTCCATGGTTTTCAATGCAATTCGTGCGTACTGTGCTGTCTGACTTGTCTTCAACTAAATGTTTCGAATTGTAGTCGCCGTGGATCTACGCTTTTCAGCATTGGGTATGCATAAGTAACCAGTCTGGGCCTCACACAGCTCGGAGCCGGTTTCATTCATTCGTTGCTGCAAAACTGAAGTCATGGCTGAACAGCCGACGATGCGAGGGGCGCAGACTATTTCCAGACAGCACTACCACTTGCCTTTGGATCATTGTGTTTAAAACGGTGGTTATTTTAGCTTTACAACATTTTCTGTGACAACACCCGTCGCGGTTAGCCAGAAAGGTGGAGTTAATGATCTGGTGGGCCAGAAAAAACACCTGAATTCCTCTCGTTGCCACTGCCACATCTTTATCTTCTTTCGAAAATAGTATCATGTTCAATCGCCATCAGCTACTTTCATTAAAATCTCTCTCTCTCTCTCTGTCTCACACACACACACACACAAACATCCCTCACAATCTAATGTTCGTAAATATCAATAACTACCCAACTCCTAATAAATGTGGGTCCGTCAATGCCTCACGTATTTATGCAAATCCCAAATCTGCAATGATTCCACTTCTGCAATTAGTTTGTCCTTGGATATGCACCTGTGAAAAGTATTCAGCTATTATCTCAGTTCCGGCCGGAATAAAGTCTTGTGTATGCTATTAGAAAATTAAACTTTAGTAATTTGTTATAGTTAAACAACTTGTAGCATTTGTTTTATTACTAAACCTATAAATTCAGAATCTGCCAGGGATTAAGAGATTACCAACAAGCCCACTATCACATTTAATACAATGATACAATATACTTTCATTGCATAATAGCTTTTCCCTCTTCAAAGTTTGAAATGCACATGAATATAATGATTTCCTTGTTTACATACTAATTTTACTGTTGCATTACTTAATTATTAATTTTTAATGCTAGTAAGTAAATACAGAGTATTTGATAGCCTAAGCCCTGGAGTTGGCATCAAAATTTTGGTAAATCTGCTAGAAGACGTGGAAGGAGAACAAAAGATCGCCACAATCACATTTTGTTATTGTAACCAATAAAACGTCGCATCTGGAAAGTTTCTCAGTTTAAATCTGAACTTCAGAACTCAACAGGTGCGAAGGCCTCGACGCAAACAGTATATATAATTGGCTTCGCGATAATGGTTTGGATTCAAAAAATGTGTGTATCATTATACCATTAACTTTGGGCCATCAAGAGAATCTGCTGGCCTCGGTTGTAGACTGTAGGGTAGCCTGGACCCAGCCAGAACTGTCTAAATTTTATCTGGTAAAACCGAAGGAAAGGTTTCGAGACGCTAACGTCGCCGATCTGGCTGATCACATGAGCCAGTATACTGGTGTTATTGGCGATAGCTTTCTTCTCCACGAATGATAACACCCGTGCACATCGAGGAGTGGTCGCCAGCTGGACCCGGCACACACTAATAAACTAGACAGACTAACCTGGACCAACGTGTAAGAACTGAAGCGGACGCGATCGCACACCGTGGTTGGAACCGAATTTTAATCGATGTCCGGCAAGTGGGCTTTCTCAGGGTGCTTGGGGTTTTGTTCACTACTATTCAGGTTCTTTCTTCGCTGATGTAGCTCCTAATCGACTCATTTGTACATGCAGGAACAAAGGCGATACGTTGCTACCTCAACCAAGATATTCAGTGCTACTCGCAGAGTGAAGGACACCTCTTTACTGATTTTAAGTGTGTGCAAAAAGGAGAAAAACAATTTTTATGGTGCGATGTTGTGACGTGTTAAGTCAAGAGATAAATATTGACATCAATTTCCCGTCCACATTAGTTTGTTGATAATACGGCATCTCTGATTATACTGATCAGATTTCTAGAATTATTACACTATTTTTTGCTTCCTTTACTCTTTTTATTTTGTTTCTCTTTCTTTATTTATTATTCCCCAATATTTTTCTTTTTATCCTTCTGTCTATCTCTTTTACTCTTCTTCTCTCTGCCTTCTTCCATTCTTTTAAATTTCTTTTCTCTTCCACATTTTTTAATCTTCCTTTGCCTTTCTCCTCATCTCTCTTTTGCTCTCATCTTTCTTTCTGCTCTTTTCCTTTTCTTCAACCTCATCCTTATCTTCTGTTCATTAGTTTTTCTCTTTGTTTCTTCTTCTTCTTTTTTCCTTTTTCTTTCTATCTCTGCCTTTCCTTTTTGTTTTCATTTCTCTTTTCCTCTTCCCCTTTGTCTAACTCTCTGCCCGTGTTTTTCTTTATCTTATATTTTGTTGGTCTCGTCTCATTTTTCATCTTTCTCTTTTTCGTCTTTCTTTTTCTTTCTTTTTGTCTCTTGTATTTTTCCTCTCTCTCATTTCTTTTTTCTTTGATCTCTTTTTCTCTTTTTTCTCCATATCTTCTCTCTGTCTCTCTTATTCTTTGTATCTTTCTCTTCCATATTGTCTTTCTATCTCTTTTTATCTCCCTTTTCCTTATTTTTTCTTTCTCTTCTTGTTTGTCCCATCCTCTTCTCGTGTCCCTATTTTATTCTTTTTCCGTTTTTATTTTTATCTTCTCTCATTTTTTTCCTCTTCATCTTTTTTTCATCTTCTGTCTCCTTTTCTTGTTTTTCTCTTTTCTCTTCGTTATCTAACTTACTAACTCTTTTATTTTTTTTCTTCATTTCACTATTTCTCTTCTTAATTTTGTTCCTCTCTAATTTCTTTTCTCTGTCTTTCTCTATTTTCCTTTTTACTTTTCTCTCTTTCTCTCTCTCTCTCTCTCTCTCATTTTTTCTTTCTTCATCTTTCTTTTTGGTTCTTTCTCTTTCTCCACTTTCTCCACTATCTGTTCTTTGGTTTTTTTCTCTATTTTCTTTTTCTTCTTCCTCATCTCGTTTTGCTCTTCTCTATACTCCTTTTTCTTTCACTTTCTTTCCGTTCCTCTCTATCTATCTTCTATCTTTCTTCTATTTTTCTTTCTTTTCCTCTCTTTTACTTTCATCTTTTTCTCTGCTCTTTTTTCTTTCTATGTTCCACTCTTTCTCTTTTCAATTTTTAAAAATTTCTTTTATCTTTTCTTTTTTCTTTTTTCTCAATCCATCTTCGTCTCTGTTTATCTTTCCCTCACTTTTATTTATGCTCTTTCTTTCCTCATTTCCCTTTCTCCTCCTCTTTTTCTGTTTCTTTCTTTATTTGCTCTTTTCTTTTTCTTTCTCTTCTCTATCTCTTTTTCTTCTTTCTTTTTGTTTTCTTCTCACTATCTTCCTAGCTTTCTTTTCTTTTTTCTCTACATTTTCTCTATTCTAGATTCTTTCTTTACCTCAGCTTTCTTATTTCTTCTTTTCATTTCAGTTTTTTTTTTCTTCCGTTGTCTTTTTTCGTTTTTTCGTCTTACGTTCTATTTTCATCTACGTCTTTATTTTTCTCTTTCTCTTTCTTTTACATTTTTCTTCCTCTCTTTTAGTTTGTCTCCTTCTATGTGTCACTTTCTTTCTGTTTCTTTCAATCTTCTCTTTTTCTCTTTCTACCTTTCTCTTTTTCCTCATATTATCTCTCTTTTACGTGTCTCTCTATCTTATTATTTCCCCCTTTCTTTTCATTTCTCTTTTGTTTCGTCTTCTTTTCTTTGGCTTCCTTTCTTTCTTTTCCACTTTTTTGCCTCTCTCTTCATCTTCTCTTTATCTCCTATCTTTCTTTTTTCTCTCTTTCTGTTGGACCCTCCTTTTTACTATCACTCTATATTCTTCAATTTTTGTTTTTTATTTCTGGAACAGAAAATGGTTGTGTTGTTATTTTCTATAGTCGCTATATGCTTAGTTTCAGTTTAACCCTCTGCATACCACCCAAAGTGACTTCGCTTCGTTTCAAATCTGTATTGCTTAAAACCGATTGGACCATAGGGGCTGTGACACAGCAGTTTTCTCATTAATGTTATCCTGTGCAGCGACAAATTTCTAACTCCACGTGTTTTGAATTCTGAGCGTATTGACTAAATATCAGCTAGTTCGGTATGGATACTAACTAGTGGTTTTAGGCTGGCCTCGTGGTGTGAGGAGGGTTAATCAAGTAAATTCCCTGTACATGCTGGTGCACCGTTCACCCACCCTAACTGGAATAGTAAACTTTGCGTAAAAGCATCAAGCGACATTTCTAAAATATCAGAGATGACCCGAAAGAGGGGATCTTTTATTGCATCCTTGTTGGGAATTGTAACCCTTCTTCCCCCACCAGTAGCACCCACAAAGAGACCGGTAGACGCGTCGGTCTCACCAACGACACCGAGGGGAAAAGCCAACCCACTGCCTTTTTTTTGTCATAAGTAATCGAAGACTTGATTTGGTAGCTTCGCGTAATTGCTTCGGTTTTTTCGCGGTACTGATGTTGAAAGACAGGTTGTGGACAAAGTCGCAGCCATATACGACACTAAACCCGCTAAGAACATGCGGCGAAATAATTTCTGAATGCACGGAACCCATAAAAATGGCGCAATATCCGGTTTTTTTTATTTAATAGCCGGCCTGGTCGCCCAATCCGGCGTCACGCTGAATGTGACAGACAGTTAGGTCAGCCAAAGAATATCGCACTACCGTCCACCAATTTTTGTCTCATACATTCACGTCTTGTCAGTCCCGCACGGCAAGTGATTGTAAAAATACTGCAGGCCACGAATTCAGGAAATATGAGGAAGTTTACAGGCAGAGCTTTGTGATCTAAGTACGAGCCGTGTGCAAGTACTCAGAAACAGTCGTGGAAACTCGTGCCACCGGCTTGCTTATTGGCGCAATGGCTGCACCGACATCTATCAACTCTATCTTCCTGATCATTCTATAAGGTCGTTACAAAAGTTTTGTCGGTTTTTATATTATGTTAATTTTGGGTTCGTATTTTGCATATTTGTGAAGGTGTATGTAGATAAGTTATATATTTTTTTGTAGCGTGTGCTTTGGCATACATTATGTAAAACCTAACTTTTTAAAAATCATGAAATGGATATTTGTTTCACGGTTCTGAATGAAGCACGGATAGACAAGTTTTTCGTGCCATTTTGCTTCACGAGTTCAAGCTGGGCCACAAGGTGAGCGAGGCAACTCGTGACATGAAGCAAACATGGGGCGAAGACAGTGAAAGAGTGGATGGTACGACGGTGGTTTGCAAAGTTTTGATCAGAAGATGTGAACCTCGAAGATGAGGAATGTAGCATACGTCCTTCCAACTGTGATGACGACCGTCTGAAAGTCTCAGTTGAAGCGGATCCAAGAAAAACAGTCCGAAGAAATTGCTGGAGAGCTTGACGTAAGCACTGCAACTGCTTCTTGGCATCTTTACACAATTGGCGAGCTGGAAAAGCTTGACAAGTGGGTGCCTCACAAGTTGAATGAACAACAACAAAATTGTCGATTGGGGATCTGCTCTTCGCTTGTCATAAGAAACAAAACCTGGTGAAACCATCACAGCTGAAATGTACTGTCATGAAGTAAATGTTGTTCATCAGAAACTCTCCAAACCACAGCTGGCGTTGGTGAATCGAAGAGGCCCAATCCTGCTCCACGACAATGCTCGTCCCCATTCTTCAGAAACTGAACATGTTAGGTACAAAGTTCTCCCTCACCCAGCCTATTCACCAGACTTTTCTCCAACAGACTACCACCTTTTCAAACACCTCGACAGCTTCTTCCATATGAAATCCTTCTCCAACCATGCAGCAGTTGAAACTGTCTTCCAACAGTTCATTGACTCCAGAAATCAAGATGTTTTTCAAAATGGTATAAAGACACTTGTAACACATTGGCAGAAGTGTATTGATTGTAATGGAACTAACTTTGATTAATGAACGATATGAAGTCTCATTGTTGCGGTAATGAAACCGACAAAACTTTTTTAACAACCTAATACAAGCCACAACAGGCAGCACGACTCTTGTGATAAGCGGAAGCTAATGGGATCAAACCCTTAGACCCAACACATTGGCGCGCATCACAAAATCCGTAATTACTGAACCGTACACCCCCCTTTCAGGCAAAGTAACACCCCTAAATTAGATATTATGGGCTCTAATAACCGTTTGATCGCAGATCAGGGTCAGAACGTAGTAATATAACAAATAGATATTACGCATATTGACGTAGTTTTATAATGATGGAAATCTTGGTGAGACCTAATATCTAACTGATATCGAGCAAGAAAGACCAGGGTAATCGATCTGACATATTTATCACGTCCTTAAATACAGTAAACATTTTCATTCTCCTGTGGCCTTTACTTCCACTGAATGCAGTTAATATTTTTTTTTTATATATATTTATATTCCTCTACTATTTTGTTTTAATTTATATATTACTGACGCAACATTAACTACGTTTCTGTTGAGATTTGGGTAAAGAAGAAATTACCTTAAATATTATGTAATTATTTTCAGATAATTACTTTTTTAAGATTTTATTTAAATTTAAAAGTTAAAAGAGTTCTTTCCCCACACGATTCGGTTTCGCCGGTTTACGTTAAACAGGAATCCGAACAATTTTATGCTTTTTAAAGTTTTCTGGAAAAGCAAACTAACGTAAAAAATATCGGAAATCCTTGTATCTGTCTATACACCACTTTTGAAAAATACCGTTCAGTGTGGGTGGGCCTTTAACTGAACGGAACGTGTACAGTCTAAAGAAGATTACAAAAGTGTTTCACTCCAACAATAAATCATATGAGAAACTAGAGCTGTTATGCATTTCTTAAACTTTTAAGATTGCCTAGTTAGTCTGATATACCGTCTTCTTCCGGGTGAGCTGTTAGGGTCATAGCAATCACACAACACCCGGTCGCCAACTGTAGCTTTACAAACAGCGGAGTCAACTAAATATCGGACCCTGGTTTATAGTTAGCACCTTAAACTCATGCAGTGCCTTTAATCGCCTAAAATACGATAAATCCACGTTTATTTACACTATCTCTGCCAGACGTAAACCTTTCCCTTTAAATTATTTTATTATGTTATAAGTGTACCACAGTTAATCTGCTTCCCTTACAGACTATAGTTGAGGAAAGTGTCGTCTTTTACCGGGAAGAAGGAGGGCTTCGAGCACGTGATTAAAAGCCCTCCGCGTACTTCGAGAGTTCCCACCTTTCTCATACTCAGCCAAACGCACCCGTACTGCAAAACACGGGGTGTTCGAGCGATATACGGATTTCTTGTTACGAAGGGCTATATTACAGCCCCTCTGGCTCAGACTGTGCTGAGCAACACAGATTTAAAAGGCAGTCGGATGCAAATGCATCCCAGGTGTAATAAGAAGTTAGAAAGTGTGCTGATGTGTGTTCGCTAGTGATGGTGAGTACCCGAAACACAATCACAAAAAGGGATAAAAATCGGTTCCCCTACAGTGCAGTGGTGGCTAATTGTTCTGTACAACCTCTAAAAACACAATAGTTTTCATTTATTTTTCAGCACCGCCCCGACTGTTCCAGAATTATTTTTCCTTTGTTTCTGAGGTTTTTTGTGCATTTCTTTTTGTAAAATAATATTTCTTAGTCAAAGAAAAAACGCAGCAAAGTGAAAATTTATTGGATTTTACTGAGCTCTATAGATATATCAAAGATGTTCAGTACAGGGGCTCTATCAATATCAAAAAGAGGCTTAATTCGCTTTATTATGTTAAAAGTGTATTTCTTCCTGACTTGCACTCAGAATAAACCCTCAGATGTTTGCATTAAAAAAAAACCCCTTAGGGATGCGATAATTTGGGATGCTGGTGCATGTTTCAGCAATATCCGCATCCCGTTATGGGAAAACTACCCTGGAACCGGACTCTCGAGTTTTCAAGAGGTTTTTGTTGAACTAAAACAAAAAAGAAAAATGGTATTTCATTCCGTGTACATAACTGGTAGACTAATGTCGGGAAATATCCCCCAGTAACAAACTTGAGGAGAGGACAGCGGGAATTTCCTCAAAACCAGCATCCATAAATATTCCCTTACCGCGGAGCCATAATAATAGAATTCCATCCATTTATTAAGAAAACATCTCCAGTTATATTCAGTTTGCTCAGATTTCACTTTTGCTGAAATCCTACCTAAACACCGCCATATTTATTTTCATTTGATCAGTAGAAACGTGTACTAGACAACCGAGACTCTCCACTGGCCAGATCGGGAACCATCCTTCCAGCTCTATGCGTACAGTTGGATGTAAGTTTGTTTTACAACCTCGGAGAAATTTAAAAGATGAGCTAAACAAATTTCGTATAGCTATAAATCAACTCAGTGAACTTATCCTCAAATAATTTAGCATTCTACCCCTAGTAATCTCTGTGGTGTGCAGACGCACCGTAACTTCGGTTCTCTTAAAACTTCTCAAATACACAATTCTTTTTAAAAAATTGCTTAGCCATCTTTTTACTGCCTCGCTAGTTAACTGGAATTCTATTTCAGTAACTACAACAGTCACTAACTAATCAGATAAACGCCAATTTTTAATGGAAAGAAAACCCAGAGCAAGATCCACAGATCGCAGATTAGGTTCTTTTCGTCAATCAATGTTCACATCTTTTACTTCTCTTTGTAATCGACTCTGTCCTCTCCCGAATGGTCAGTCAGGGCGCTCGGCCATATCTCGTGCGGCTTCCTGGGTCGGGCTTCTCAGGGATTCCACCACCTGCTGAAGGCTTTCCTTTCATCCGGGAATCGTACCGAAACTTTTCATCTTTCTTTAATAATACTGATCCGGACAGCCATGCGTTGAAGTCTCTTTTCTTTAGGTACTGAGAATAACATCGAGCCATCAGGAAACAATTTAATTGAGGTTGTGCTATCTAAGGTCGATCAGGTGGCCGTGTCCATAGGATAGGTGTGGTCACTTCAGAAACATTCTCCATTGGAGACGTGGCTGAGATTGTCGAACCTTATCTCAAAGAATGTCCGGTTTAAACCCTCCCAGGGCGTACAGATCTGCTCGCCTGATCAGCGTTACTAAAAGAACTAAACCAACAATACAGTTTGTAAGGTAGAAACGCCGTCTCTTGTGAAGACAACCGTGAGAGTATTGCTCTGAAACGTCGGGGGGGGTCACTCAGTGAGCAAGCGAGTAAAAAAGGTGGGGGTGATGTTACAATAAGCCTTCCTAAAACACCTCCTGGACTAAGTGGGTACATCTTTAAAAGTGCCTGGCTCTTGAATTTGAGACTGACATTCATAATTGAATGTTTTAACTATCTCAACGATGATTCTTTTCAACGTTAATTAAATTGCAAGAAGACGTCTGTGAACGAAATTAGTAGAATCTAATACCTCGATTTTACAAGAAATACCATAACCACGGGGAAGTAAACAATTCTAACAGATAGAGTTAAGTCAGTAAACATAACTTAGTAACTGGGTTATGATGGTAAGCAACTGGTACATTAAATGTTTACTGATATTCCTTACTGAGGTGGAACTCAGCTTTCTGTTATCTGAAAATTAACTTTTTATGTAGAAGTCGTCTAATCGCGCGTATTTTTACGTTAGTGTGAACACGTGGCCGCGGATTGTACTGAAAAATTGTGGTCTCTGTTTTGCCGATCGCTAGATGGCGCACGTACCGTAATCACAAATTTAAACCACAAAGAACCCATTCGGTTATACCAGTTCTGTAAAGAAATGGCTTAGTTTCTAGCCATCTGTTTTCTCGTAAAACTTAAATTAATCTTATAATGAATTATTAGCTGATTTAAGTTTTAGTTTTTCCTGTGCAATAAAAAATACGTGCATCTTTCAAAATGATTTTATTACGAATCGCACGCTTAAAAGATGAGAAAACAAAATAAACTATGGGAATTAGCTGATTTCTTTATTTATTTCGATAAAATCTGTACATGCTTTTGCTTGTCTGGTATAAGAGGACTTATTACAGAATGTTATTTGGAAGTCTCTGGTGAGTCCTCGATTTGCTCTTCACAACTATTTCTCCAAACCTGCGTGTCGATGTAAATCAACTGGAATATTTCCATCACAGAGTAAGACAGGCGAGTTAGGGAGCGATACATTCTACACAGACCGACCACTCTGGGGGTGGGAACTCGTGCCCAGAGTTCCCCAGGGTCTCGACTGCTGTACAAAAGGGGAAAGTCTTTATTTAAATCCAGTGAAATATTTATAGTCTCCAGGCAAATAGATTCCAAACGATGTGTCTAGGCTATCATCACGAGACATTAAGCTAGTTTGCTGTATTTTTCTCTTTGTTACGAGAAAATTAACATAAACTAACAATCAGATTATGTTTTGAAATATAATTATTTGCAGTGTTGGAAATAATTATGGAAATAAGGTGAAAGCTGAGTGTAAGATGCAAATAACAGGTGATAGACTCGCATTTCATGTATAAAAATAAAATGCTCTATAGTACAATCGGGTGGAAGATTACAGCCCGACTACGCAAAGCTGTTACTGATGACAATAGTCGCGGTCGAGGAAGAATACACAAACTCTTCAAAAGTGATGTTAAGTACCTGGAGGTATGTTCTCTACGTGAGAGATGACGAGACAGTAGAGATCTTATGAATGATCTACCTGCCAGTACTGATGTTAACGTTTCTTCATGAACAGTAACAAACGCATTAACGCTAAGTGGTCTCAATGGGTGTGTAGCTGTTCAAAAACCTTTGCCCAGAAGAGGCAACCAAACGGCCATGGTTAAAATGGGCAGCAGGAATAGAATAGCAGATTGACCAAACCTGGAAGAAGGCGCTTCTTACAGATGAGTCCAAGTTTGAACTGTTTGGCAGTTTGTTTGAAGGCATATCGGGAAGCGGTATAACAGTTAGTGGACAACAGATACAATGAAGCATTGGGATGAATTACTACTAGTGTGGAGCTGCACATCAGCCAAGAGTTTCAGAGATTTGCATAAAATCGTAAATATACTAATTCCTGAAAGATACAGGCAGGTTCTCATCCATCATGCCATTCTCTCAACAGATATCTCATTAGGCAGGGATTATTCTTTCGACATGACAACGACCCCACGCATACAGCCAGTGTGGAGAAAAACGATCTGGAACATAAAGAGGCTGATGGACCACTCACAAAGATGCCTTGGCCGGCATAAAATCCTGATATGAACAACGTTAAGGTTATATGGGGGTTTTATGGCTAATAAGGAAGTCAGTTGTCAATCAAACACCTTGGATGAATTTTTTTAAACGTTACAGGGTATTTGGAAAAAAACATTCCAGTCTTACATTGATAACCTATAGTGGAGCATGAAAACGAGGGTCATGCTCTATATAATGAAAAGGGCTCAGACACCAAATACTAATGCACTGTACACCCATTCATCTTTTTTCTGTATATATTCTGTAATAATGAACTGTGTATGTATTTCTCTCAGATGAAATTGCTCATTATTTATGCATATCTTGTGTGTTTCCATAATTATTTCCAATTCTATATATACACTAGCGTTCACAGTTAAGAGCATACCATTGGAAAGCACTTTAATTTGCTTCTTTAATCACTATATTTTAAATGAAATGCATAAAACTAGATAAACCATGTACCAGAACATAAACCACAATTCGTGACTTTAACTATTTCGTCATATTATGGACCCACCAAGTTATTTATATTAATGTTAAATTTAGTTCCTAAAGCATAATGTCAATGTATTCATCCAATATCGTTTTTTTTCTACTAATTTAAATAATTGTTAGCTGATATTGTGCTTTTTTATAAATGTTAATGGACTCCATTACTGATGAATGTTATTACTTTGTTTCGAAAGTGAAGATGGCACTTGAATCGAAATTTCGCACGAATTATTGTCATTCATGTAGCTGGTTATTGCTAACGAACAATTGTGGAGGAAGTTGGAGTTAGACAAAGTGGTGTGCGAAGAACTATTTTTGAAATGAAATCATCAGGTTCAGCCATTAATTTTAAAAGGGCGAGAAAAAAGGTAAAATCTACGGAGTGGAAGTATGAGCTGTATTTCGTCAGTCTGAAAGAAACACCTTCTTGACAGGTGGTAACCAATTAACTGTTTATCACAATTCCTTTGCAGCAGTCAGCATCTCAATCTCTACCAAGAAAAGATGGTTAAGAGAGGTTGGTTGTTCGGTTTCGAAGCGGCTATAAATCCATCCTTAGACACATTTGGAAGAGTGAAGCTTTGCTTTGCTGAATTTTCGGCTGTTTACATGGTAAAGGTTGATCGGTCAGATAAAACATTCTGCAATTCCATTGTTTGATAAGTGATGGGTTTACCCTGCAATAAAATAACGATCCAAAGCAAATGGCACCTGGCTAAGGAGAACGTGTCTAAGATTTTAAAACCAAAAATAAAATAAAAACAGAATACCCTCCCCCCCCCATCCTGCCACTCCGGTTGGATTTAATAAAAATAAAAAATGGCCTAAGCTTCCTCTACCACCTATAGCGTCTTAAGGACACACAGAGAGAACTCTGTTCTAGAGGGTCCAGCCTGGATAAACCTACCTCTCCTGAGCGCATTAGATTACGAAGGAGTTGGGTAGCCCGCTGCTCTCGCTAGGACGAGGTACACTAACACTAAAAAATATTATAAACAGCTGAGGCGGCCGGGCGGGTGGCGAGTACTCTGTATGGGCTGGCGCAGACGGAAAGTCTCCTGCCTGAAAAGAGTGGGGGCGAGAGGCGCTTTTTGCCCTTGGCCTGCCTGTCTGGCTGGAAAGGTTAGGCACGTCGGGACCGATTTTCGGACCAGAGGTGCTGAGGCTTTTTTTTCCCCTAGAGGTTTATTGGCTGGGGAAGCGGTCCCTCTAAAAGGAGTTTGCTCCGCCTATCAAGCTTTTCGCTTCCTACAACATGGGATGCTTCGGCATCCCTAACCTGGGTCGTTTCTGACCAGTCACACGAGGTGCTTCGGCACTTCAATACCGGCCTTTTTGGCCTCTCCCACTCCCTTCTCTTCGGAGATCAACGCACATACACGAACTTTACACCACACCACACATTGCAAACACCACCCAAAAAAAGCTCAATACGTATTAATTTGATAAAAAAAGAACCGGAAGGACTACTTTAAATGGCCGTTTGGACCATAAATCTCCAGATCTGAAGCCTATTGAACTCATGTAAGATGAAGTATATTCAAGAGTCAGGGAAAATCACTGATAAACACCAATCAGCTATTGAACTGCTTGCAAGAAAAAAATTGGAAGTTATTTACAGCGCAATATTCTGAAAAGGATGCGTAAAATATGTGCAGTAATTAATCAAATAAAAAGTGGCCGTTTTTAAAGAAAGTATGAAGTGACAACAATGGATGGCTTATATCTTCTGATACTCGTTTCATCAGGCTTTTCATGTTTTGATGGAATAATTCACTTTCAATGAAAATTATTTAAAGAGCGGTTAACTGTTTTCTTATGGTGGCTCACAATTTTTAATGCTAGTGTGCGGAGTCGTCTGGTCTTTTGTTTACTTGTGCGATTATAGTTTTGTACGGACGTTTTTCCTTTTTAATGCTGTCTTTCCAATTATTACCCAGAAGCCTTCACAACACGATATGGTGAACGTTTGCTCAACAGGAATAAAATTCATCTCTCTAATATTTCGTCAGCGCATTCTATGAAAGTTAAACAACAGCAAAAAGTGATGGTATAGTTAAATAGATGGTAAATATTCCGACAAAGCGGTAGAAAATAGGATAAAACGGTTCCGTCTACTTACAGAGTTGGTGTTAAACCAGAATTACGCCTGGGCTGCTGATAACCAGAATATATTATTTGAAAATGCTTTGATTTCTTTTTGTTGCTGTTGTTACCGTTGCAAAGAATTAGAGACAAATTGTACACGTTTAATTATTACTACTTAAGCGAATTAGCTATTACAGACTAACGATAAATTCTATTCACTGCATGACGAAAGAGCGCGAGTTTACCATCCGTATTTAGTTAACAAGTATAAATGGGTCAACTAGAGTTTAGTCAGGCGGACAGATATCAATATGATGAATAGGTTTAAATTAACTTTGTATTTAAACTAGATTTTTCTTTTTTGTAAAAAAATAAGGCTACACTTTTTTCTGTTTATTTTCATCACTGCAGTTATTCTGGTTTTTTCAGTTAGTTTGCTTGAGTCGTAGATTTCTGAAAGGGAAGATAATTCATCGCCATCTCTCCGAATAAACAGAGCCTCAAAACAAACCCGTGTTTGAAATTAGAAAGCTGCCAACTACAATCAGAAAATTTTTCCTATATGAAAAAGACAAAAAAAAAAAAAAAAGATTCCATTTGTCGCGACAGTGGTTTTTGAGTGAAACTGGAATCTTTTCTTTTTTATTTTCGTCCATTAACAACTATTTACTAACTAGGACTTTGGGTTTACATACAGCGCCATTTCATTTATTCAAGCGCGATAAATCCACGGATTGTTTTCAGGTGCCGGATATCGGGATCTCACCTTCTATTGGCGAAGGCTGAGCTAATTTACATCATTCGTGGCTAAGCGGTGATAGAATTCTTTGAGTGATTTCAGCACAAGCACTGATAAGAATATCTCTAAAAAAATATATTTAAAATGCAGCAAATGAAATTAGTGTAAATGAATGACCGAGAAAATTTCGAAGTATGATTCGCAGAAAGAAAAGACTATTTTTGAAAAGCCGAAGATAAAATAAAAGCTAATATATCTGGGGAGTTATTGGATACATTGAAAAACAGAGTCTGTAAAATTGGTTCAAACAACAAAACGTTTAGCATCAGCTAAGATCTGCAATAATAAAATCTATTTTCAAATCTGCCCGTATAACCTGACTCTACGCTATTGATCACTTCTAATTGAATCAGACTTGTCGTCATGATTTATAGAGTCGTTTAGAAAACCCTGTGTTTACATGTTAGATTTCAAATTATCATATATTTTTCAATTCCGGTCACTGTTTCCATTAAGTATGTGAAAAACTACTTAATAATACATTAACATAACACTGTTATGCAAATTTTATCACGTTTGATTCTTCGAATTATAATGGAAACACAAACATCTAAAGAACACAACCATTTCTGCAGATAGTACAAGAATTAAGTGAAAGACTAAAATCAGAATAATCAGTAGGCCCTGGTAGTATATATGCTAAAATAAAAAGCTTGTTTTCGAAAAAAATTATCACATGTAGAATATTTCAGAAATTAAATAATACATAAAAAGAACCATCTGCATGGAATGAGGCAGTTATTATGTTTCTAAATTTCAAAAAGGGACCCCGAAGGTGATTCCAGTAATTGTAGACCAGTCAGTTTAACATCAGGAGGCAAAATGATTGAGAGCATAGTCAGGGAGCATCTTGATTTAATCTAGAAATGGCTTACTTACCGACTACTATATCGGTCCGGAAAATCTTGCGCAAATAATTTGTTACAGTTCCTTGAGGATATCACACTTTGATATTAGAATGCATTTTTCATTTAGATGGTCAGTCTGCAAAACGATCGGATCTTCTGTCCTTCCGAAGCCGACAACCAGAAAATAACGAGACCAACCGGAAGTCGAGCGAGAGAAATCAGACGGTGTCACATCCGCCTTTTTCCCGTATCTGCTCTCAGTAATAAACATGGTCTGACGCTCACAGGATGACAGGCGTTTTCAGATACTACGAGCTCTTGTGTTTCCATTTATTAATTAGCTAAGAGTCCCTCTATTCGTTTGCTGTCGTTTACATCTCTGGTTCCGAAAATAAAGAAAATTTTGTTTAAAACTTAAACCGTTAAGTTATAATCTGCCCGTGCTATGTTTATTTTAAACTCTTTTTTTTTTGTTTTGTTTTCGCGTTGATCGTGTTCTTTTCTGTTAAAATCGTAAAGGCAACATTAAAATATTCCTCTCCTGCAACGGGAGAGAGAGTGGACTTAGGTGTCACTCGAAACATACGTCAAGAACCTAGCAACAAGCAGGTCACGGGTTCAGGAGCAGCTCGGGTCGCTTGCGGAAATCCAAATATAGAAACGCTTTTCATTTAAAAAAATCGTTTACCGCATCTTACCATGGTTACACGAAAAAAATCTTTCTCATGACTAAACTCTGATGATGGAAAGGATCACCGAAACGTATGTTCCTTATTTATTTCATTTACTACTAATAAAGTGGTGGTAAATATTCGAACTACCCTTCTATATTTAGTAAATATATGATTTAAGTAAATACGTTATTCGCTGTCCAGTCGTTTAATAGTTAAATGTTTATTAAATTTGCAAATAAATGTTAAATGTCTAATACAGTTTTAGACGCAGAGTTAGTTAGATAAGCGTTCAAATGTTTTCAGTCGTGTGTCAATGTGCTAGAGATAACAAACGATCAGATCGTTAGATATTCCCCAAAATTCTCATTGGGTTCCGATCTGTTGTTGTCAACCACTCAATCGGGCAATTTTTCATTCTCGCCACCAGGTATTAAGAAAGATTCCGTTGACAGTTCTCTTCGGCAGACGGGTCCGATCCTGTCGTAGCTGCCTGCAGCCGGCTCAGAACGAGTCCCCGAATTTCTCTCCCGTTATTTTGCTTGCTTGTTGTTTTCCTTTCTCCGTGATCTGTTCGCCATGGCGAGGTGCGCGACGTAAGTAGGATTCCTGGAATCGGGGTAATCGATGAGATATATTCTCGTCCGCAAGAACCAGCCCCGAGGTAGAAGATACAGTTGTGATCGCTGCTAAGACAAATAAGTAAACAAATTATCTGAGATAAAAACAACAACTGCAGATTGCGGCACAGAAAAGAAATCAATCGTTCTTCTCAAAATTGATGCCTCCCAGGGGCTTGGTAAATATAAAAGCTAAAAATGAAACTGTTTCCTAAATTTGCATCATCAGTAAAACTTCGTGCCAGGAAAAGACGAAATCCTTATTTTCCCCTAATTTTTGTGGCATTAATTAATTTAATAATTCTTTTTTTTTTAAATATGGTTAGCCATAATCGGTCTCAGTTTAATTATTAACTCGTGTGACGATGCAGCAGCAGTAATATTCAAAACTAAAATCGATAAAACCTAATGGATTATCTAATTCACTGCAGCGAAAACAAACTATCGTTAAAATATCGATTTAATGAGCACTTATTTAACAGCTTAAAGCTGCATTTCTCACCGTAGGAAGAAGGGTCGTGTTTACGTCAGGCTGGCTTCCGGTCTCGTCGTGTTAACCCAACTGACCTGAGAAACTGAAGCCTGCGAAATCAAACTTTTCATACTGTGTTCTATGGGAAGTATTCATTTTTTTAAGCAAAAAGAAAAGCTTTTCATTCTCAATCTGATGAAGTTTCTGGACAATAATACAGCTGCTAGTTGTCTACCATTTATATAGCCTTTGTTGGCCTGTCGAACGATAATGCCGCTGACGGATGTCGGAGACATGCGATAATAGATATATAAACTGGCGCTACAACGATTTCATTTAGAGAAATAAACGGATCTAAAGTAATTCCTACAACAACTGGAACGTCCAAAAATACTACTCTTTGACCATAAAGCCAATTATACTCCGGAAAATAACGGACCATTGCTTTGGCCAGACACTCATGGGATAATTTCAGGTCCTGTAAGGTCCTCTAAAGTCTAAACGTTGTCTTAACGTTAGATAAAGGGCGGTAATAGCGTAGCAGCGCTGCTACGCTATTACTGGTGTGACATTCGCATGCTAGGTGTCGCTTCTTTTTTTGCTTGCTTTCTTTTTTTCCAGCAGTAGTATAAAGGGGGAATCCACCGAGTGGTGCTGTTTATTCTGCGGTTGGCTGTGAAAGGTTCGCAGTCACGTGATTGCATACATTATCATTGAAAAGCCGTGGATGTGTGCCGGAGAACTACTGGCGCTCACAACGAAGGAATACATCGGTCTCAGTTTACTTGTTAATTAGCTTTAAAAAATGTTCCAAATAATTTGTTAAATATGACACTGCCTGAGGAATTATGCTCCATTTAGCGTTAATTAATGAATGCACACCTGGAAGTGACGAACACGTACTGAATTAAAAAAAAAAAAACATCGATTTAAAAGAAAAAAAATTAAGAATCTGATACCTTGAAGATAGCAGTAGTAATTGTGAAAACACATTTGCTAAAATGTGAGATCTTACGCAGGAAAAACTAGAAATATCGTAAGAAATGATTTGTTTTTAATTCGTTCGCCTCTCGCAGCTGACCTATCGCGGCCATTTTCTCCAGACTGTCGGTAACCTGTTGACATTTCGCCGACATGCACTTCTATGATCTTTTTATTACCGCCCCTGTTAGTCACCGTCTACATTCTCTTTCCTTTTTTTTTTTTTTTTTTTTGTAGCACCTTTTCTTTGTCAGTTGAGGTGCGGATATAATATAAACTTCTCATTATCCAGTCAAAAATTTTATCGCTGAAACTGAATTTAACACCAATGGTTCCGACCTCCTCTTGAGCAGCCGACATTCACGCTGTAGTACTTAGACAAATGGCGCGTCTGTTTAGAGAAAAACCTAAACCGCTTCAGTAAATCATTTGCGAGGCTGGGTCATGAATTCTACTACTAAAGGATGTAGGAAAAGATAGAAAATTTTACTCTAACAGAAAATGACCTATAGCCAATTCAAACTGAAAAGATAATAATAATAATAATAATAATAATAATAATAATAATAATAATAATAATAATAATAATAATAATAATAATAAGACCAGGTATCTAGACTTTTTGTGGCATTGTTTAATTCTAATTTATTTCTAATACGAACCTTAGCTTTAATTTGATTTTTACAATAGTTCTTCAGTTACCTGCAGTCAGTTTATGTAGTTATGGCTGCCTGGCTGGTAAACTGATACAAATTTTCTTTTTTTTAAAAAAAAAAAATTCCTTAAAGCCATTAACTCTTTCTAGTTTAATTGCGTGCGAGTTAGATTTTTAAAATTCATCAATGAGTATTAGAAATCGTTTTGCCCTTTCACTGTTACACTCAGTGCGTGTGTTGGCCCGAAGCGATTCAGAGATGCAGCAGGATATTCTTTGGATAGATTACTGAACGGGTTCCGGGATAAAACTCCAACATTTCCTAACTTTGCGGTGGGTTGGGGGCGGGGCTGCAATGAAAATTAATATTTAACAGCATTAAGTTCGCCCTTTCTTTATTTTCTGCTTACCTTGCGGTAACCAACAGTTTGTTTCCTTCTCGGCTTAGTCAAGCGGTTTTCGATTTTCGAGGTCTAACGCGAGCCAGTTAGTTCTTTCAGGACCCGGCTTACAACACAGGCGCTGATGCAATATTCTGTTTCTTCGCTTTCATTTCGCGATTAACTCGGTCCTCAGCGCGGAAAGGCCGCCAAATACCACAAGCAGGCGAGTGGCGGGCTGCTGGTGATATACATTTGGAACGTGCGAGCAGGGGCAGGATTGGTCGAACTGCGTGGTGTGAGCAGCAGCCCGTGTTAGAATTAGAAGCTGAGACGCCAAAGGTGGCGAGAAAGTAACACCAAGGAGGAAGTTGGTCAGACCGCTTTCAAGATTCCTCGCTGCAGGAAGCCGAGATCATCATAGCAGAAGACTGCCAGGATACGGCACCGCAGTGAGCCCGATTTGTGTTTCCTGACATCTGCCATTCTTTCCCGACAGAACAAACGTTCGGCTTCACTCTCGTATTCTTTCGGTCAATTTACAGGTGGAGTGACAGGTAAAGGGTGCTTAAGCCTGTGAAACTACTATAGGAAGGATGGATTCTGCCTCAGCCAGTTTGGTGATTAGCTATTTTGTAAGATGGCTGGAAATGCAGTTTTTAATAACGGGAACTAACCCGTCAGGCTGGCGGGAAGCCTTTTCTTTTCCTAAATGAACACTTTCTTCAAACTTTTACAAGCCTAAAACTGAAAGTAATCCAGCGAAAGATTTAACAAACCATTGCAGATAATGAAAATTGTCACTGTAAGTATGAGGTAAAGACAAACTATACTAAACTAATACATTGGAGTAACCAAGACGTGGGCTTTTCCAAACATTTCTAACGGTAAAATTTTTATAGATCGCTCTTAATGATTAGAATGGTGCAGATTGCACCATATATTTAAAAGGATTCAAAGCAGGGTTCGGCTGCCTTTTACCCATAGAGAGTCTGACAGTGATCCGAAGTCGATACCAACGAAATCTGTTTATATGCAGAAATATTTATAATCAAAACAATAATGTTGGCAGTTTCTTCAGCATTTACCACGAAAAGTTTTTGAGAGAAGTTAACAGCTTTTGAATGGTTTGAAATTTCTGCAAAGAATCTGAAAAAAAAATTTTTTTTTAGGAATTCTACCTTCATTTCATCTGCAAAACACATTTGCAACATGAAAGATGTGAAATGTTCTCTTCGAGAGTCGTTATTTTTTTAGTTTTACCTGGAGTGGCTTTATCAGCTTCCTGAAGTTGAGCAGTTGTTAAGTCTACTAGAAAAATGAGCTCCACCATAATCCACATAGGATAAGAACGTTATTTTTCTTCCTTTTTTTATTTGAGAAAAATTGCGATTTCAGTTTCTAATTCAAAAAATCCTTTCAAGACCCCACCTTTGCCGATCCATCTTACGCCATATTCTACATCAGTATCTGACAAAACTCCTGAAATTGATGATGATTGAGGCCCTGACTCCGGATAAAATGAACGCTGAGACATCCACTTCCACGACATATTCACATCGTAATACTTTGTTACATAATGACTGTTGATATATAAGGCAGTCAAATATCATTGCAATGACAGCATTAAGTTTGTTAATTCCATTGCAGATAAGTTCAGCAACACTAGATTTGCATCCTGTCATATTTGCAGCGCCATCAGTAATGACAGTCTTAAGCTTTTCCTATTTGAGCTGGAACTTGTTGATTGAGTCTTGCACTTTCAGAAATTGGTCTTCACCTGTAGTAGTTTCTTTCAGACTGCTCATCGCTGCAAGCTCTTCAGTAACTTGCAAATTTACATCGCTTCCTCGAATAAATAACTAGGTTAGGCGGTGTCAGAAACACCGTTGTTTTCATCGAAAACGAGGGAGAAATATCCAAACTTCTTTGCCTTCTCTCTCAGCAGTCCAAACAGATCAGTACCTATATTTCATTTCACCTCGCGGCCGTACGAGCAAAGAGAGTGATATTACACAAACAAATTTGTCTTTCCAGGACAGATTTTCAATCACTACCAGGGTAAATTTTTTCCACAAACCTTTCGTTTGTAAAACGTCCTCAGCAACCAACTTGGCCGCATTTTAGCCTGTTCCATATTTTACCGGCTGCACAAATCTTTTTCCAAAGCACTTATTTTGTTACTTTTCGTTCTCCTAGCAAAGTCATATTTATCTTTGTGACTTAATTCAAAACGGCCTCTAAAATTGAATTCTTTAAATACTAATACTGAGTTTTCACGAGTAAGACTCGCGGCCTTATGTTTTTAATTCTACCAAAAAGAATGATCGGTCCATCTGCTTATTACACACCGCATTCGGTGTCAGTCTTCTTTTCTTTCTTTTTTTGAGGTGTTGGTTAATTTTTATTTATTTTTTTTTATTCATTTAATGACTTGTTTTTGAAGGAGGATAATTTTTAATTGGTACAAGAACTTGCCAAAATCCTGACAGCATCCAAATAATAAAACTTATGTCCTGTACAAGTGACTTGATGAATACAGAATCCACACACCCTAAAAGGTGATTTGTGAATCACTTATACAATGCATATAAAACTACAGTTCTGACATTTTAATTTCATATACAACAGGCAATTTATCAGAAGTGCTAATTCAGTTTTTTAATGGAAACCAATTTTCATTTTCAAACGTGGACTTTTTTTTTTTTTAGGTTCAAAGAAATTTTATTTAAATTTCGATTAGTAACAAAAATTGATAATTTTTTTTTAAATGAAAACTTATGGTCTTAAAGGATTTTAGCCAAAATCAGTTTACATTGAGACTGGGAGCCGGCCACCCAACCCTACCCCCCTCTCTCTCTCTGGAGGTAGGATTGTCCCAATGCTCTGACCAGTAGAAAGGTGTTTTCTCACCCAGAAATTTGGAGTCGAAAGAATTTAGTGAGACAAAAGCTTAGCCGAACTAGTAATTTGAGGCAGCCGCTAGAAAACCTAAAACAGAAAAAAAATAAGTTAATAAAATCGCGGAAACCAAACAGTGAAAAAGAAAAGTTTAACCACTCGCATCACGTGGGTTAGGGGCATCGGACGAGTCCAAGTAGATGTGGGGGGCAGTTTTCTCTGCTTGCTGCGCTTAGTGGTAATATGATTAAGATTATCGAGGGGCCGGCTAATAACGACTTGGGAAGCCCGTTTCCGCGGACCGTAGGTTGCCGATCCCTAATTTAAATGAATTTAATATAATTACAGTCTCAGATTACGGAAAACGCGGAGCGTAAATCGGCTTGATTCGTTTTATTGGAGTCACTGACAGAAGTCCTAGTTGAGCAGATGCTGATATTTGTAAATAAATTTACTAGAATGCAAACTAAATTTACGATTCTGCGTTAATATAGGTAACTTTAATTATTCAGATAGAAATTGGGCTTAGGGTATGAATCGCTCGTCAGTCAGCTGTACTTTTGTTCTGTACATGCTGTACGGTATTCCTTTCTTCACGAGATGCACTGTAAGGTGGCTTGCAAGATTTACGGTAAGATCCCTGGCAGACAGCGTGCCAACCTTTCACCTGTTTTTTACGACCCTGCCCCCTTATTCTACGATTTCAATACCGAAATTTCACAGTTACTTATACGCACGACTTTATCGTTCCACTGATTTTATAGCAAAATTTAAAATCAAATTATTTATTTGGGGGGCAATGAAATAAATCTGCACTAATTTTGTTGATGTATACTGACATTTTACCATCCCATATACATTTCAACCACTGCAACATACAACACATGCAGCAGTAAATACTTGGCAAGCCACGTATGGATCAATAGTCCACCAGAAAGCTGAATAGGCAATTCTGCGATTATTTATTTAGGTGTCACTGTGCCCAGTCATAGGCTCTATGGTCCAGAGGAAAAAATCAAAAGATGCCACGCGTTTAAACATAACGGTAAAAATTAAGTAGCGAGAAATAATTTTAAAATCCAAATTAACATAGTTACTGGCGGCCCAAACTATGAACACAAACTCTTAATTTATCGTGAGATTTCGTGTTTTCGTTTCTTAATTACCAATAAAAGACAAAAACATCAATGAAACTTTGCCATAGATTTTACAGTCGAAATTAAAACATCACGAATTGTCAGGGGAAAAAAAAAGAACTTTCTTTAAATCTTCATTGTGCAATAGCTTGAAATGTTATTTTTTTGCAGTTATTCCTTACCTAGATGTACGTGCACACTATAGCATTAAGCACTGCTCAGTAATATTTCACACAGTACAAATTAAAACTAGGCATAATCTGATCTTTCCACAGCAAATTAATCATAATCATGGAAAGATGTAGTATTAGCGTTCATTCTATAGTCCACTCATTATTAGCAACTCCATTTAATAGGTCAGTATCTTTGCATTGAATTTCTTGTATATCTCCTGCACTTTTGATTTTTCATCAGGATTGATTCGTACCCAGCAGCTGTTGAAACCCAAAAATACGAATCAAATCAAATGCTGCTGAAGTATTTTTTTTACTTAAACATATATCCTATAAACAAGTATTCGCTCATTTTCTTTTAAATCTATTCTAAAAGCATAGAAATTTAAATAGATTTAATCCATAATGTGTCTAAACTCATATTGAACACAAGACCTAAGCAATCAACATTACATACCCTCATTATATACCGTAAAACTTCGATCTAACGGAACAATAGTGGGGAGAAGTGTACGTTAATGCCGGGCGTTTACATACACATGCGCAAAAGGCGCTCAAGCAAGAGAATTTTCGCACAGCTCAACGCGGGCTTTTGTAGGGAGAACCAGACCGCGTCCGTTGCTTCCGAAGTCCGCTGAATGTGGGTCCGTTAAATTGAGGTTTTACTGTACATGTACATTTAGAAGATAGTTCATGGGAGTCTTCAAAAAATAATGCATTTTTAGGTAAGCTACAATATATAAAAATACTGTCAGTCTCTTGTTAGATTTGTAGCGCACAGACTTTAACAAAACCGTTAGCAGATAAATGATTGACCAATTCTTCTTAACGGGTCCGGGTTTCCGCTGATAAGTAAACACCAATGTATTCTTAGATAAAAGCAAATACAAATACAAAGATAAGATTTAATCCATAATTATACAGTTATGCAAACCTTTAGATAAGTAGTAATAGGAAGCAAATGACATCGCAAGGGTTACAAAAAAGAGAAAGAAATCTCCCTCAGAAAATCTCTCCTAAACACGACAGCATCGGTTATATTTTATTGTAGTGGAACTCGTTGTCCATCAAGGTAAAGGCCGCTACTAGCCACTCGTGAACCGTTCGTTCTCTCGTGTGAAATATTGTCTCTCTTATCCGCTTATATTGACCAGGTGGGAGAAAGGCTTTCATTTCAGTTACAAATTTATACATCAAAAGTCATTGTGTAGCAAAGTATTACACTGGAAATCTGTTATGGACGTGGATGTCTCAAGCGTTAATTTTATCCGAGGTTTCCAAAGGTCTTAATATCATCAATGAACATAATAGAGTCACTCATAAATATATACATGCATGCAAGTCAATACCACAGTTTTACCAGACTATTTTTACAATCTTAAAAAAAGTTATTTCTCGCAATAATGAGAAGAAAAAATGATGAAAATTCTTATAGAAATCACAGAACCTGCTAATCTCAAATTGAGGCTAACAAAAGTAAAAATAAAAAAGAAATGCTATAGTTTTATCTTATTGAGACTTGTTTAGCCAGGCTCGGTGGTGAGTGTGTTGGCTTCAGGACCTAAGGGTCCCGGGTTCAATTCCCGCTGCTGGCACATTGTTGAGACCCTTCAGCAAGGTACTTTACTGGCATCGCTCCAGTTGCTGCTGGGGAGTGGCCTGTGTAAGCACTCGGACAGAGGAACCGAGGGCTGGGGACACTCTATAGCCATGACAGAGGCGAGTCTCCTACGACGAGGAAAAGTCAGAAGAATAAACCACTGCTGAAGACGGATGCATAACGACGGTGCAGCGCATCTCACTCTTATGAAATGAGTGATCGCAAAAGAAAAGAAAGAATAGAGACTTGTTTGATTTTGGACCTCCCATCTGTAAACGTTTTTAGGTCCTCAGACCATATATTGAATTCAGAACCTCTTTACTTGTTATTCTGAAATCACGATTGAAACCCTTAAACACTCTGCCTTTCAGAACATCTTTACTAGCTTTGAAACTATGAGTTACATGCAGTCATCGAAGCCTTAGAAATGGACTGGTTTTAACTCTGACAGAACTGCAGTTATTACACTAGAAGTCAATTCAAAATGGTAATTTAAGTCTACAAACTACCAACATTATTGGTCAGTATTATCTTTTTTCAAAGACTTATCCCCAAATAAATTCATGAATGAAAGTCGTTTCGGAAACTATTACTGAAATGCAGAGAACAGGAAAATTATAGAATTAAAATGATGCATTTTGGTGAATTTTTACATAGGAAATATCTTAGTTCATATAATTGCCTTACTTCAGTTCGTTACACTTCAAAATCATGGCATCGTGTATTAATACCATGAGCAATTCTTGGTGCTAACTTTTATGTTTGATGTCAAATAAATATCCATTTATCCCTATCTCGCATATGAAGGATATAAATCACAAATAGCCAAAAGATAAATTTTAAAATTTGCAAAAGAAGCCAAAATTCATCTGTACAAAAGGCATTTAGTCTCAAAAGTTAAAATTAAGGGTCTTAACCATCAGTTTTTAAGTATGTATCAGTGTATATGGAAGAAGAAATTTGGGGGGAAATTATCGATGCATAAACTATTTTTTTCAGTTCACTTACCAGAAGTTATTAGGTTGTCATTAACAAAGTTTTATCGGTTTTTATATTATGTTAATTTTGGGTTCGTATTTTGCATATTTGTGAAGGTGTTGTATGTAGATAAGTTATATATTTTTTTGTAGCGTGTGCTTTGGCATACATTATGCCAAACCTAACTTTTTTAAAAATCATAAAATGGATATTTGTTTCACGGTTCTGAATGAAGCACGGATAGACAAGTTTTTCGTGCCATTTTGCTTCACGAGTTCAAGCTGGGCCACAAGGTGAGCGAGGCAACTCGTGACATGAAGCAAACATGGGGCGAAGACAGTGAAAGAGTGGATGGTACGACGGTGGTTTGCAAAATTTTGATCAGAAGATGTGAACCTCGAAGATGAGGAATGTAGCAGACGTCCTTCCAACTGTGATGACGACCGTCTGAAAGCCTAAGTTGAAGCGGATCCAAGAAAAACAGTCTGAAGAAATTGCTGGAGAGCTGGATGTAAACAATGCAACTGTTTCCTGGCATCTTGACGCAATCGGCGAGGTGAAATTGAAAGTGGGTGCCTCACGAGTTGAATGAACAACAACAAAATTGTCGATTGGGGATCTGCTCTTCGCTCATCATAAGAAACAAAACCTGGTGAAACCATCGCAACTGAAAGGTACTGTCATGAAGTAAATGTTGTTCATCAGAAACTCTCCAAACCACAGCTGGCGTTGGTGAATCGAAGAGGTCTAATCCTGCTCCACGACAATGCTCGTCCCCATGTTGCAAAAGTGACTCTTCAGAAACTGAACATGTTAGGTACCAAGTTCTCCCTCACCCAGCCTATTCACCAGACCTTTCCCCCACAGACTACCACCTTTTCAAACACCTCGACATTTTCCTCCCTATGAAATCCTTCTCCAAACAAGCAGCAATATAAATTTCTTCCAACAGTTTATCGACTCCAGAAATCCATATTTTAAAAAAAAATGGTAAAAATGCGCTTGTAACTCGTTGGCAGAAGTGTACTGATTGTAATGGAACTTACTTTGGTTAATGAACTCCACGTTCAGCAACGATATGAAGTCTTTCTGTTGCGGTAATGAAACCGACAAAACATTTGTAACAACCTAATACAATATATGAGGTGTGAGAAAAACCAAGCAGTGTTTCTATCTTTCGAAGTGTTGCAGCCCTCTGAAATATTACCAAGTTCTATCACATGCGTTGATACTATTCTGTACCGACCTTAATACTATACTGCTCCAACTCTTGTGTCTGCACAGCGGAGCCCGACATTATGGGGTGTTTAAGACTTATTGTGATTAATGTAGATGCATGTTATAACAAAAGGAATTATTCATAATTACCTATGCATTTTTCAATAAATACGCTAAACTCTGTGTAAAATATTCCAGTAAAATTAATGTGATTTCTTACTGTAACAAATCTAAAACAATACGACACCCTGTTAGAGAAATCACAACTATCATCCCTTTTAAAAAGCTTTTGTGCTATATTACATAATTATTAGCAAACTTCGCCGGCATTCAAAGAGTCAGTTTTTATTTGATATCATGATTCACTTGTCAACGTAAGGTCAGTTATATGGGAACTTAGACGTAAGCATTTCATTTTGGTAAAGATGCCAGAAGCATACAAACGCCATTTTAGTTTCAATGGCTTAAATTTAACATTGAATGTAGCAATAGCAAATTAAAATAATTCTTAGTGGAATCAGAAAAAAACATCGATACTCGTCTATCGTTATATGTACTGTTGCGTGGAGGTATTATTAAAATGTCATTGGGTAGAAATAACTTCAACATCTTCTGAATACTAACTGATTACACAGGCCTGCAAGGGAAAAATTGTCCGAAAACTAATAGCTGATTGTTATAGATTTTTGAGTGCTGTTTTCAGTAAAAATAGTTTTAAAATTCCATCACGTACCATTTTTCCACAAACTCAAATTTTCGATTTCAGTATATCCAGAATCACTGTATTAAGCTTCTAAACAAAAAAATTAATTATAATTAATTTTTCGTTTTTTAAACTCTTTTTTATCCTCTTTGCTTCCCTTCTCCACACTCCCTACTTGGACTCAGTTGCAATTAGATCTTTGTGTGAGAAGGTTCTGTCACAACTAGTGTACTTTTCCAGACCTGTCATTTCTGCAGAAGTTTACTTTTTTCTCCTTTTTCCTTAGTGATTTTTATTTGTGGTTTTCTTCTGTTTATAGGTGAACTAAATGGCTGCAAGGGTTTGGCTTAATGCACCTGATAGCTTTTGTTACATTTGTGGGAACTTTGTAGTGAAGAAACAGCAAAGAAACATCACAGACTTTGTTAATAAAGTGTATTATGCTTATTTTGGTGTGAAACTTGGTGACCATGATAAGTCCTGGACCGCACATAAAGTGTGTTCTATTTGTGGGGAAGAACTCCGAGAGTGGTCTCAAGATAAGAAATAGTCTTTCCGTTTTGGGATCCCTAGGATCTGGAGGGAACCCCGAGATCACAGTGATGACTGTTACTTTTGTTCTTGTAACACACAGGGGTTCAATCTAAAAAAAATAAGAAATTTTCTATCCGAACCTCTCGCCGGCAATACGCCCTGTACCTCATGGCCCAGGTACACCAGTACTTTTACCTCCAGAAAAACTAGAAGACTCAAAAAGAATGCCAGGATTCTGATGACGACTTTCACGATGTTTCAGGCAGCAGCGAGTTCCCATACTTTTTTCACATCTTGAATTGAATGACTTAGTCAGAGACTTTGGTCTTCCTAAGGATGCAGCAGAACTGTTAGGCTCTAGGTTAAAGGAAAAAAACTTGTTGGCCCCTGGTACCTCTTTCTTATGGTTTAGAAATAGAGAAAAATATTTCATTCCATACTTTTCCAAAGAAGATGACCTGGTTTACTGTAGCGATGTCCCTGGACTGATGGAGAGGTTTAACATACAGTATGACGTGAACGAGTGGAGGCTCTTTATTGACTCGTCATAAAAGAAGCCTCAAAGCAGTGCTTCAGTACCAGAAGAGCATTCTGTGTATCTGAAAGAATGCTACGAGAATTTAGCCTTAATTCTCACCGAATTGAAATACAAGGATCATGGATGGACGATATGCGGCGATCTAAAATTAATTTCCATGCTTCTTGGACAGCAAGGAGGATACACCAAGTACCCCTGCTTCTTGTGTGAATGGGACAGCCGGGATAGGGGCCAACACTGGATCGAAAAGGAGTGGCTGTGTAGGATAGAATTATAACCTGGAAGCAAAAATGTAGTACAGGAAAGTTTGGTTGATCCAAAGAAAGTCCCCCTGCCTCCACTTCATATCAAGCATGAACTGATGAAACAATTGTAAAAGCTCTGTCAAAAGAAGGAGAGTGTTTTAAATACCTGCGCAACAGTTTCCGGGACTGTCAGAAGGAAAAGTGAGAGAAGGTGTTTTCGTCGGTCCAGATATTCGGAAACTTCTGAAAGATGACCATGATGTGTTTGGAACAAAAGTGGAAACAGTTGAAAAAGAAGCCTGGATAGCTTTCAAAGAAGTTGTACAGAAATTTCTTGGGAACTATAAGGACCCCAACTTTAAGTGTATTGTGGAAAATATGCTGATGAAATTCAAAGACTTGAGATGTTCGGTGAGCTTGATGGTGCACTTCCTGAATTCTCATTTAGGCTACTTCCCCGAAAATCTTGGTGCTGTCACTGAAGAGCAGGGGGAAAGATTTCATCAAGATATCAAGGAGATGGAACGCAGATACCAGGGTAGGTGGAACGTCAACATAATTGCGGACTAATGTTGGGTGCTGCACAGAGAAGAGCCGCAAGCTGCCTACAAGAGAAAAAGGACCAGAAGGAGCTTTGATGGAAACGGAAAAGGCAGCATAAGGACTTGTAAAGGTGAGTAAGTGTTGAGAACGGTTCTTCCATCAATAATTTTGTAAATGAAACTATTTTTAAATTTTTTTTTTTGCAAATAAATGCTTCAACCAGAATACGTATTAATAATCTCTTTTCCCATATTTTCGGATTCACTTTGTGAAAAATCCTTACGCGATAGAGAAAAATAGCGGTCATATTTGAAGTCAACACACCAAACAACATAACAGTCAGTTGTAACATCGCAGACAATTTTCAATGACCCAAATTTTGCAGGCCTGTGTTAGTATAAGGAGTACCAGTAGAATAAGCCGTAATTTCTACTTAAGCCAAATTTTGATTATTCCAAATTTGTAAGGTTCACGAAATTGGCGCCATGTTCCTCCAATACTTAAATCAACGCCGATGAAAATATTTTTGCCTTTTCACCAAAGTAAGTCATCACCATTCTAGCATTCTCAGACTTTGAGTCATCAGTGGCTTCTGTACCTGCAGCAATATCTTTCAATACCTTACGCACTTCTTTCTTTTCAAAACTTTCCAGGAAAAAAAACAGTACGTGGACCTTTTTTTTTTTTGAAGAGGGCTTCGAGAAGGGGCTGGCTTCAGGCTGGTGTCCACTAAATGTTGAAAATTACAATATTTTGCACTTGTGAAAGAAGAATGGCCATTCTTCCTGTATGTGAAAAATGGAGCTAGAGCTATCACTGTTCACATTCATTCTCTTCCTGTATAATGTCGTCTTCATCTTGGTCCCCATCTCTAAGAAAGATTAATCCTTTCCCATTCCATGTACAATAAAGTTTATTTTTGTTTAATTTATGTTTTTCCTCAGTTTCACCCATGAGTAGAGAATGGTGGCCATTCAACACACCCATGAGTTTCCATTCATTAACCCTCTGCCGCCTGGGTAAGGGGTCTCTCTGTAGGTTTCTCAGTAGTATGAGTATTTTCACGATTTATATTTTTCTAACGGCAGCTGATCTATCTGGTTACGGAATAGTGCCAAGAAAACAACTCTGTCACCATCTAAACGGTCTTACAGGGCTATCAAGAGTCTTTTCCTTTTGCTAAAGTCCGCTACAACTCAGGGAAAGGCGTGTCCAGAAAATTTTCAAATTCTGATGCCCAGTTTAGGTTTAAGGTTTGGCACTGTTTTGTCTTGTAAACTTTGGTTCACTGGGAAAGGTGTAAATGGTGCTGATGGTCTTGCTGCTGATGAAATTATGGTGGTGAGAAACATCGTGATATCACTGCTGCATGATGCTACGGCTTGTATTTTAGCCATTTTGATTAATAAAAAAGTAACATTTTTCATCTTTCCTAATCTATTAGGCATGAAGCATACATATGTTAAACGTTAGTGTATAAATCACTGATGCCGTAAAATATCCGAGTTGACCTTTACTTACTTAAAGGCATGCAGAAGCTTGCGTATTTAGATAGACTTGAGGGGGGTTGAGGTCCTGTTTGTCATTACCGCATCCACAACAGTGGCTAGGAGCGAGGGCAACACGTCAAACACTTGTTTGTTTAAGATTCCATAAAATGCAAGTCCTTTATATTTGGAAAAACCAAAAGGTTAGCCTCAAATTAAATTAGCCCTCACCAGCATCCTGGACTGTTTTTAAGCTTGCACTGCTGTGACAATCTCTTTGATGTATTTTTATCTCTTAAATAAATGTTACGTAGTAGAAAGGATTCTGAAGACCTTATTAGTGCGTGTTCACTGAAAATGATTTTCTGGTATCAGATTTGAAGAGTACTGAATAAAATGAGAGACCCCCGAGCAGGTAAAGCTCTGCTCGGACACAGGTACGAATCATAAACTTGAAAACTGCAAATTTCTAGCAAAATGTACATAGACATTTAAACACTAGAAAATAAATAATATTCAGCAGAGTTTCAACTATAATCTTTAGCGAACTGATCCCTTCATATTGTAATTATTCTGCTGAGACCGTGTTTTATCACTAAAAACCCATAAACAGATCTAGAAAATTACAGTTCTGTTTTTTTGTTTTTTTTTAAAGATTTTTCCTCTCTTTTCACATTTGGCATCGTGAATTAATCAGTTATACTTTCCAAATTTGCCCTCTTGTCTGGTTATCTAGCTAGGCTAACCGATATGGTTTTCGTGTATGCAGAGCTAATTCGGCTAATAGTCCAGCATGAATATCAAGCAGGAAACGACAATACTGGCTACATTAAAGCCATTCACATATTTTAGACATTATTTGATCACAAAGCCCTGCTGAGGCTAGGACTAAACCGACTACCAGTAACTCTACGATTGGCCAAGACCCGGAGATATTCAGAAGCGCTGTAAGACAGATGTGCCTCTTTGTTCATCCACTGAAAACACGTAGTGCTGCTGTTCAGACCGATGCAGTGTTTGACAAACAAACGAGTACCAGTCCGTTTTCTGGCCAACCTACAGTGTCTTAGTAACACGCCTGATATACGAACATGGTATATACGTACCTACCTACCTACACCAAAGAATATTTTTTTGAATTTAACTCAGTTTCTCAAAGCAATTTCCAACCTGTAGTGTTGCGAAGATAAGAAGGCTAACTTAATTAATGACATTTGAAGTGTAACGAAAGAGGTGGGCGGGGTCCAAATGTTCCTCATCAGACCTTCCACAGAAATGACGGGGCTTTAACGGTAGACCCGGATGAAGTGCGTGCGACGGTGCCATCCCGTGGAAAAGAAGCAGGGCTTTTAACCATAATTTTTCTGGTTCCGGATACGATGTGGTGCGATTCTTAAACAAATCACTGTGTGTAAGGAGACGTTGGGGCTAATTAGAGACACAAAATAATGTAGTTAATAGTGTACAAGAAAGGAACAGCTCAGTACTTATTTTGCTAATGTTTTTGGTCAGGAATGTTCTGGGCCAGAACCTCAGTCAGAATTTCTAATGGCAAAGCCAGTAGATATTATTACGTAAGAAAACTGCAAAAAAATCCATTTGCCAACTTTAAGTGGAAACAGCAACAAGGACATTTTAAATTGAAACTGGGTTGTTATGACTGACCTGTGGACAGATGCGTTATCCTTTAAAAATATTTTTTGAGAAATTGATGATTAGTGGAAGGTACCTCTAGTATGGATGCAAACCAACATCATTTCTATATTTTCTTTTTTTTAAAAAGCTCAAGGTTCGATCTTAATAATTACAGACCAGTTAGCTAAAACGTCAGCGGTTGGGGAAATACTGTGAAGTGTAATGGAAAATAAACAACAAAAACAATCTTTCATCGGTTTATTTAGAAGACAGTAAATTGCAAAAAAACAGCCAGCGCTGTTTTCACTTTGGAGAACCTTGCTTAGCAAATGGATTAGTTTCTAGATGTGACCGGGAACTTAGGTATGAGTAATAATATCGATGATGTTTATCTTGATTTTTATAAAACTTTTGATACAGTTCTATATAGACGATTGATATAGATATGTAAAAGCTTTCGTATTTGAGGCCATCTATTCACATAGAGAAGTTATCGATGACGTTAATATTGGAATTTCTAACAATATGATGATATTTGCGGTGGATACAAAAACTTATGGCTTACCGTGATGCAGGCCGACTTAAATCATGTACTATAATGTGCCAAATAACATCTGTTGTGTCCGGTTGTAATTATCTTAGCTTTAGAAACGTTTATGCTAATTATTCGTATGCATAAAACAGTGATGCAATGGCATCAGTAAGGCAAAAAAGGTTCCGGAGAGCCAGTATATAACACACTGGAAAGTTACAAACAGCACAGGAGAGCGTTCGCGTAAACATTTCATTATATACAGTAGAGGCTCAATCAACAGTTCTCATTCCCTTCTATAAATGGTTGGTGAGACTCCTTTTTGGAGTATGCAGTTCAGTCGAGAAGTCCACATTAGGCAAAGGATGTCGACATCTTAGAGGTTCAAAGGCAGTTTACTGTAATGGTTAGCACCAGTCCAAACTGCAGACATTTCCAGGCGACATGATTGGAGTTTCTCCTATAAGTCTTCATTCGGCCGTTAAAACGTCACTGGTTTTATTTCCTTTTTGTTAATCTGTTGTTTTCATATTCTTTCCGCTTCGTTTTTTGGTATTTTTTGTTTTTTCTTAAGAGGGAAAAAGAAAGCGCGAGTTCCAAAATTAATACCTCTAAGCGGCCTCGGCGAAGCTATATCTCAGATCTTTCCTTGGATGCGCGCGCCCTCTGACGATGCCGTGTGACATGACAGTCTGTTTTTCTCTAAGCTGGAACCTCGAAATAAATTTTGCCTAGAAAAAAATTTGTTCGGACCGATACCGCGAGACAGCCGCGGAGACTGATCGAACCACTTGAGCGGGCTCGCAACCAGCTGCGACCTGAACACACCAGTTGTTTTTATGGGGAAAGCAGAAACGTGCCTCCCGACCACCGGCAGTCGTCCCGCTCTGACGTCAATTGTAGGCGTAATAGTTTTCGAGGTGTTCGTTAATGCATCAAACTCAATTTTAATTTTCCAATGATTTCTTCTTCTGAAAAGTTTCCACGAACTTGATAGTATTCTCAAAAATAAGAAAATAAAATGAATCTACGTAAAAATAGAATTATTTTTTTTTTAAAATATAGCATGATCAAATGTGCTAAGCAACTTTATTACTTAATCAGAAACAGAGTTTTAGAATACACCACTTGTAAATGATTCTAGCAAAGATGGAGTCTCATCTGAACCGACCCTTAAGTGATCAAAAATATTACATTCCTTCGAATCAACAACTAATTGGTCGTCGCACAAAGGCATTACGTCCATCGTAATCATTACACTTAACATTACCCTGCCAGCTGGTGCTTAGGTAGTAAACATCGGCCGATTTGTTTATGAACGCTGTGGAGAATGGACGAACCTAACTGATAGCGACAAAGGCAGTCGTTCGTCAATTTTGGCAGCCATTTTGGTAGCTATTTAAAAGTGCATTTCGCCATCAATTGGCAATTAGACGTGTCAACCATTCCACAGCGGTCTGTAACTTGAGCGAGAGCGTTTCTCCCTCCTGGTCAGGGTTAGGGGCCGTATTTCACACGAGAGAACGAACGGTTCACGAGTGGCTAGTAGCGGCCTTTACCTTGATGGACAACGAGTTCCACTACAATAAAATTTAACGGATGATGTCGTGTTTAGGAGAGATTTTCTGAGGGCGATTTCTTTCTCTTTTTTTTTGTGTTTTTGTTTGTGGTTTATTACAATCGCCAGAGTAGATTTCCCTGTTTAAATGTTAAAAACTGAAAAGAAAACCAACGAAAATCGGAGGGTAGGCACCCACTGTGGTCGTTCTGAAGAATGTCTCTGTGAAGCGTAACGAGCACCTGAAGATAAATCTGTCTGATTCTCTGTTGCTTTTTCTTCCTGGTTGATGTCACCCTAAAAGACCAGAAGACAGGACGGACCGCGGCGCCGTGGTCCAAACAGCGTTGCAGGAGGGGTAACAGAACTACATCAATACACTTTAGACATCAGCTTCTCCGACAAATAGCAACAACCACTTAAAGGGCTCTCCGGAAAAGTTTACTGTCGTCTCCTGTTTAGGTCATTCGGGATCATGGACAACGTGAGCGGTCTAAATAGTTCACAAATAAATGAAAACGTTAAAAAAAATATAGAAATCCAATGATCAGAGGTAGAACGAAACTGCTGCGATCGACACAGCGTTCGTTATCCATTTCCTTTTTCGCAGTACAATAGATACAATGTTGAGCGGAAGAAGAAACATCGCTATCAGAAGACAGTCACCCTCTCTCTTGTCCTTTGTTTTAAAGTATCCATTTCATCACGGGACCGTTGTTATAGATGTTCTAGCGGCCAGTGCTAAGGGCACTACGATGAGCTGTGCAGTCAGTAGAAGATAACGATGAACACGTTTTTTTTTTTTTAATCTCAAAGAAAATCCTATCGCACAGGCTCCGTGTCCCACCCCCTTACTCTCTTATCTTAGATTGCTAGGATTATTCGTGATTTGTTATGTTAAGCCTCACATTGATCAATTCCCTACTTCACCCCTGTTGTCTTGTTTGAACGGATGTATTTTTAGCAGGAAGCTTATCGAAGCTTCGTCCGTTCTGTTCGGATGGAGTTTCTCTGTCAGTCTCCTCATCTCTTTGGCTTCATTTGCTGAGGGCCGAAACGTCTCCTGTATCGTTTGGTTTGCTTTAGAAAACTGAGTGTAAATTGTTCACTATCGAGAAACCAGAACAAAAGTACGTCGTTATTCAGACGAGTTTTCCGCTTTACTGCCATTAATCTTGACTTTTTATTTAAAAAAACAAAAAAACACGTGTAGTCCGAGCTCTTTTCTGTAGCTTCAAGTGCCGAGGCGGTCACCTGTTGGTTGTGAGCAGATTCGACAGGTAATAATAACCCTTTTGCCTTGGACGGGTTTAAGTGGTGCCGAGAAACTCAAATCGTCTGTAAAACTGCCAGCAAAGCACATTCTCTGACCAAGGAGACCGGTTTTCTGCCCATGATTAGATCTTCAAGCTGGAGCCACACGACGAAACCATCACATTCTTACAGCTTCTCCTCAACGGAAATTCTTCGAGTTTTTTACATCTTTTTAAAATAATAGTCTCGTGATGCGGTCAGCTGGGCTTTTTAACAAAATTAATCGACCGTTAAATAACAGACTGGTCTCGTTTCTACTGTGTTCCAAAATGATTCGGGTTTCTCTAGGATGACTTAATCACGTACGATAAGCCATTATAGTGACTAAGTAAATACGTGCAATAGAAAGAGAACCCGATTATCGACGCCGGCAATGTGTCCTATCGGGTGTTGACAGCTGCTGCTAGTTGATTTATCCGTCTGAACTCGTTCGGGATGAGAGCTACGTAGACCGGTGATAACTTCAGAACGAACCGGAAAACTTATGTGGACGCTCTGCTGGCCATCGTGGGATGATTCCGCCTTTATTCAGCGATCGAAATGAGTGCGTAGTACTTGCCATCCATTGTTAGTGCTGTCACTCGTCGCGCACTCTTGTTGATCGCATGACATGGTGCATCATAGAAAAAGATGTGCATACTTTTATGGCAGATCAGTGTAAATAATTGTTTACAAGGGTTATTACAAACCATTTGAAATTGATTTTATGCAAATTTATTTTTTCTATGAATCTGAGAGTAGGCAAGTTTATTGCGATTCACTAGATGTCAGCATGTGCTGCCAGAGTAACCTGACATCCTTCGAAAACACTGCAGCGGAGCGGTTATTGTTCTGCTTTCTATCATCATCAGGAGACTTGATTCATCGGATTAAAAGCTTACATGAAAAATGACTCCTGATAAGTATTTTAACTAAGGTCCGGTACATAAACATACTGTTGTCGATACAGACAGCTGTTGCTTTTTCTTTAGGAAAGTTCTACGCGACCATGTATTCCAAAGAATGGCTCGCTATCGGCTATTTATATAAAGCAGCTCGCACCCTGACATAATCTCTACGCTGTAAATAATACTTCTGTAATTTTCGGACTAACCGTTACCAAATTTCTCTCGTAGCAATCAGCAAGCAAGTGGCGTATATAGTTCATCATTTTAATGACACCATGGCAAAAGTTGATGCAGTTTTATATTGGAAAAGTACAATCAGTTATATATATAAATGTAGAAAGTCAAAAGTGCAGAAAGGTCTTTAAACATCTGTAAAAATTCCTTTTCCAGAAAAATGAGCGTCTAATCTACTCTTGAAATTTCTGGTCTGCTGTCTGTTTCTACGCATTCCTGGTTTCAACATTTTTATCTTATTTAATGCTTTATTTACCAGAACAAATTCTGTCGGCTGAATTCGGCAACTGAAGTCTCTCCAGTCATTTACCAGAACTGAGGTCACGGCCAGTTCTGGTCATTTTAGTTTAACGTTTCTTCGTCTCCTCCAAGCTGCTATCGCAACTTACCTGATGTCGGACCCATAACTGCACGTCAACAAGAGCTCTTACTTATGGCATCTACGGGGAAAGGAAAACATCCGCGTTTTTACTATATATAGACTGATTCATCATACCTAAAACTCACTCGGTTTTCAGC
The DNA here is from genome assembly GCA_018389105.1 of Nautilus pompilius. NCBI lineage: Eukaryota > Metazoa > Mollusca > Cephalopoda > Nautilida > Nautilidae > Nautilus > Nautilus pompilius. Next base: position 226,904 of record JACATO010001069.1, read on the forward strand.
CACGTGCTCTCTAAATATTGGGCTTTTTATTGTATTACCTTTTTCGCAGCTAACTGCTGCCATTTTATCACCATCCATCTGAATTATTTCAACATTAACATTACTAATAACCTTACTACGATTTGTGGTATCATCCGATACGTCAAATGATAAACGTAGTTCCCTGTCCACGGGTGGTCAGTGATATTGAAACTCCAGTTTTTTTCCCATTTTTAATGGTTGCGTTCAGTGCATATTGCGTCATACCCAACAAACAGACGGGGTTGTTTCTTTTGTATTTTGTTAAGTATTTCACTAATTTTTATTTATATTCATAGTCAAAAACTGTGTTGCATCCACGTTAAAAGGAAACCAATTAACATGTTCAATAATCGGAGGACGATGGCTCTGTCTCAGGGTTTTTATTAAAGTTTCCTTCGTTAATCTTCTAGCTACCAGTTTTCTTTGTATTTGCATATTTATTCCCCAAATTATTTTTTTTTAAAAAAAAAAAATCTGATTTATTTATGATTCAGGAAAAATTATCAGTATTTATCAGCATTGAAACTGCCGGTCTTCACGGTCCGCCAGTCGCTAAAATGACCCCGGTTACTTTTAGCCCGGCCCCTAATCTATTATCTTGGCGACGCGCGGAATAAGATAAGAACTGGAGCCGAATGAAGCAGTCGGAAGGTCGGGTTGTGACATTTCCGGTCGGTAGGGGGAGGTGTCTGACTGACCCAAGTTCGCCGGAGTGAAAAGCGCCTGGACTTTTATTTATTTCACTGCCATCTACGTTCACAAGAACGAGTAGTACTGGTCGCACATTTATTTGCCCCTACCTTGAACTGCCACTCAAACGCCCTCTATAAATAGCAAAGGTGACTCACTCTGTTTTAGTCTAGACATAGATTTACGTTTAAAAGTCTTTATCGACCGATTTACTTCGTTTTACTTACAGTAACAATTCTGCTTCGTCCGACGTGATGGACTAGTCTTATCTGCTCAGAATGGGGCGGAGACGGCCAGCAAATGGGAGAAATTGATTTAACAGAAATCCTATGACGATTTTTCAGCTTTGAGGTTCACGTGAAGCTTATTAACTGAACCACAGCAATAATCGTTATCATTATCATTTATTTACTTCGCTTGCTTTTGCTCGCTGATATTCAATTTAATCTTCAATGAAAACGTCACTGAAGCGCGGTAAGGGTGAAAGCACGAAACACGAGTTTAGAAAAGAAATCGGTTCAAAACGATAGAAACTCAACTGGGTGGGTAAATCGACAACCACACCTCCTTACCACGATCCGATGTTACGCAATAGATATAATTTTTGTTTTATACCTGTTGTGACAGTTTGTCAATATAATATCGTGAAACGCCCAACAAAAATATTTGTCTTTCTTAGAAGTAAATAACCTAAAGTCAGAAGTCTACCTTTCCTTTTGCTTTGTCTGTATATATACATAGTAACAAATCCCTAGTTTGCTTGCATTGCTCGTAGGTGGGTTGCGACTAAATTAACGTTACACGCGACGGCTCCATTCTTTGGTTTGCCAGCAGGTTCTTGCTGAAGAATTGGACAATCCATGGCTGAAAAAAAATAATAGTTTAAAATGTGTCGGCCGTAGATTTATATACTTTCGATTTGCAACTACTGAAAACATATTCGTGTAACCAGAATAAGATGGCAGGAAACATCAGTGACCTGTTGTTTACAATGAATCCTGCGTTCTGTTCTAGAAAACTGACAATAACTCTCTGTGTCATGGTAAATAGCAGAAGACAAGAAGACACCAGCAGCAGCAATCTTTACGTGCCATCTTTAAAGAGCCTAGTTCATCAATTGACGCATAAGTTGAAGATCGAAGCTCAGCCCGACGACACAGCATTCAAGTCGATCTTGTCAGAAGCTGGATTATTATGGCATGGACATTGTCAAAAGAAACCTAAGTCAAGATATTTTCGAAAGAAGCGGAATTATTCAAGTTTTTACCGTTAACTCTTTGCTCATTCTTCTGAAACCTCTGATACACATTCGGGCAAATGGCTGCAAAATCAAATACTTATTAACTCGCGCTAGTTCTTACCAAACACTTCGAATGGAACTTTTCCCAATCATACATCGCCTCTAAAAGGTATTGGTTGATGTTTATGTTGATGAGTTATTTCAGTAAACCACTCGAGCAGTTATTTCAGATTCTTTTTTATATTTCTAGGACATGGAATTATTTTTTCGACTTTTATTCTGTCGTTAAGATATAAACTAACAGTAGTTATTAGGCTCCCATACGGGAAGCAGTTATCTGGCTTTTTCCAACGCTCTATTGATACCAAAAGTGCATTATTATATCAAAAGCAAAACATGAAAAATCAGATGAACCACGTTTCGAACATTTACACGATTTATTGTGATGCGAACCCTTCCAGATTTCTCTTAGCAAAATGGCCGTCTTTTAAGCGAATAACTCTTGCACACATTTCGTGTTTCCTGTTTTCAAAATATCGCCTCGAAGGTAGCCGTCATCATAAGTTTAATAGGCTTCTTTAATCACCTCTATTTTAATTTTTTATATTATAAACAATGTAGGTATTTAAAAAATTAAAACTCGTGTTTTAGAATAGTCTCACAAAAATTATAAGGTAATAAGAACCGTCAGAAATCCATGAAAATTTGCCGATGGTTTCTTGTTTTAAACCAGGTCGGACTCAGCTGTTTAACTTCCCTACTATATATATACTAATATAAGTTGATTTTACGCTATTTATTCTCTTCTTGGATATTAAAAAAAAAAATTAAAATGTTTTTGGAAAGAAACTAATACTGCTTAATATAACTTTAAGTTTTATAGTGTCGTATAATTTATCAAATCTTAATTACAATGTCTCAATGGGAAAGCTGGTCTTAACCTGACGCTATAAAAAACAAAGTAATGATATTCTAGTAACAGTATAAAATCAGACTGTTTTTTTTTTTTTTAGTTAAAATTTTAATACAAAAATCTATCTAATAATTATTTAATTTGCAAAAATATCAATAATTTACAGTGTACGAAAAGAAAAATAATTAAATTCTTTAAAAGGTTTATCTATTCTAAATATTAAAGATTCTACTCTTTGTCAAAAAATCCATTTAATATTTTCCATCTGTATTCTTCGATTATCAGGTATTTTTTGCAGCTGAGCGAGTGTAACTGGTGCGTGTAACAGACTTACACCGGGGGTCTGGCGAACTTACCCTAGACCGGGCCAGTCTCTCAGAACTGGTTTGTTTACGGGAACATTTTGTACTTATTAATTTTCTTTTTTTCTCTTTAATGGAGAGAGGGATTGATTCTGATGGCAGTCACTTTTGCTGTGGTGCTCACTTGTTTTGCGCTTGAGGATCTTTTTATTCTACGCTCTTCTAATAAACACGGCCATGTGTTGCAGAGCAGCGCATGCGCTAAGAAGACGTCCGCTAGCGACTGGTTTAACTTTGCCCATGTGATTCATGTTTTTCAAATAATATAACAAAGGTTGTTTGGAGGACTATATTAATTTTAAAAGCTGATATTTTCCATGACGATGTTTAATAAAGTCTTCGTAGAGCATCCGGAACGGAATATGTCTTGCAAATTGCTAAAATAATGACGCATTTCCTCTAAATGTGAAGAAGTTCCTCGCTGTTTGTTCGGACAGTATGTTAAAGTATAGCATTGGCGATAAGCCTGGCTCTATAAATGTGGTGGCCTGCCGATCCAGGTCTACCTGCTCATGCCAATGACTGTAAGATGCCAGTAAACGGATTTGTTTCGAGTTCAGTTCTGACGTTTTCATAAGAAATCGTAATCAAATAACAGAACCCTTCTACAGACTGCAGGATTGGGGATAAATCGAAAACTAAATTAGAGCCGAAATGTTTGAAGGTTTAATTGAAGCAGAATGTAAAGAACCGTTTTTAGAGACAAAATAATCATTCTAAATGTGTTAAAAGTACCAAAAGATTACAGCTTCTTTAATGCGTACAAATTGATGGCGTGGATTTTTTCGGAAGTTTTTTTTAAAAATAAAAGACAGCAAGAATGCTCCAATGTATGCTGACAATCATCGTATTTCTTGTATGTGCTTGGAATTATTATTAGTTATTATTAGGAATGAGATAAAAGAATTTTAATTCTCTGCTCTCTGTTTAATGAAACAGGATGATACATATTACCATTTTTAACTATGGCAATCTGTCGATGTTGCTGCAGTATCCACAATAAAGTTAACGATCCCTAATATCATTTAATATTCCTTCAATAAATAAATATTATATTCACAAGACAGTAAGCAGTACCATTGTTTATGTTTATGATACATTTATTCACTGTCACCCGTTTTTTTTTTTTTTTGTTTTTTAAGTGAACATAAATGTCACAAACTGGGTTGGAAGTCGATAGTGACAAACCCAAATATTCTCACCATAGTAGTGACGTCACGAGCTGAACGCAGCATCGTATACGACGATCAAACTCAACAATTTCTATTATTATTATTATTATTATTATTATTATTATTATTATAACGAAGACGTTTGTGGTTTGAGGAAAGAAACCGGAGAAACCAGAAAAGCTCACGAAAGTGAGAGTGTATACAGCTGACCAATAAGAAACAAGTAGCCAAAGCAGGTCGCTGAATGAACTGTATAAACTGCCATGACACTCGCAGACGACACTACTGTGATAACCCTCTGTTCGGTGAAAGGAAGGAGTGTGCTTATTCTATTGTTTTCAACAATGATTTAGTTGGGCTTTTTGTGGAAGGGGAAACAAAGTGGGAAACTGTGCTAAGAGATTCGTATCTTTCAGTAAGAATCTGCTGGTAGCCTCCAGATAAACAGCTTATGGGGGATAGAAAAGGTATTCTTGGACCCGCTGAGTCTTCTGGAGGTCCAGCGCAGTCGGAACTCTACCAGGGAGATCTCAACCCGTATGTAAGTAAATGCGTGTAACTAATAAATATTTTCTACAGTTTATATTTAAAATCACATTTGTGCCACTTTATTATTTGCCATTATCTCTGAAACTTAGGTGGCTATGAAAATTTCGAGAAAACGTCTCTCGCAACACGACACAGCCGACGATAACCAGATAATGTTCATCATGAAAAGTGCGATTCTCGCAGTTCTGGCTTTTAATCTGATAATAGTACAACATTCTTTCTGGAAAGACCGCCGTCGTCCCGCACTCAGCACTGCACCTGACGCTGGCTACTCGTATGTGGTCTGGTTGTTAGTTCAAGCTTCCTAATGAAGAATCCATAAATCTGAAAATCAATTACTTAAATAAACAACTTCACCTGGGCAGGTTTGCTTACGCAGAAATTCCCATCCACCCCGATGACTAATTTTGAAACATTTGGTAAATAATAATGATTTAAATTTGTTTTATGGCACCGTGCAGCTGCATCTTATATAAACGTCTTCCAATATTCCGGCGGACAAGTATCTGGGATTCATCTCGCCATAACTTTGGTGCATATACTGAAATAAGTGCCTTAGCTTATCGTCGTCTCCGAGACACTTCATCAGTATCGCGGAGAATAGCGTAGAATATATTTTAGTTCCTTTATTCTGCTGTATTATTTCTAGCCTAACCCTATTCTCGTGATGTCCCAGACACTGATATTTCTAATTTTAATTAATTATCCACTCACTACTTTTCTTCTTAATTGTTCTTCGAGATTTTCTTTCTGCTCAATTTACTTTTTTTCAAATTTATCATATTTAAAGTTAGCAAAACTACGCATTAGGTTTTCCTGGTCCTCCGCCACCAGTCTGTGCTGAGATAACAGCTTCACCTCCTCAAGCAGTCTAAGGGCAGTTGTTAAATTCTTTGATGGCTGGCACCGCGCGCTAAAGCTAGTAACTGCCTTCCATTGGTCGGTGGGATTTAATAGACGTTCTGTTGGCATATTTTGTGGTCTTTCTTACAAATATAAGTGAATGCATCTTCTTTTCTTTTTTTGACGAGCAAACGAACTTCAGTTCTCGCTTAGCTTCTCTTCTCCAGCGGCCATCGGATGGACATTCTACACGTGTCCCAGTGATGGAGCAGCACAGACATCAGTGGATACGGCGAGTGTTTCTAAAAAAAGCTGTTTCCTTTTTGTTGTGGTTGTCCTGGGTACGATAGTTATCTTAAATATTAATAAATAATTCTAAACAGCGATATCTACAAATGGAATATTATTTTTATTTCGTCATCTTCGGCTCGTGTGTGTGTGTGACTGTCCGACCTAACGCGGTACGTGAAGAAGACACGGTTCTTTTTATATTTTTATTATTTTTCTATTTCAATGAAAAGTTAACCTCTGTCAGAAATTCTAAAGCAAACTTTCAGAATTTTCTCCGCGGCGTTTGTCAGCTATGGAGAAACCTGGATTGATCTGGCGGGGTTTTCAGTAGACTGTAGCCAACGACGCGCGCTCCTATCTACCTACGACATATCGATTATAGCCGCCGACTGACAATAATTACCGATGCACAGAGTTCGCTCCTGTAACTGGCGAATAGCAGCGTAGAGAAGACAGCCTACACACAGCGCAGCACCCGCGGTGACACGCTTCTTTCTGTCGGAGCTAGCTGACAGACACACGCAGGCGGAGAGAGAGAGACGGCTAAAATTCTACACATCGCTGTCCGCCGAGTTTTGGTGCAATGCAGAAAACGGTAGGTCGGAAGGATCGCTGTCTACAGAGGTGGTAACCCGATCTGTTCGTGAGCTCTGTGTTCGCCCCGTAACCTCCCGCTCATGGCTGAGTTCTTCAGAGAGAAGTTCGGGAGAGTATTACGTTCCAACCAGAAAAACACGTGAAGAGAAACAGCAAGAAAAGGGGAAGAAAAGTGTGAGTAGGAGGAGGAATCTGTCGTTTGGTGTTTGCGTTATCGCCGTTCGGGTTCCACTAGCAGTAGCTGGTGCGGAGATTTAGGAACATTATAGAGACTTTTCCGGGACAGTTTGGGAAATAAACCAGCCAGGAAAACACGGAAGTGAAGACGTCGTAGTATGGTAAGTAATTACGGGTACATAAGTCGCTACTAGTAAAGATTCCGGGTGGGAAGATTAGTTGGCTGGGTACCATTTTGATTAAAAAAAGAAAAAGAGAAAGATGTTCAAGCTGCAGTGGACAACACGTTTGTATGCACCCTGTTACCATTTCATTGGTTGTCTCAAACGAGAGTGGGGCTCAGGTGTACCCTTTGTTTGACTCTAGTAAGCAGGGGTTCCTATTATTCCAGAATACCAGCCGCAGGAATAGAATAGTGGTCAGAACAGATGGAACAAAATGAACGCGTTGCCACACTGAAGGAAAATCAATACCCTAAGAAAAAAGAAAAGCGGGTGGGGCGCGTCCTTTAGGGAGCTCATATTTACATAGAACTCTGTAGGCATCACGTGGGTGTTTCATCAAAAAATAGAGGAAAGAAAACATAATACATAGCCTACTACCCCTGACAATAACACTTTACAGAATGGTTATTTAATTTCAGAAAGCAACAAAATGCCTGTGGCTAAAAAAAAACATTTAATTAAATAAACATCACAAAGTTAAACTTTTTCATCGTACTTACAAGTATTATTACTATTATTATTATTATATGTTCACTAAATTTTGTTCATTCAAAGGTAACAACGGAAGCTGCTGTAAAATAAGACCATCTCTTTGTCACTCTCTTCAGTCCTATCCCTTGAATAATTCTAATTCTTAATTCAAATAATTTTATTTCTGACTTAATTTTAAAAATCACAAAAATAATAATAATAATAATAATAATAATAATAATAATAATAATAATAATAATAATAATAATAATCACAGTTACAGCGGCTTGGTGTGTAACTTCCGGTTTCTTTCCACGATGTCTCGTGTCTAGACAGTGAAGCTGTTTCTCCCATTTTTCCTATGCCGGCCCATCATTCTGCGTGAGTTTTTTCTGGGTACTCTGGTTTTCTTCCGCTGTCATTTGAATAGTTTCAGATCGTTCTGTCGGCGCTGTTCTGTCTCCTCGTGCTCAGGCACGAGATACCTCAATCGACAGGTCCTGTACTCCTCGCTCGCTTCCAAAATGCCACTGTATCTTCAGCTGGTTCTGCTCGCGCCACCGTGTAAATTACCGAGCGTCCCCTGTGCTCGGGAACTGATTCCACTTTAGATGCGGTTTCGCTGTCCGGGAGAGGGAGAATAGTAGCTGAAAAAACGTTTCGTCGTAAATTCCTTTTTTTTTTTTTTTCCATTTCTGCTTCTCCTGGTTTGTAGACGTGAGAAAGGAGTAAAGCCCATTGGTGACCGAGACGCGGTCGAACCAGGCGAGCTAATAATTAACCGACTGTCTGGATTTGGTCCCGTTACCGTCTGTCGGCTGTTGAGTGCCGCCCACTCCCCGGCTGTGATTTATCACCTGTCCATCTCACGTTTTCCCCATTTTCGCCGTGTCCCCATTGCATTACCTTGCCACCGCCCAAATCTCGATTAAAGCTCTTTGTCGGCGTCCCATCTTTGTGTCGGTAAGTGTACGCCAAACACTATATGAGTAAAAACAGGAAAAACCTCATCGAGTATCGCCCGTTAGCGACCACCCTGGCGCTAATCGATAGAACATCCGGGCCGACCTTACGACAGCTTTGCTTTGTTTTCTTCCACTAACAAGCGGACGTTGTTGTTTTTTTAGTTATAAAAATTCTTTGCGTGAATAATTCAAGAAGTTTGATCAGATATAAAGATAAACTAAGCAGATTTTTGCATGATCTCGACTAGAGCCGTGGGTCTTCTCTCATTTCGCGTGCTCACCTGTTTCAGGTGAGCTGCTGAGTTCACTCACCCTCCCATTGCAAGTCTTAATGGATCTACCGGATCTACAAGTTTCAGGCAACATTTTTGGTGTCTTCCTCTGCTTCTGTCTTTGACGTTCTCTTTCTTCTCTCGGTGATCTGACTTTAGTAGAAGTTACTACCTCAGCCCGCTCTGAGAAGCTGTCTGGTTCACGGGTCGGAGGTAAGAACAGCGACCGGCTGCAGGTTGGCTGGGAGGGCCTCCGCTGAAGCCAGAACTATCGATTAAAGATGCCTTCATTAGAGAAACTTTGCAGAATCCTTTTGTTGAAGAACGAGCACCAGAACAAAATCACTGGCAGAATAGGGGAAAGAATAAAATCGATATTGCCAGTTCAACTAAACCGAGATTCGAACTAGCATCTTAACCGTTAAAAACCGGTCACGGACAAGCCTCCAAATGGAAGCAACGGTTCCTGCACGAACTATACAGGCTAATCCTCCTTAAACTGTTGGCTCAATTCTTTACACGTCAGCGCTTGATTATCTGTCACTCAGGCACGGCCTGCTGTTTAAATAGTTACGCGACTAGCCTTTGAGAAATGCACAGTGTTAGAACTTTTTAATATTCAGCTTCAGTGCCAAAATCATTAATTAATCATAAATTATCAGATGTATATAAGAAATAACTATAGTATAATTCTTTTAATCTGGCTGGTACCGGACCACATAGGTGTTGGATTAGGTAATGTGCCGGTTTATATCCACATAGTTAAATAATATGCATAATTTCCCTATAATACAGAAAATCACAATAACAATAACTCAGCTATAATGGTAATGCATAGTAAAACATAATAAATAATAGTGCAATAAAAACTCACCTAAATTAAGTGAAGAATGATCAGCGGACTGTTTTTCCCAAACAACATCAAACCTTCTAATTCCATACCTTTCTTTAGAACCTCTAAGCCATCCATAAAAAAATACGCATTTATTACTTCCATTTGCTCCTGGAAATATTTGGCCTTTTCACATAAAAATGGCCCTAATATAGGAACATCTTCATCACGCTTCAATTTAAGCCATTCCTACAAAACAGTGTCTAATTGTTCATATCTAGATCTCTTAAAAGTCCTATGTGATTCAGTCGCCTTGTTCAGTTCAGTTTCTGCATATAATTTTAACAGTTCCATTTTTCTGTTTTAATGTCATAAATATGAAAATTTCGTTTTATCAGTATTTCCTTAAACTAGCGATATATTTACTGTAAATTATCAGGAAAAAAACAGATTTAAAACTTAACTGTTATTTAAAATTTTCTTCCTATAAACCTCAAGAAATTACATTATCACGTTTTTAGTTCAGTAACAACTAATCACATTTCAGTTATTATCGAAATGCACTCATCCACGTGTATCCAGAGATCACTCACCAGGTACCTAGGCCCCATACGACTGTTTGTGGCAGATGTAGAACGCGATGAGATGCTTAAGAATGGTTACCTCGTTTAGAAACCTGTCCTGCTTATGGATAATAAACATTACCCATAGATGTTATATATCCTGACTCAAGATGTTACCATGTTGATAACCGACTCAGTTTAATATGTCAAAAACTTTAAACAGTGTTCAGATTTTAAACACCATTATACACTGGTGTTTGTTTGTTTGTTTTAAAAACGGTCTCCAGTTACAAAAATCGTTAAGAAGCATTAAGAGAAAATATTTATTGTCTTTTTATTAAATGTTCACTTATTATATTATTTATTATTATTTATTATTATTATTATTATTATTATTATTAATTATTATTATTATATTATCATTATTATTATTATTATTATTATTATTATTATTGTTGTTGTTGTGTTGTTGTTGTGTTGTTGTTCTTCTTCTTCTTCTTCTCCTCCTCCTCCTCTTTGTTTTCGTTAATATTTTTTTCTTCATTTGCATTTCAACGACATTAATTCAGAAATCAAATCCCTAAAAAATCAATACTCCGAACAGTTTCCCATAGGATTAAAGTTGGTATAATTGGTGATTGATAGATCCATCCATAGACGATAATTCGTAATTAATGGTCTTAAACGGTTGGACGAGACGCAATAATGCCAAGAACAAAAATTGCACGCTGCTTGTCGACGAGAAATAAGCGTGGCCTCGGCTGGGAACCTCAGCGACACAGGGGAGGTAATTTTGTCGGTGAACTGTGGCATTTGCCGTTGTACTTGCATCACCGTGTGAGGTAAAAGCTGCCGTACGAAGAATGGCGTGCGTTGCCCTACGTTAGCCGACCCGGTCACGCTGTTCTTTGTCTTCGTCGCTGCTTAACATTTCGCCGTAGCTCCAACAGTCGCACTAACAAACCAACAGTAATGCGACGAAGCTGACACAGTTAGGATCGCCAGTTTGTTTGCACCTCCGCGTGAGTCGTTCCCTCATCCTTCGGTCTGGTTTCCTGGGAATCCAAACGAATTTAGTTGTATTTCTTCACGTTTACGCCACATTTCTCGGTCATTCTGGCGACTGAGTTTCTGACGAAGACGTTGGGCGCTCGAAACATGCAGGTCTTAGGGTGCTTGATGAAAACATTCTGAATTCAGTTGTTTTAACTAACCTATTTCTTTCTCCATTTCCGTAAAAGACTTGGATCTATAATCATCAGAGCCGTTTGAATAACAAGAAGGGTTAACCGAATGAACTATTCTTTTTTATAAAGTTTAACACGCAAAAAATAAGTTTTAAAACTATAGATTTTTATTTACAAGTCGTTGAAAGACAAAGAATCAGAGATGTTGTAAAACAAGATGCAGTGATCAGATTTTCCACCTATATTGCGTTTTATCTTGACACTTTAAAATACAATTTAGCATATATTACTTAGTCCTATTTCTGATTTGGTTCCAGCGATAAAAATTATTTTTAATTAACCGTCATTTTGTTTTCTTTTGTTCGCGCTTTTAAAGTAACAGTAAGAAAAGTAATGACATCTATACTAAGGCTGTACACACCACCGCCCTGAACAACCATGGTGCAGAACTAAATGGCTTTAGGCATCATGTACAACTATAGTGTATGCAAGGTGATTAGCAGTCTACTTGACGACAAAACAGTTATTCAGCGTTGGAAGATTGTGACAGAAAGTGAAGTATTTCATTGCAGTCCTGTTTATGAGTTGGTTATTCTTCTATTCACTAAGCATTCAGTCTCTCGTTGAAGCACATACTCTGTAATCTAATCAAACGAGTCTAGCCTTTTCTCAAATTTTACATAATTTTAAGAAGACCAGAATTTAAAACTAACGTTACGCATAGTTTGCCACTAAAAGGGCCAACCGGGCACTTTCTGATAGGTCGTGATGTATGGGTGAAACTGCTAGAAGTATATATGTCAGTATAACTATCTTACTCGAAGATGAGTGACTACCCAAATCATCATCACTGTTGACTGCATCTGGGTAAGTTTCTCCTCCAATTGTACCAGCTTTCTCACTGACGATCTCGGCTGCTGTTCATCTCAGACAATCAAATGCCGGTAGAGCATTTCTCCTGAACAAGATGCAATGCAATGAAAAAGAGACAAACTTTGTATTTGAAGAACATTCATATTTAAATGTCAGTCACGTGTAGCTTGTGAAATCTCTTCACACGTCTATATAACTGTTGTTGAAGTAACCACGCACAAATCTCTTTTTCTTTGAAAGAAATACAAAAGAAACATTATATTTGTTTCTTTTCTTACAATTAAAAGATCTCCAGAGTATCTTTCTATACATCTGTGATCAAAAAGACCCCAACTTTTCGTTAATACAAGGAAAATAAAGCTCACGTTTGGACAGTTCCAATGGATTATATACACACGCAAAAACACTGAATCTCTCTCTCTCTCTCTCTCTCTCTCTCTCTCTCTCTCTCGTACATACACGTACACACTCTCTTTTTTATAAACATACATAACTCTTTCTCATAGATACACGCACACACGCTATGACCCTGTCACACATACACGTACACTCTATTTCTCTCATACATACAAATACACTCTCTCCCTCATAGATACACACTGTCTTTCGTATATACACACACTCTGTTTCATGCATATGCAAACTCTCTCTTTCTCCTACATACTCATAGTCTCATTCAAGCACGCACACACAGTGACTCTGTCATACATGCATATACACTTTTCTCAAATACATACACACTCTCTTTCATACAAGCACACACACTGTCTGACAAATACGCATACTGTCATACATTCACATACTCTCACTCAAACACTCACACACTGATACTGTCATAAACACGCACACTATCTTTTTCTCTCCATCTCTCGTACATACATACACACACTCTTTCTCATATTCATACCCATACTCTCACTCAAACACGCGTGCACACGCGCACACACTGATACTGTCATACATACACGCAATGTCTCTCTTTCTCTTCACCTCTCGTACATACGCATACACATTCTCTTTTTCATATAGATAGACACACTCTTTCTCATACATACACATGCTCTTGCTCAATAACGCACACTTCCGTCATACATATACGCACACACACACTGACTCTGTCATGCATGCACATACACTCTCTCATGCATATGCATACTTTATTTCTCATTTATACGCATACTCTCCCACAAACACACACACACACTTTCTTTCCCTCATCTATACACACTCTCTTTCATACAACACGCACACTTTGTGTCATACATACACATACTCTCTCAATCATGCATCCCATACTCTCACTCAAACGCGCAAACACACACACACACACACACACACACACACACACACACACAATGATTCTGTAATAATACACGACACTCTCTCTTATACATACACACACTCTCCCTCATAGATACATTCTCTCTTTGATTCTTACAGTCTTTCTCACAAATACGCATACTCTTTCTCATATGTACACATATTCTCACTTAAACATGAACGCGCACGCACACTCTCTTTCTCTCATACATACATACATACATATACACACTCTGTCTCATACATATGCATAGTCTTACTCAAACACGCACACACACAATACTCTGACTCTCTCATACAAACACACACACTCTGTCTGATACATATGCATACTCTCTTACTCATACATACATGTATACTCTCTTTCTGTCTCCATTTTTTCATATAGGACACACACAACTCTTTCTCACGCATACTCATACTCTCTCTTGTACATATATATGCTCTCACTCAAACACACGTACACGCACTGACTTAGTCATACATACTCTCTCACACTCTCTGTAATACGTACACACACACACACTCTCTCTCTCTCTCTCTCCTCTCTCTCTCTCTCTCTCTCTCTCTCTCATACAAACAAAAACTCTCTTTCTCATACATACAAACACTCAGACTTACACGCACACAGTGTTTCTCATACATACACACATTCGAAATAAGTCAGTTTGGTAAATTAAATTAATGTGACTTGTGTAAGGACATTATTTCTCTATATTTGACCTCATCTGAAAATATCCGCCTAGTTTCAAATTATGCTATATTTTTACTTGAATTTGTTCTTGTTTTTTGCTTGTTTTTTCAGAACTGTTATGTATTTTTTAAAAAAAAATTGTCTTCGGCGAGAAAAGTGGCTGTACCAGCTGATTTATGGTTTATTTCACTTAGAAATGTTAATTTCTTTCAGTATCCTCCCTTTCCTTCCTTCCTGTTAACCCTAACCCTGCCACAGCCGCTTATTAAATCTCCGCGCTAGGCCCTTCGCGCCTTATTGCCAGGCTTTCAACTTTAAACTTGTTTCGCAGTCATACTTGAATGACCCCGCCTTCCCGGCCCCTCCCACTATCTCCTGGTATGAAGCTTCTTTATTCGTGTAATACGATTTCCCATCCACCATTACCGGTTTGCTAACAAGGCGCCCAGACTCGGTGCAGTCACCTTAGGAACGCTCTGGATGATGTGCAGAGAAAATTCGGTTTATTTAAAGAATCGCTGCACACGGCATTGATCGCGTTTCGAACAAGCAAACAAAGCCGAGGACTGTGGCACGGAACAGGTTTATGCCTTCATTTATTTCTCTCCGCGAATGGCGCAATTCTCGACAGTCTGCGGACACATTGCTCTAACTCGATACCATCTCAAACTGGATTACACTATCAAGAAACTTTATCAAAACAAAACTAAACAAGAACAAAATACAGCCTGGGTTTATAGATACAAACTTTCCAGTCTACCTTTCGTGTCGAAACCGAGAAGGCTGTTTCGGGTGCTCCCAGTCTGAGTCCCTCCCATAATAAAAACAGATTTGGCTATCATGTACTGTCTCCACTTTGACTCTTCTAGCGTTAAAAGACGATCGTTATCATCTTAGTCTTCTTTAGACTGCCTTTTTATCTTTAAAATTCTTTTTTATACTACTGCAAAATTATTTTTTACATTTATTAATACTTTTTAAATTTTGTTTTATCCCGTCCCCGAGTTTTAATCACTTTCTTGCTCGTTCATCTGAGCTCGAGGTTTGATTGACATTTATTCACGAAGTGACAAAAAGGTCTTGTTTAAGTCATATTTACGATCGTTATGAACATAAGCTAGACGGCGGTTAGTTTGGGTATTTCTGACTGCCTCATTAGTAGAATCTAGAGAACCAGAGCGGGTAAGAGCCGATCTAAATCGTAGATCAGAATAGACTTGACAACCAACAAGCCGCTGATTCCAGCCGCTTGTACCATTCAAAAAGAAGGGGAAAAAAGGCATTTTTCAAAATTACATCCTGATGATGGCGACAGGGAAAGATCGTTGAAACGTAGGTTTCCCAGTTAGTTCTCTGAACAGGGTAGGTAGACATGCTCTCGCTAACCACTGTCTAGTTTTTATAGGTAACACATCAATAACATGCTGCTTCCAGAACGATTATTAGAAGCGGCCAACATTCTAATACTTATACTCGAAGTTGACTCGTAGACAGTCAGCCCTGTCAGAGCTGTTCACATTTCGAGATTCGGTCTGAGTTCATCAGCAGATAGATTTCGACCAAGCAGCCAGTGAGGTTGGTGAGAGTGGAAAGGCTGTGCACCGGAGAGACGTCCATTATCGATTTAACTGCGTCAGCTGACTGACGTGAGCCGGAAACAAAATTACTATAAATAGAATTCCGTTGATACCTCGGTTTCACTCTCTTTTTTTGTGCATATGAATGTGAAGATGTTGTTGTTTCTGATTGTGACAAGAATATTATATAACCTTAGATATAAATAGCAGGTTCATGCAAAATCAATATAGCTATAGAGCTAATTATGTGTGGTAACAGATAGCGCTTCGTGGGGTATCGAAGCTGGAAAATATGAATAATTTCCTACTCAGTACTTAAACTCTTTTGTTGGTCGTTACTCAACGATAGAAATCAACAGTTTGAAAAATTCATGTTCCCTTTATTTCGCTTAAAATGGGCGCTTATGTTCGCAATGAAATATACTAACTTGCCCTTCAACATGGTATCTGGCGCATCCGTGCTGACGGGTTGGAGAGGATAAATATGAAACATTGAAGATAGATTAGGCTGGATGTGGGGTTTGTTTTTGCAGTGACGCAGGACAGCATTCGTTGTGCAGTAACTCGACTAGCGAACGTTTGTATTTGTGGGAGTCGGCCGCCTGAGCGGCTCCCAAACATTTTGAAGCGACTGGAAAGTGTTGCTCCTAACCATTGAAACGAATGCAATATTTCAGTAGTAAAATGTTCGAAAATATTATTTCTTAAAAATATGGTCGTTGTTTTCTTTTGTTTTTGTTTTTTTCAGACTACGGAAAAAGTGACTACATTGTCAGATGAGCAAACTGAAGGTAAGAGGGGCCCGAGAGGGTTGAGGGTGGGCTTCCTTCTTTTATGGAGAAATGGCTGCCAGCTGGCGACCAGTGGCTGAACGGTTTTGCGGGTCCCTCAGACTCAGCCACGTTTTCCTTTTCGTTTGAATCAAAATTTTATTTTTCTCTTTCATTTGTTTTTTTCGATATTTCTTTAAAGAATTGAAATTCTTGGAAAGTGTCGAAATTTCAGTGATTACGAGGAGGAAAGATGGAAGCCGGCGGCGCGGTTCATCCCGGTGTGAGTTCTTGGCGGAGTGACGCGGTAATTCAGGGACAGATTGGTACGGCCGAGGACGCCCACCATCCTTAGCCTGGTTTCTTCTCGCCCTTCTCCGCCAGCCAGCCGCTTGCGATTTCTCAGAGCTTTCCATTTTCCTCCAACATCTATAACTGAAGAGTTTCGAGTAAGAATTTACATTTCAAAGTTGGCTGTGACGAGCTCCTCGTGACGCAGAACTGACAGCGCTTTCTAGCGGACAGCCGCGGCACTACACCAAAGTTGTCTCTCTTGTAGACGTCGGTCTAACTCCCCTCCCTCGCCAACAAACGGAGGAAAGGTTTAGTACATCAGTTTCTGGCGAGCAAAAAATAATTTATCGTATTCAGAAATTACAGTAGAACAGGGACGAAAACAGGTGGCGGTCTCAGTAAATATAGGTTTTGATTATGCTACGGTAAAAACTCCTGGAGGAGCTTTGTGAAGAAGTAATCAAAATTTCAAATAAACATGTCTATTTATTTTTAAGCCAAAAAGAATAAAAGGGAGGAAATCCCCAAGTTCCCCGTTTTTTTTAAAGTCGTGGACCGTACACATCCGTGTTTCTGCTACAGGCCAAACTCTCTTGTTGGTATTCTCAACACTTTGTCTAAATTAAGAACCACCCTAAAGGGGTCCGATAAATAAACGTGACTCTTACCCTGACTGTCTCGTGAGACGTCTGCGCGCGAGCTACTCTACTGGCTACCCATTTAATTTGCATACAAGCTTTCATCGTTGGTGGCTCCTTTGATTAAAGTTGGTGGGAACCTATACTGTACAAAGAACTCGAACAGCGCCCCCAATCTCTACATCTCTGCCTAATCCTG
The DNA here is from genome assembly GCA_018389105.1 of Nautilus pompilius. Classification (NCBI taxonomy): domain Eukaryota; kingdom Metazoa; phylum Mollusca; class Cephalopoda; order Nautilida; family Nautilidae; genus Nautilus; species Nautilus pompilius. The sequence continues at coordinate 244,638 of JACATO010001069.1, forward strand.
CATCGGTATCTTCAGATGTAAGGGGAAATATCTACCGGACGAGAGAGAGTTTTCTTGGGTTCTTAACCTAAACATCACTCCAAAACTCTCCACCTTCACGCAGACCTCCCATTAATCCACAAATATTTAAACCTAAATCTACCGTCCTTACTGACGCCTTATTTGTCAGTCATTGTCTTTACAATGAGTAAGTTCTTTAATTATAAACCTGTTCTTATCTCCACGTGTTCGCCATAAAATTAGTGGATTTTATCCGTAAAACCTCTTTTTCGCGAGCTCTGTAATCTGCTTACCACTTCCGCTTCGTGTCTTTTCCATGTGACCCGTAATTAAAACGTTGCAAGTGAAACTGTCTGACCTCTGATTGTAGTTGGCCGTATTCTCACACAGGTCTCGTGCGTTTGGCTTTGAAAACAAATACCGTCACGATCTGTAAGATAAACCAAGGCTAGTTTCTACAGTATAAGTAATTTCTTATCAGACGTACAAATAAAACCATAATCTACGTCATCTGATATGACATTTGGATCGCAGGTCAAAGTATACGACGTCGATAGCCTCGCTATATGTTTAGTTGGGAGTCAATTGCCGCTGTTTACAATTACGGTATGGAGACGCTGCACAAAAGCTAAGAGATGGAAGATAACTCGCGATGCTAAATGTTGCCGTTGATGGAGCTGTTGTGGGCGTCCAACAACACTATGTCTACCAAAAACAGCGTACAGCAGACTGAGTAGCCCTGGTTTCTACACCGCCACCTGGTAAAAGTCCGTTTCATCTGCTCTGCGTCATTGGTCGAATAAAAGTTTAGCGGACCCAGGAAGCAGGTTTACAATCGATGAGATGTTGCTCAGAATGTTTTCACTCGTGACGCTGGTAAATCCATCATGGCACTATCATGCTTATCTTAAGGCTGTGTTCTTGGCTATATTTTGTCTTAAACTTTAGATACCATCGGGTACCCTAAAGGCAGACCGTTCCCGAGCCTGTTGCTCTTTCTCAAGCCATTCCTACCTTACGGTTCTGGCTGCAGTGGTGCAATATCTTTGGTATCTTTGCTTGGCTCCTCTCAGCCTGGATTTGAGATCGAATGGAGCGCAGTACGAAGAGGAATCCAGCCAAACTTTTTCAGGCTTCGCACGAGTGGCAGAGAAAACAATAGACGCTGCATTCGATAACTTTCAAGAAGCACGCTGGAAAACTGTGGGAAAACATCTTACAAGGGGGCGATTACACTCGATATTGTTTTTTAAAAACCACGATCGAACTTCCAAGACAGTAAGTGCTCTTCTTTTCATTGTAAAATACTGCTGATTTATTTAACACCACGCGCTTTATAACGAGGTTTTTATCTCTATAGTCAGTTTTAATTTTTCACGCTATTTTACAAAATCCTGTAATATAATAGCAGAAAATTAACAAATTTACTCATTTAATTTGTATTTTTTTAAAAAACATCATTAATTTGTCACATTAAATTAACTTTTTAGTCAGAAATACATTATACAGTAGATCCGCAGAAAATTGGTTTGAGTGAAAATATATAATAATAATAATAATAATAATAATAATAATAATAATAATAATAATAATAATAATAAAATCTTATGTTAAGAGAATCATAACCGTTTTTTTTTTTTGTTGGCTGGCCAGATTAATTAATGAATACCGTACATATTTATAAATGCTAATGAATAGTTAGAGTAAATTTTAAAAATGTATTACCTTTAGAAAAAATTTCAAAAAAAAATGGAGAATGAGCTACGATATTTCAGAGGAAAATTTAAACAATATAGCCATAAAACCTCTCAATATTTTCCTTTGTTTCCCTTGGGCATCTCAACTTTATAATTGAGACATTGTTGGGCTAATTTTGTTGCAAATAGAACACCGGCTGACTCCAACTACACAGTCAATGAGACAGTTAAACAATAAAGGATGGAGTGCAGAAAATATAGACAAAAAACGAAGAGCTTCCTTTGAAATCCAAATATTCTGATCCTTTCTAGGAGCCTCCGTTGCCGATTACTGCTCAATAGACAACCTCAAAAAAGGCAGCAAAAAGATTCTTATTCTAAGAAAGTGATAACGATTATTTCCTTGTCCAGTACAATTGTAGCCATATTCTCTAAACAGCGGGGAAGGCAGGAGGACTGTGGGTGTGATGTAGATTATTATGTGTATTGAGTGTCTCTAATGCAAAGTTGACTACACTTCGAACATACTGCGTTTTTAACTAAAGGTCACTTCACCTTTAATCAAAGGCTCACAGAAAATGCCAATAGCTAACAGCCAATCAAAGTTCAAAGTTAAGACTACGATTTGCTATTGCTATCATAAAGCCTTTGCCTGTGCAGGTATTGATTTAAGCGTGGCATGAAAGTTCGTCTGCTAGCGAGAATTACGACTTAGAGGCATACTTCACCGAGGTTTTTCTCATGCGGAAGAACACTTGGAATTAATCAGGATTTCGAATTATTGACGAGCGGTTTCGCTGTCCAATAAAATCCAGCAAGAGTTCTCAGGAGAGAGCTGTTCACGTTGTCAGGTAACAGGGTGGTCGGAATACAAGCATGAAAGAACCGATCGTTATAGTACTAACCTTGGCTATTCGTGCTGATGAATGAATGCATTATTACAGTGAAGATCTTTAAACTAGATTTTTTTGAGTAACCAATAATACGCTAAAAGAAAATATCTATTGGAATAATGCGAATTTCAAATATCTGATGCCTAATCCAGTTCTACAAAATTTAATGATGATGTCATGGTGATGTCATGGTGATCTTTTAGAAAAACATCAGTTGACCTTTAATTTTCACGATTTTCTCAACTGAAAACTACCGCCTTAAAAGAATGTGAGCAATTGTGTTCTGGTCGGACTTGTTATTAAAGGGCTGCTCTCCTCTTTTTCCATTTTTCCTAAATGATTCTTCTAGGATGTTGTTTGTATTTTATCTTTAAAATATTTCCCTTATAAGTAAAGTTGTCGTTTTGATTTTATTTTTTCCTCTTTTCCGTTGTTGTATTACGACCTAAGCTGGCCTTCCTTCCGCCTCTTTTCCTTGCAAATAAATCATGGCTCTAAATGCAGGTTAGACAGGACGACGAGGTTTTCACTTGACTTCTCCCTGTCTTTTACGCACAGGCAAAGACATTTGAAAGAAAACGGTAATATGAAAATAGCGGATAGCAAAGGTAACATTTTCAAAAAATATATACCTGCATATTTTAACCAACTAACCCCCTATGTTAAATACAAAGCAAAAAAATCGCAATTATGATAGTCACGAAGCGGATATATAGTTAGAAGGGGGAATATTTTGTCGCCGCCGAGGCGAGCGAGTAGGGTTGGATCTACCCTGTTCGGCAGGATCGTCTGTCTGGACCATGATCCGCTACACAAGACGGCCGACCCTTCCGGTGTGGAGTTAGCTGGTGACTGTCGTAAGACATTGGAATTTGCAGCGACTTCAACCTGCCTGGGGACATTCTGCAAGCGACCTACTGCACGCGACAGACGCCTGCAGAGCATCGTTGTGACTTTTACTGCGCAAATGATGCCGGCTTTATGGTGCATAGGTCCATAAGTGGGCCCCAACCACAATATCGGTCCCCAGCGAGTGTAGAAAGTACCCGCTCGGTGTTCGCAGCACTGAAGCTTAGATGAGAAACTGAACCTGATGGCTGATAAACAGAAAACGTCACTGGTCGTGTAGTGCGGTGGCTGTCAATACTGGCGCCGTGGCGACCAGTTTAACCAGGTGCTCAGCTTACTGAGCGAGCCCACTGGAAGTTTACCTCTTGTCGAGTCAGCGGAAAGATGTTTATCTTAAGACTGTAGCTAAACCGGTTAAGTAACCATTCCTTATTCTGGGTGTATGAAATGTTTCTTGGATTACTTTGCAGAGAAATTATAGACGGGCACTTTTAACTCGCCAGCCTCTTCTTAGACAACAATCATGGCACCACGGCCTGGCCGCCCGTCACGTGATACGACCCTGTAGTTCCGGCCCAGACCACTTCATCCGGATACATGTGTGCGGGAGCGCTGGCCGACAGCCGGTTACATACCCTGACCGAGAACCGGTCTGGGCCGGAATCGAAATGACGCAGTTTTTATTGTTGCTCGGTGGCAGCTCTTAAATATCCGGCAAATCCCACCTCCGCCATCTGTAGACCAGTCCCGCTCGTGGACGATGGAACGGCTATCGCAATATGTATTTTTTTTTTTTTTCCTGCTGAATAATTCAGATTGTTAAAGGGGTAGAAAATGAAGATATTTTTTTATCATTTTCCAGTTTATTCTATTTTTCGCGTTTAAAATTAGTCGCGGATATTTGTCGTCGTCGTCGTCGTTGTTGTTGTTGTTGTTGTTGTTGTTGTTTTTGTTGTTAACACGAATGTGTCGTCATGTAAAGTTCTTATTTTCAGTGTTTTCCACCGTAGCCGCTTTCCGGATATCTGCTGCTTCAATTTAAGCCCCCCCCCACACACACATATGTATATATATCGCATCCAGAAAAATCACCCCGGCCTTCATGAATTATTTCAACGTAAGGTTTTTCGTGTGTTACTGTAACACGGGGCACCTTTCACACCACCATTGCTCGACTGAATTAACCTCCACTTTCGATGGATGGGATTTAAAAAAAGAACATCTTGCGTGTTTTTGGCATCTGGATGTACAAAGTCACTTTCACTTCCAGCCAGATGGATGTAGAAAAGAGAATGCGACCGTTTGTTTTACTGAGCTAATTAAGCAAGAAGGAAAAGCTTTTTCCGTAATCTTCCGATGACACGACGGCATCCTTTATACCGTAATCACCTTCTTCCAACCGAAGGAAAAAGGAGAAGTAAATGGATTCGATAAAAAAAAAAGTGAGTCTTCAAATAAATCGCGTGATGGAAAAGATAAAGCTCCTGAGAACAGTAAATCGTTCGGCTATTTACATCATAAGAAAACATATAGCGCTGGTTTCTAAGACCGAGCGACAAAACTGGGACTCTGAATAAACATCAGTCTTATGTTTTACTTTTACAAATTGGATGTCAGCAACATTAAAACAATTTTTATATATAATACAATAGGGCGCCGCCGGAAAACCTACCTTAACATTAATAATTTATTAGAAAAAAAAATCTAGCAGTAGGATATACACTGCCGTTCAGAATTATTAACCAGTCATACAAAACTACTGCTATCTGCCTTCCAATACTGTATCGTTAAATAAAATGCATTATTGGTTTTGGGTTAGTTACAGTTGATAAAAATAAACAAGTATTTACTCGTCCATTCATCGTTGAATCTATGGCTTTTCAGCATGAAATTTTCTTTTCTTGCTAGCTAGTGTAGAAAGCGTCATATTCATTGTCTGCCATATTTTCGGCCCGCAGGCCGTTCAAACGCTTGTTCAAAAGCCCAGGTTTACAGTTGTAGTTCGGTACCCTCAATCTTCAGATCTGAACCCTATTAAACTTATAATGGATAAACTAGATGGATGAGTCAAGATGGTGTTACTCAGCTATCGAATTAGTTACGCGAAGGATGGTTACTTACAAGGCGATACTTTGGAAAGTTACCGAACATGACGCACAAGACATGCGTAACTGTTATTCACATAAAAATGAAGAATTCTAGTAAGGACTTTGCTGCCAAGTCGGCAGTGCCGGGCCATTGTGATGCAGAATAGCGCTCTCTAGCGGATACATGCGGCATTACGCTCCCTCGGGTAATCCCCCTTGTATAGACCAGTAAATGCAACAAAAAAAGAAAGAAAAATATTAAAACACTCAGAATAAACATGCGATATTCTTTTAAAAAAAAAAAAAAAACAGGTTGTGCCAAACTTTTGACCACCACTATAAAATATGCGTTTGTTCATATATTCTCAGCTGGTAGAGCAGCCTACTACTACCAGTCCCAGGGCAGCCATGCTCGATGTGCTGATCACGAGTCGATCATAAATATTAATACTGCCAATGAAAAGAAGCGACGGCCTTTTAAAGTAAATATTTTTTTTTGTTTTGATTACCGAAAATTTTTATTGGCACAAAAGGACGAGTTTCATTCACTGACTGAGAGAAACTGAGATTACATGACAAAGCGTTTTACGCTTATCATCAAAACAATTTTAATCGTGGAATGAAATACCTTAGAACCAGAATAACCTTAACTGTTGTCCTTATTGGGGGTAAAATAGTAGTTTTTGGCCCTCTAGTTCTTCTACTGATATTCTCTGCCTGGAGATGGGATAGCTAACCTGTTCTTTCATTCATTCAGCTGGGTCTACACGTTTTACCTAACCCGGATGTTTAATCCACAACAAGGTGATAAATGGACGCCGCCAATGGCAACCGAGACCCGCTCTGAAGTGTAAATGAATGCCACTCTTAATCCTTCTCTCTTAACTTGTATAGCACCTGACGTTATTTTAGTTTGAATCGTCATACAATGCATGACGTAAATGTTATCATAGGCGCTGCTCCCTGCTCAAATAGGTCAGAATTTTGACAGTATGCGCGCGGTGCGGACCGATACTGTAGCAATGGTGGAGTAAATCGAGTTCTTGCTATACGCTATGAGAACGCATTGGTGTGGAAGTCACAAGAATTCTGTCTTTGTAACTGGGCGTCAACCGATTGGAGCGTCTCGGTTAGCTTCTGACTGTCTAACGGGGCCACTTCAAGCATGACACTTTACGATAATTCGGTCAGAAATCGCGTTCGGTAGCGTGGTTTTCACCTTTACCCCAAGCTAAACATTGACAGCTGAAATAACGAATTTTAATCAAACAGCCTACAGCCAAAGTCTTTCGTCTCCAGGTTATTCATGTGCTGCTGTTGTCGCTTTACCCGGTGTCCCGACCTCCAGGTAGGCTTCGTTACCATCTGTTCTGCCAGGTCGTTCTTAAGTCAACAACCGATGCTCTTTGATTAATATTTCTTTTTCCATTTTCCTCTATGAACCAGTTTCCACGGAAGTGCGCTGGACCTAAACGTGTTCATTTATTTTACATGTGACGAGTCTAACATTTGAAGTAAACTCCACAAACTTTACTTTAGGCGGGTTCTTTTCTAGTTACGATATTGAAATAACTCTACTTCACTATTGTTTCCTGGGAATTAGAGACAAAAACGTTCTATCTACTATAAATAACGATGTTAGCACCAAAATTAATGACGTTAAAAGAATTTAAAGATTTATGTCATTACACATTCGAATTGACATTATTCTAACATACGTTTTTGTCTCGCAGCTGCTTTTCCTTTCTTTTTATTTATTGTAGTTTGTTTCAATCTTCGTTTATTTGATTCCCTATTTCCATTCAACCCGACGAAGGCGAAACCGGTTTTTAAAAGATCGTCATTGGACAGACAATCAAAGATTTGTGGTAGAGATAAAATATTTAACCATCCGTACACATTATCAGCTTTTACCTCCATCCCATCCTAAGTAGTTAGTATTTGTGATCAACTGGCTGTTTTTTTGTCAACACAGCCGTAAAGCAAACACGTGAGCTTGGGCGATGTACTGATTTGTTGTTAAAAGGGTTATTTATATTAACCTGTTTAGAGCTCCCACGGTTCAATCTGTGCTGAGGAATACAAATATGAAGGATGCTTTAGTATTCAGAAGGATAATCAAAAGTGAAAACACTGAAACGTACGAAAATAGAACCAGTTATTGTGGAATAAATAATTTCTTTGATATTGAAATATTATTTCTACCGCTGATCAACTTTTATTCAATGAGAAAACGACTGGAAGCTCGATGACATGAACAGTAATTGCTGTTGGTTTATGTGGACATAGACTTCCGTTAAGAGCTGCTGGACAGAGCTCAGAGTGTTAAACTGTCATCGATCAGCTTTTCCGCCATTCATATAACCTGACAGTATCGGTCGCTGAATTTCACCTTGGAATGATACATACCCATTGGCTTCTAATAGATCAAAAACGTAGTGGGAAAAGATGGCTTTGTTTGCAATCGCGGCAGAAAATTGCAAAAAAGAGATAATGTTCACGAGTTCTCTATGGTTAACAATGTCGACTACTAGCAGTAGTCAAATGGAACTGAAAACGGATGTCAGGCTGTGACGTGTTTCAGTTTACTAAGCATCTTTCCGTTCTTCTCGTCTGTTGGCTTCACCTCGAGATCCTGGAAGAGATCCGAACAGCAATAAGAATAATGTGAAGAAAGGTGAAGTCAGGGTCGAGAAAGATTCTGGATAGGCTCTATTTGAGATTTACCTGTTTAAAAAAAAAAAAGAGAATAAAATGGGAGAACATAATACTTATCTGCAGAGGAAGAAAAAAACACTTTTTTAGATTTCCAGCATTAACTAGAAAATCACCACTCGATTATATCAATTTTAAGACTTCTTTGTTATTTTGATGCAATCAAGAACTCTTTCTAATCTTGTTTTCAATTATCTGCTACATAAATTCAAAAAGATCCAGGGTGAGGACCATACAATAAATTGAAGCGTCAAGGAGCAATAAGAAAACAAGCAAGCTTTAGTTCGCTTAAGACTAACGGGTAGAGGGCGAACAAAAAGTTTTAAAATTTAGCCTTAAGACATTGCTTCGTAATGAATGAATTTTAAACCGATCAGCTGGTTCTCCTTCATAGGTCCCACGTGACGTCACGCGAGTTCTCTTTTCAATAAACACGCTGGAGGTTCTATGCGCATTCAATACCAAATTACTGGATAAAACTCCGTTACGACCAGAAGATCTTCGCCTCAAACAGATCGAATGTTGCAAGAACAGAGTATTCTAAAGAACATTTACTTCAACAAAACGGCCAAAAACTCAGCTTTTACGTCAGCGACTTTGTTCCTATTAGTTGTGACGCTTTTTGGATCTCTTAATTTACATATAAATATAGAATAATATCTACGTTGGGTCTCCATAGTTTCTATGCCGGTAAAAATTAAAACATTTCAAACAACAACAAAACCAATCCCGGGAATGTCTCGCGGTAAGAAAAAGAATCAGAGTTTTACTACGAGAATAATGCTAAAATTCTGTTTTAATTTTGATACGAAGATGAAAGATTATAAATCGTGCGTGAAAAAAAAATTGGCAATATGGCAGAGCGAAATGTCAGTATATTGACAATTCAAATGTAATTAGTATTTGTCAAAGAAATTAATTCCAGTTTGTTAAAAAAAAGCCTCAAATTTATATTTTTTCCTACCATAAAAAGACCTAATAATAAATTCCAGTTGCCTGGCAGCTATACTGGATCTGACAGTCGTTCGTGCTATTTACCAGGTGGCGCTAATTGAAAACTTTTTACTTTAATTTTTCGAAACTTTGGAAATAGAAATAAAATACAAACCGTGTCTCTAAGATAATTATATTCAGATTCACGAATACTTTTCTTAAATGCCAAATTATACTCTTTTTAGAGGGTTTCTTTAATTCGTCTTGTTGCTGTTTTTCTTTAACTCATCCAGAAACACACCGGAACTATTGTGGTGTATACAAGACCTTTAGAGTAACGGACAGTTATCGATGGATTTATAGTTTATACTGGAGCTTCGGAGTAAAAAAACAGTAGTTCTATAGCAACGAACAAAGTCTTAAGTTTAAGAAAAAAATATTAACCGAGTGAAAGTAAACTTTTTAATATTCAGGAAAAACGGGCATAAAAAGCTGCAATTAGAATAAGTAGGTGAACAGCCGTAGGGAAGATATATAGCAGAAGGAAAACTTATGCACTTCTTTGCAAAAAATAGACGAGAATTTTTATTGTCAGCTTGACAGCCCAGACCCAGGGAGATCCGAGATTGATGATACATTTAATCCGATCTAAAATCTACAGGGGATTTGTAGGATGACTTGGGGAAAAAAACTTTTCTGAGAAGGCCTGTTAGATTAGGTTTTAAATAGACATCCATTCAGATTAACTATATTCGGAATAATCTACACCTGGATCTTCGAAATCCACTCCGCTCACTGAAATGTCGGAGAACTGATGACTGAGAATGTAAACCAAATTTATTGTTATTGAAACTTAATTTCGGGTAAAACTTAAAGACGGTTTCAGATTTTTTACAGAAATCCGGAAGCCGCATCCACGAATCTCTCCGAGACTTGTGGAGGAGCTGTTTTCTTGACCTTGAAGAATATTGATGAAACTGATCAGCACGCTTTACTCAGAACAATCGATTTTTAAAATGTCGGATTTCGAAGATTGGCCTGTTTACGTGGAAATCCGAGCTACTATACACAAGGCAGCATTATTCCTTCTTCCGGGCTAACAGCGAAGACCGTAAAACGTTACTTTTGTGGTTGAACACTGCCGTAAGAGGACGCTCTTAACGTTTTTACATATCAGGTCAGTAAGTTGCCACCATCCATGTTGATAAACTGTTCTATACCTCTCTTTTCTGATACGACTTAATTCATGAGGTTTCTATGCCGACGATATCTGGAAAAACACATTAACACCAAGCCATACCTGCAATTATATTGATATAGATTATTATCATTTATTTCAAATGTTTCCTACCAATACTCGTAAAAAATTATTATTTTCAATTTAAACCATACTAAATTAAATATGGTTACACAGTTAATTGTCTTATTAACCTCCAAGTGATCGATGTTTCACGCATACTGAAGCAGGCAAAATAGAAGTAATATAGTTTCAAGATAGGCGGAAATAAACTAAATAATTCTTGAATCAGATATAATAGCTTATATACACTCAAAATTATAGAGAATAAGATTCATTCTACTTAAATTTTCAATAACAAAAATGGAATGCGCGTGAAAGCTAAATAAACGATTACTTAATAGATTCAATTCCTAATGGACCTTGTTGTTGTTCTGCCGTACGTCTATTTCTACAAGGGTGACAACCCTGATAAAAGAAGCGCAGTGCCTCGTTTGTCTGTTAAGGACTGTCGTCCATCTTGCACCACAAGGGATCCGGCACTTCCTACGACGTCAAGGAAAGGCTAACTGGAGCTCTTCGTTTTTTAGATGTGAGAGGAAACTGGAGCAACGAGGAGGCCGACTAGCTGATAAAGAACACCGAGAGGAAACCATCACGACTAAGAAGTAAGCCCGACCGAGCCCTCAACCTAGCAGTCTACCACTGGACCACTTTATACCTCGTTTTAACAGCGCTTCTATAGATCATTTCGCAGCACATAATCAAGAGCTTTGCATGTATGGAATTACACCTGGTGTGACGTTGCATCATTAACATGGCATCGCTCCAGATCGTGTTGAACACATCTGTCATTCCGCCATCAAGAAAGCATGATTCTTCTAAACAGAATGGTTCGGGCTAACGTGGCCTATCGCTACAGTCTCGAGTTCTGTTGCAAGGAAGCATCAAACCAGCGACAGACTGCAATAAGTAGCCAATCTCGCGTTGTCTCGTCACAATGCTTTGCTCTCCTAGCGTTTTCACTATTTGTACAGCATGTAATAAAATCTATAATAACAAAACATGTCAGTGTCAGTTGGTATCTTAATAAATTGCTTCTTGGTAATGACGCTGTGGATTATAATGCAATCATTGCGTAACGTTGGGTTTACTTATTTCTTGAATTTATATTCTAAAGTTAAACAGTATAGCATCTATACAAATAATCAACTCACATCTGCATTATCTCCACCTTCGAGTTTTCACGTAAAACACACAAGATGTTTACGACATTTCATCTAATATAAGTTCACCTAATTTTGAAAAATGTCATTTTCTTGGACTTTAATCCTTTTTTTTTTCTTCTCAGCAGTAGTTTCCGGTAAATCTCAGGGTATCCGAAACAATTTCTGGTCATCTAATGAGCGTCAAAGAAGCGAAAATACTGTTTAGCTTCGGAAACTGAAGAACCACGTTTATTTAATATCTCAGAAGGTGCTAGTTCAGAAATCGATCTGCCTCGAGTTACAAGTCATTATTTGGAAGTAAACAGGTGTTGATTATTACGCAGTGAAATAAATTTATAATTATTTGAATTGATTAATTATTTTTTAAAAATTCAATAAATAAATAAGTGAAAACTTTCGTGTTTGGATTTTGTACCAAGGCACTGATTACTATTTGAAATTAATTGACAATGAAATAGTACAGACTTAGAAGATTATTAAAGATTAAATATTTAATTTTTTATCGAGATGACTCACTTTCCATTAGTGCTAATAGCAAAACATGCATGTTATTATTTCGGAATATTAGTTAACATAAATAGATACACACATACACTAGCGCCCATAAGTGTGCACATTCATAAATGAAGTATACACATAACTATATAAATAATAAATTTGTTTATGCATGAAAATGCCATACTTTATTGATGAGTTCACAGTTACAGCGGATATATATGCGTTATAAATATGGAGGTCTAGATCGACAGGTAATCAGTTTGCACCAGCCAGACAGATCCCTCGATATTTCGCCATTTATTCAATGCCATGTTATAGGCCGTTCGTAGTCAAGAGCACAGACTGACAGAGATCTCGACATATCTCGTGCATCTGTGGCCAATGATATCGCAGAGTCTACCGAGGTTAACGTCACTGCTGCAGCAAGACGATTTTCAACAGTTACACCACAACAAGAACGTGTCATTATTTGCCGCGTCCGCGCTGACCGTCAAGATTCTCTTGCTGACATGGTCATGCAACAGAAATAAGCCAAAGAGAGGTATGACTTTATCGTTATCCGCTTGGTTACAGGGTGTCTGTAGTACGTAGAAAGTCCCTTTTTTTCCAATAAAAAGAAAATATTTCACAAAGATCTGGCCAGAGGAAAATTCAGTAACCATATTCATCAAGACACTGATGCTACACGCTACACCTCTTGTGTGACCATAGTCTGGAAACTGAATTACGCCATTCAGCTCCTTTTCTGAATATCGTAAATCTTTTATGTGAATCCGATCGAGCACCGGGGAGAGCATGTAGATTGTCAGCTAAGAGCAAATCTGTCCACATCCCACAATATGATAGAATTAAAGGGACGTTTTCCACACCGATATGGGAGAACCTGGACTAGACAGTGATACAAAATTTTATCAATCCAGTGCCGTCCACCATAAAAGCTAACTCGATCAAATATGAATATGAATAATTTCACTCTGATTTTTGTGTTTTCTTGAGATTTTTTGAAACATGCTAACACTTTGTAATAATATTGTTCCAAAAGAATAGTCAATAGCAGACAAAAGAAGGAGACAAAACGTACATTCATTACAGGCCCCTAATAAACGTTTAGTCTTGCAGAAGTATTTATCAGAGGCATAAAAGACATGAAACTGCGCTTATTTTGCAAAAAGACGTTTGGCTATAAGAGAGATGAAGCCGCTCTCTTAGATTTCATAAAGTGGACCGTGTCTACCATGTAATTGGAACTTTTAACCACATGTCTTGATTACCCGATGTGATGAAGCTGTTCAGTTCATTAATCGTAAAGAATAAACAAATCGAATAATAGCAGATGATCATTTAAAGAAAAAAATTTTTGTATGTGTATACATCTTAAAACAATGATACAGAAACCTTGATGGTTTTGTTTACAAAGCCACGTGATTTTAAAAATTTGCCGAAAGTTTGGAGAATTGTTCGTGAAAAAGTAAACTGTGATTTAAAGTTAAATTTCAAAAGGTATTTATTCAGGTAAAATTCAGGCGTATAATTTAACAGAAAAAGAAACTGCTTACAGAAATAAAATCTGATATGCAAAGTTCCTGCTTAATCTGAAAATGGTTCCTCGTTATAGTCTAAGCTACAACCAAGTAAATGAAACAATTCAATAATTTTTTATCGCTTTACCGTACAGGTATGATGGAATCTGGGATCTTATTTGACCCACACGCGGATATTTAACTCAGTGTTTCAGCTTCAACGATCATCTAGAGAGTTATGGGCACTGCTTCGTCAATAACTAGACCGCGGGTGGCTGATTTACGATCTGAGATTGCGCAATATCTGCCTAAATACAAAGAAAAACAAATACCAAGATTTTCAACTTTTATTTTTATTCCTTTTTCATTTTTAATTTTGTTTCTTTGTTTTTTGTTTTATTTTTGCTTGTGTTTGCAGTCGGCTTAAGCGACTAGTTGTATCTCTTGTATAGCCAGCGGTTATTACCACCGTCTCTACGCGAGCTCTGACACCTGAACCAAAGCTAAAGCAATCCGGTATCTTTGAACTCCTTGATAATTCGTTTCGGTTTTTGTTTTTGTTTTGTTTTTTTTTTCCTTTTTTATCATATGTCCCCTTTTCCGTTTCGGGAGATGGCTTTTGTTTCTGGAACTAACAATTCCACTTATAGCGTCACCGCCCAATTACAATAAAATAGTTGCAAGAACAGATCCGTAATGATGAAAAGAAACAGCGTCATTTTGTCATTTAGCAGAAAACAGGGAAGCTTAATACTGTTAAAACTTCAAATGACGTCACTGATGCGTCCGTGAAAGCCCATCGCTACAGTGTACAGCTTTCTAAGACTGCAGGTGACATCTCCGCTTTGCTGACTTAAATTATCCACCGCTCCATCACGATTACTATTTTATGTGCATGAACTAATATTTGCAGAAATCTTACTTAGATACTACATGAAAAAAAGGTTGCAAAAGTATGGAATATTAATAAGGACATAATTATGAACAAAAGACAAAGCTACATTACCTTGATTGTCACGCAACTAAAATTCAGCTTCTTTTTTCTATAATTATTAAGAATTTCAAGCATACCGATAAAAAGTAGTATTTTTTTTAAAATTTGGACAAGTAAGAATATTATAAGACATAATTACAAATTTCCTAACCTTTTAGAATGTTTGACATTGGAGGATTTTTCTTTACCTTTGATGAAAGAAGTAAAATACCCACTGACAGTAACTGCAGCGATAGACGTTTTTTTAGCCAATGAGGCGTGCAATAGCAGTGATGACTTTGCGCTTTTTTTGTAATGGCTATTTAAAGGAAACTTCATTGATGGTTAATCTCTACTATTTAAAAAACCATATTCTACACCTAGCATCGAACTTGATAAGGAAACTTGTGTTTACTATGCAACAGACTCGCAGCAAATATATCGAAAAAAGGTTGTTGTGTTTGCTGGGATCTGGTGACATCACTTTGTATCTGAAGTCTCTTCCGTGTGTATTTATTTTATTGATAGATAACTAATACACAGCCGCAACTAAGAATAAAAATACTTTGTAGTGCTATCGGCCATACTAACACGAAACATACTCGCTTATTAACTCGCATCAGCTACTCATTAATTTGCTACGGGAAAGCACTGTCCGCGCAGGTGGGGAAGATTACATCCGGTAGCTACGCTACGCCGCAACCTCGCCCAACGACCTCGGCCGACTTGAGACGGAAACAGTAGCAGTCAGCCTTCTTATTACTTGCTGCTTTTTGACTAATTTTGCCTACATACTAAAGTCTGGTTAATAAATTTTAAGTGGTTGGTAACATCCCTGCGTCTCGAAAGGTCATCACCGATTACCCGAGTTCCAGGCGTACACAGAACGGGGAATTAAAAGTCAACCAAGCCACTCGCCAGTGCGGTTCGGGTACCAGTGGGGACCGGAACATAAAATAACTGTTATAGACACCGAGGGGCTGCAAGATGGAAGGATTCGGAGGCGGTCCATAACAATAATTGAGAGTAAAAGAAATCAAAGAGTGTAGTAATAATGCTCTTGCTTCTCTCTTACACGACCCGTGCCCGAAAATCGATTTCTATTTCGGGAGGCGAATACTGAAGTCTCCCTCATCTATTTCGGTTTTTTTCTCTTTCAGAAATGAAGGTTTTTGTTGTTCTGTTGTTGTTGTTGTTGTTGTTGTTGTTGTATAAGTCGGTGTTACTGTCTCTGCTGTACTTGTTTTCTCCTTACTGCTGATATTATGTTTGCCGGTTGGTTTCTTACTCCATTGTTGTTGAGAGACGAATACCAAGCAGACTTGCTGGCCCACCAAGCTAGGAGGGCAACGACGGGTATGCAGACTACCCGCCCTAACTTTGGCAAAATATACTCCCAATACTGTGACAATGATGTTGGTCCGTACCCGGGAAAGCGTACGCGATGTTTTGTAATCTAATTTGTACTGTCATATTAGCTACTGAGTTCCTGAAGTTACCGGGATAGAAGTTAGTCTTCGCCATGTGTGGTTTGCTTGTTTCACGACGGGACAGGCTGACACGTGCCCCCCTCCTCCAGAAGAGCTGGCCTCGCAGGCTACGTTGTGGATCATCTCAACAGGAGCTGTTACCTGGACAGGCCCCGCTGCCGTCTGTGCCGCTCGCGAACGAGTTCAACCGTAAGCAGTTCGTTTCGAAGCAGCAATGAAAGGAAACAAATACCTAGAGTATTCGGAACATGATTGATGTTCATTCTCAACAAAATAAAACCTATTAACCAATGCTATCTTTATCCTTTCCTAAACTGGGTGGTTGCTCTTTGTGGGAGAATGAACCACCCCAGGTACCCTGGCCATTAAGGTTCGTCGTTTTCCTGCAGTATTGTTCCTTACGTTCACCGCTGGTTTGTTCTATTATATTTTTCTTTTTCTTTTTTACTTTTTAATTACTATTATATGCGGATTAGTTGTACAGCGGCTTTACGATGTTAAAACCCTGTAACTTCACCACAGAGAAGACCGCCGAGATAGTTGTGACAGCGCCAGTATTGCTTAGTTATACGTATAGATGAGGCTACAGCGGACTTTACGATGTGTTCTCTTATGACTTTAGATCAAACAGCCGGCAGACTTTGTTGCTGTTGTTTCTGCACTTGGATTTTCGCTGATTAGCTCAGTTTTCTGCCTGAGTGGCTGCCCTCCGCCCCTGACACGAGAGAGATCACACGAAGACTCCTCGGTCGTTTCCATTGACAGGAATTCGCCCTCTTTTTCTCGCTGGCTCTGGTTTTAGGGTTCCGCACTAACTAATAATTTTGAGAAATGTACTGACGGTATCCGATCAGA
This sequence comes from Nautilus pompilius, assembly GCA_018389105.1. Classification (NCBI taxonomy): domain Eukaryota; kingdom Metazoa; phylum Mollusca; class Cephalopoda; order Nautilida; family Nautilidae; genus Nautilus; species Nautilus pompilius. The sequence goes on from JACATO010001069.1 coordinate 261,614, forward strand.
TCATCTGAGACTTGGGTAATAAAACACACTCCCTTTTCTTTTACGTTGAATATTCGGTTAATTATTGTTGTGTTTTTATCTGACGTCATGAAAAGTTGGAAGAGTTTTTTCTTTCTATTTAAAACTGCAACAACTTCACAGCTTCCTACTGATCCGCCATTTTATTGATTCGCTTAGCTTTTCATCTAAATACTGTCGCTAACGTTTCTACCCGTAACATTCTAATAAATATTGGCATCTTCTAGAAACTTTGCGCTTAAAACCTCATCAATAATATTTATTACGTTAAAAAGCAGATATCGGCTTGCAGCCAAATCTGGAAGGCGGAGCACTAGAGACTTTTAAAATCTCAGATGTTGAATCATATAAAAGCACCGGAGTCCATTTTCTAAACTCTTTAGGAAAAAAATAAACGCACTTAACACTTATTTCTTTCTCTTCTCTAACTAATATCACATAAGCAACCGTCAGATACTTTATTAATGTTTCACAAGACACCTTAGCGCCAACCATCTCCGTTTCTTCCTTCGAAAATTCTAAACCCGTCATCTCTACCGTTAAGCCAGGTTTTCTCAAAGAATTTTTTAAAAAAAAAAACTACTTTTATTTAGCTGACACATTCCACATCCTTTTATTCCGAGAATTACTGACGGGTTTCTAGAAGATTTTTTAACTGATAACCTCTGATATTCTTTTTAAAAACAGGGAAAAAAAGAATTTCTTACTCTTCATATAAACAACAGAAGTTCTATGCTGTTTGTATCGTATTTTTCCAAATAGCTTATTTCAGGCGCCGTCAGTAGCTTACACAAGAATTCCTAGAGAAGAATACGTGGCATCAATACGATTCCTATTAACATGCAAAAACAGGGAAGGTTTGTAAAGTGTTTTAGCCTTCACTCGGTGATAGTTGTTAGAATATTCTTTATTAAAGAACTCCACGTGATCGCATGACTTCCACCAGTCTCGTCAAAGAGTGTTGGAACGCCAACTTTTTTCCACTAGCCTGCGATATCGATTTCCTGTGGTCGAAATATGTAAAACAAGCTTAGGTTTACAATCACACCTCTCTAAACTTGCTTCTTTTGTAAAGCTGTTATTTTATTTTTCTACGTTTAAGGTTTGATAATATCATGAAGAATTATTGGCAGCGGATGAAATGCCATCTTTACTTCTTTAATGACTGCGGAGTTTGCATGACGTTGATATCTTACAAATGATGTCCGGTAAACACCGCGTGAGGGCAGCCTTTAAGGCAATGATTAAAAATAAAATTTCCCTGCATTGTTTGCGACACTAGATGGTTTTTCGAAGTCCAAATTTCGGGAGAAGATTCTTACAAGCCAAACTTGACCGGAACCCATTATGAACATTGTCATCTGTGAGCTATTCAGTGATGATTATTGTTTTTTGTTTCTTTCGCGCCGTCGAAGCCGTCAGAAATTGTAAGAGCTTGGCAGATGCACTGTCGGTGGGTGAGGCAGCTGCAAGTGCAAGGCGTGGTCCATCGTGAATCAACAGCAAAGCATTGTAGAACAGTCGTATATTGTGCATATGCAGGTGTGTTTCTCTTTACTTTGCGTTTCTTTTATCTTTTTAAAAATAATTTGATTTTTTAAATTATTTTCCTGGAAAAACAGTTAATGAGCATTTACTAAATAGATGAATCAGATCTTCACCTCGGTCAGTAAATCACCATCGACAAAAATTGTTTACTGGTTATTTTTTTTTAAAGTTTCAGAAGTGAGCAAAACAAAGATTCCTGATAAACTCCTGACTTTGGAGGAACTAAAAGGGAGACAACCCTGGTGTAGAAAGTGTTGTGCCGCGGTTGTCCACTAGGAAGCAATACCATCCTGATGTCAGGTGGGGGCTCTGCCATTTCCGACTTCAGCAAAGAAACCCTTACTAGAACTTTTCATTTTTAAGATGCGGGAGGAAACTCACAAAAGGCCGGCTGGTGAAGAAGAGCGAGAAAGAAGAAACCACGCCAAACGGAGCTCCGTCATCTGTTTTAAAACACGGCTTCCATGTTCGTAAATGAAACTTGGTTCTCAGTGCCCAAGCTTATCACTTTAAAGACCGGCAGATTGATTGTTATATCCTCTGTGAGTGGACGGCCTGTCCACGTCTGCCCGAAACACATAGGTGCGCGCCAATCATCAACAGATTTATCGGAAATACCGGCTTCCACGTAGCCACGATCGATTTTCTATTTAACGTTGTTTTCTCTTTAGGAAAGAGTTAGAAGAAATTAGCTTAATCGGAAACCGCTGCAAATTCAAAGTTGCTGCAATTCGACATCAGCAACACAGCTGTCTCCAAGGCAACCACGGTATGTGAAAGACGGAAGAAAATCAATGCTACCAAATTCTGATGGAGGGAAATGCCGAGCTAAATCAGAAGGCGACGAGGTTGCAATTTGCAATGGCTAATTCGATTTCCAATCCATCGGCAGGTTTGTTTCCAGACAGTTCTGTCGGTGCTTTTATCACGCATTTCTTGCATCAGGTTTGAGTTGGCTTCGTTTAGCTTTACGGAAAGAAAATATTTTTGGCTTAGAATTCAGAAGTTGCAAGGAAAATCGAATTTCCATTTGTTTATTTATTTAATGATATTTCTCTTATATAGTTACTTTTTTTACAAAGCCATAAAACTGCATAAGGGACACGGTAAATTAACGCGGAATTTATGGTTTCAGAGAGAGAACAGTTTCATGAATTATGACAAGAATTGTAAATTAAGATCTCGGTTTTATTTTTCATTCAAAAGCTGAGCAAAATTTAATGTAAGTCTATAAAATAAAATAACGAAAAATGTTCAATATACTTTTTTTTTAAATATCCTTTTGTGGTGGCGTGCGTGAGTGGTTCAGTATACTTAGCCAACATCATGCTTAATTTTTTACTTAGGCACTGCAGCAATTTGCAGAATAAAGAAGAACTAATACCGTCACCGTCTTGTTTAAAACAAACACACATAAGACACACGCAATATCATGGCTTCCGGGTCGCCCCCGCGCTCTGGTGGATATTCCCCCCGAGAGATTGTTTGTGGATAGCAGTCCGCTAATATAATCACCGAGGGGAACTCCTGTCTCCTTCGCATCGCGCCGACTCAAAATCCAGGCGTAAGATGACAACCAGTCTTGTCGAGTGCAACGCGTTCTCGCCCCCAGCCCAGTTCGGAGCTGTAACGAGTAATCGCCAACCAAAGGCACGCGTCAGTTCCCGTCTGGTTGTGCGGGTTAGGGTTGTTTGAAAAGTCCTTCCAAGAAACCTTTCATCGTAGAATTTTGCTACAAGCCTTCGGCGTCTTTGTATCGTCTCCACATTTCCATACATATCTTTATTGGGCGCTGTTCTGGAAAAGCATTAGGAACGCATCACGATTTGGCTATCATTTAACTCAGCCATATATGAGATAATTTCATTTCTTGAAGATAATCAACATTTTCGGCGTAAAAATAAATTATTTTTGGTTAGTTCCTTTGGGTGTGCACTTGTCGGCCACCAGTCGCTCTGTATACCATGACTAAGATACTGGCAGCAGCAGCAGCACCAAAGATGGACCTAGGCGTATTCAACCTTCTGTTATCGAGTAGTATCAGATACGGTCAGGTGTGCAACCGATAATGAACTGCGAATCACCGCGTTAGTAAGTGTAGTAAGACGAGTCCACTAGTGTGTCCAGTCACCTCCATCAGACGGCTGAGAACGGTGTGGCAGCCTCGCCATCCCCACCCAGGCACTTCGCTGCAATTTGCACAGGTGTATGTTCATCATCGCAGATTTTGAACGTATGCCTTTTTTTAAAGACAATTCACAATCCAGTCTCTTAGAGCACTGTAGACCTCATGGTATGGGCTGTTGTGGACATTGTCCATCCATATGTGGACAATATTCTGCGCCCAATTTTCCTTTTTCTACCATAGTCGACATGGTTTAGCAGAACAATACCTGTCGGCTCCCCACCATAAACTCAACAATGTTTAATACTTGACTGGTCTGCCCGCCACACCTCGTGGTCCGAACCCTAAAGATTCCGCTCATTGTTAAGAATGTATGCATTCCTTCGATATTCAATATTCACGGTAATGGTAAAGTATTTAATATCGAAAATGTTCCAGCTAGTACAAAGATGTCAAAATCTGCAAAAATTAATTGTGCTCTCGACAAGAAATTATTTTACTGACTCCAAATGAAAAACCAAAAGATGCCATCTTACATAGCATCTATAATAGATTCACTCTCCTCCTTCATCTTTAATGTGGTGTAAATTCCGTGTGAAGACGATGTTTTGGTTCTTACAAGCAGTAAGTAAAGAAGTAGTTTCGGTTTGTTTTCCAGTAACAAGATTGAAAGATAATGTTGTGCAGTTAGCACAGTAGTAGCTAAAAGGGCGCAGAAGTTTATCACTAGTCGTGCTTGCAGTTCCCATTTAAAGCGCTGCTGAATCCATTCACTGAAAAAGTTAATTTTGGGGTCCTCCATCCCGCGTCAAATATTTTCGGTTTTTTCTTCATTAAAATTCTAAAATGCCCGACCGTTTTTGTTTTGTTTTGTTTTGTGCCATTGCTATTTTCGCCTTTTAGACCGCTCTGATTTACTCTTTCTGTTAGACCAAACTTCTGTTCTAGACCAATTTGAAGAAAGACGATGGAAAGGTGCCTAAATTGATTAACCATAGTTTAGAAGTAATCGATGCCAACGAAAAGGAGAATGTCCAGGAATGCCCTGGAGAGGAAACAAACCATTCTGAGTCGGCGACTAACCACTTTGATAAAACTAATGAAACATATTGAAGCTGACAAGGTTTTGGGTTTTGAGTTTTGCATATCAACGATGAAAGAACACACCTCGAGATGGCGTGCCGAACGGGCTGGGGAGAGACCGGAGATTAGAAATGGATCTTAAATCTCTCATAACTGAGTGCTTTACCAGATTTCACCAAAATTGAAACGAAGATCGACACCATAATCAGGATTTATCCTGTCTCACTGCATTGCGTTAATTACTGTAGCAAGAACGCACGTAACATCAGCAGCACCTGCCTACTCGATTAGAGTTCTGGGGACATCAGAACTTGTGCATAATGAAAATTAGACTTATCGGTGTCGCAGTTGACACCGAATGCTGACGTGATAATGGTACTGATAATATTGTTTTTCCCAAGTATACTTTCATTATGGTATGCAAAATCTTGAAAATCTGAAGAAAGATCAGTGAACTGGGTTATTATCCACACAAAAAGCTATCCTGCAGTATGATATCGGCGCTCCACTTCATTGCTGTAAAAAAATAACTAACCTGTCCGTGCCTATTAAACGTCTGGCCTGAAAATTCAGTGAAGTAGCGACTCGACAACTACTAGACTGCTGTAATGGGTTAGCCTTTCTCTCCACTCGCCATCTCTAAAATAGTCCCGATAACTGGGCGCCGAGGCAATCAAAAGTTCAAGTTGGAAATAAATGGACTTGGTAACTATCCCTCATCAAGCCTACTCTTTTCCGGCTACTCGGGCAATGAGCAGTAACTTTCTCGAAGAATCACCAGCGGAAGTTATTACCTTTCAGGAATTCTGATTAGCGTTTCTTTGAATTATTTAGCGTTTTCTTCTCATTGCCTATCAGCTTAATTTCGTTGCGTAAATGCAAAAGAGTTTGGAACACCTGGCGGTCGATCGTAAAACTAAATTCTTGCCAATCTTCAGGAAATGTTGATAATGAATGGCTTTATAATTATGTTTGATTGATTGATAACAAATAATATTCGTTTACTCTGGAAAAATTTTTTTTTTATTTTTCGAGTTGAATTAGATTGCTCATTACTCGAATTCTCAAATAACGATATTATTTATCGACAAGGAAGATTTGATTATACATTGCGCCTCACAAATGATTCTTAGCAAAATTCATGCGCCTTGTGAAACTTAATTCTTTGCTTTAAAGGTCTGGTTACTGTGAATTTGTCAGAGATTTTTGTACATTATACAATCAAGCTACGCGAATTACCACGGTACAGTTTCTTAACCGAATCAGCCTGTAACGAGACCGATCGGTAAAATCCGGCCAGTCTAAACATCTGCACGAGAACTGAATGAAAGATTCTATTTTTATTTAGCAGCAAGTAATTAATTATAAGAGCTTGCCATTACTTTATTTAATCCGTCGACCTGGAGATCGTATTAACAGAAACCAACTCTGGAGTGAATTCTTTTTTGGGTGGTTTTAACATCTGTATTTAGCAGCGCCGCTTTTAATAAGCTTGGGTGTGCGTGCGGTGTGTGTGTGCGTGCGGTGTGTGTGTGTGGTGTGTGTGTGTGTGTGTGGTGTGTGTGTGTGTGTGTGTTGTGTTGTGTGTCGAATACACGCACGGTTCCTAATTGGCTCCATAAGACTGAAATGGTGACTCGGCTGCAAATGTTTCTGTTGGCCAGGTTTGTTGTACTGGCCAATCTGTCAACGTTCCATGGTCAAGCCGGTGATATACCGCTCGCGAAGCCTCGTCTTTTATACGCTAAATAAAATTAGCGTATACCTTGAGAGTTATTCGCTTTTATATATGTAAAAAAGATAATATATGTAAAGCTGTTTTTCCTATATTAATGGGGAAAAAATTGATAAACAGTTTGTACAGATTACTGTGAGTTGTTTCCTTTTATTATTGAAAACATAAAATGAATGCAATTAATAAATGTAGAAAAAATATATTTTATGGTGGGGAGCTGATAAATATAAATGGAGTGTATAAATAGCACGATTTCTTCTCCTTTATTGTAAAAACAAAGATTTTTTTTAAACATTTAATTAAAAGTTGCATATTAATAGGCTACATATCTATTACGTATCGCTTCCTAAAGAACGCAGTATAAAATTTTCTACGCATAATTATATTAATCTTTCCTTATCTGTAACTTTAAGAAAATTTGAATTTTTATTGAAAAATTGCTGTTTTTTGTCGTTTATAAATCCAAATTATTGTTGTTGTCTTGGTTGTTTTTGTTTTTGTATTATTTTATCTTTGTATCGGTAATAATCATTTCTACATTCGCTCACCCTTACACCTCCAATACAAGTCACACAAAAAGGCTTTTTGTCCATCTCCGCCGATGAATCCCTGTTGGATCTGATATCTCATGGTTTTCGACGTCTTTGTTCTATTATCTCTTGTTTAACTGAAAAATACAAGTTCTAACAATCGTTACAGGCGATAATTCCTCTTTACAAACTTGGGTAATCAATAGTTTTGATGGGTATTTGCGTTCGTTTCAATATTTCTTTCGTTTTCCTAAAATATTCAGTGATCTGAGAACAACAAGATTGGTTAGATTGGAGATTCAATCGGTGAAAGACAGGCTATACGAACTGGATAAGATGGATGGTCAGGGTGGCTCAGTGCTGCTGCGATAGACGATATATCCTCGCAGTGAAGAATAACGATCAAAGGTCGCCATACTTGTGGCGAAGATAAAACCATCGGAGAAACGAGTGGATTAGTTTCGTCTTAACAGAAGGGAACGTGATTTATAATAACAGAATAAATAACTTAGGTCTTGTCCCTTTAAGAAGCTAGCGAAGAATAACACTACCAATGTCAATACTGTAGTGTGCGAATATAATAATGGACGGACTCGCAAAATGAAAATCTAGTGTTTAATCTATACAAATGAAATAAAAGTCCGTTCTTTGCGTTCAGACATTTATCAAGGATGACGTTAAACGAACGTCAACATGCATACGGTGAAAATCAATGGGTGCTAGACCTGTTGTCTAGTTATCCTAACGTGAAGGAAGAGAAAATTAAAGTCTATTTTAATAAGAGTCGATTTTCAGCCAGCTGACGGCGAGGACGGGGATAGATGGTTCATTTGTAGGTTGTCATTAAAATAATTGCAAACAAATTTGAAGGCTGGAAAATTTTGAAATGATATTTATACCAATAAATTTATTGAATGTTTCTTTATGTTTTTAACAGATAGTTAAAAGTTAAATACGAAACATTTTTAAGAGAAAAACAACCGTTTAAAATGAATTGCAAATCGCAAATATCTAACAAAAGTTTAGAACAAAGTTTATTATAATGATAGATTAATCTCAAATGTTCCTTTTTGACGTATATAGGCTAAATTAGGTAGTTCTAACCATCGTAAATATTCAGAATAATCGCTGGAATTACTCTGGAAAATGGGATACTTTCCTCACTGCTATACTTTTTCTAATCATCACTCCACGTCTGTTTGCAACAAGACTGATTAATTGCCATCTCAAAGCCAAAAAAATAAATAATTCAACAGAATGGGAAATTTTAGACAAGATTGCCGTCCGTTTGGCCTGAAAATAAATGGTGGCGTTAGATTACATTTACCAAAATGACTTAAAATCTGCTTCCGCTATGACAAAGCAATCACAAAGTATGACCATGTGTCAAATTAAATGACAATACCTTGACTAGAGGCTTGAAATCCGTACGTAAGAGATCATTTATTAGCATCCTGATACTCTCTCTCTCTCTCTCTCTCTCTCTCTCTCTCTCTCTCTCTCTCTCTCTCTCTCTCTCTCCTCTCTCTCTCTCTCTCTCTCTCTCTCTCTCAAACAATCATTACTAGCTTTTTGCATAAGATCACTGGGGAGATAGACGGTTAGGAAATTGTCAATGCAGGATAAACGAAATGTCTTGTAAAGATTTTTTGGTCACAGTGTGAGGTTTACGAAAAGAAATTCTCTTTTCCTTTATTTTGATTTTCATTTTTAATAAAATTTAAAATAAAAGATTTGCAGATGCAAAGATTTGTAGTGCCTTCATTTGAGGTTAATATAGCCATTTAATAAGAAGCCATCAAAATTTCTCGGTATTTGAGAGATTATTTCAGTGAGTTTCCCTTTCAAAATGTGAAGCAGAACAGTCAGCGATAGAAACTATGCAAAGTCTGCGCCTGACAGGTTTGGAATGGACTATATCCTACTGATGAGGTGATTTTAAGTTGAGACATTTTGACAGATTTACGCAAAAGTTTTAATCTTATTGATTTTTTTTTAGTCGTGCAGCAGTAAAAAAGAATAATGTATGAATATTTTTGCTTGCTTGTTGTAAGGAGTCTTGTTTCACTGTATTACTCTATCCGACCGATTCTGATGCCTGACAATGATTTCCAAAGGCATGCAAGCATTTCCTTCTAGCGATATAACACGACACTTGTCAAAGCGAGGTAACTGGCCATTATCCGTAGTCGTATTTAAAATTGATTGGGTTCGATTCTCACTAGAAACGAGATGGTTTGGCGACTTTCCGTCGTCGCAGTTTTCATTGGATTTCTGAAATGGAATTATACACGTTGGGGTTACTCGATTTTTCTGCCATATCTAAGCATAGGATGGGAGTATTGTAAACCTATGCACATGCGCAAAGTACTTCCCTTCCGGAAGTTTTCAGAAACTAAGAAATCTGTCTAACGGTTAACGTTACAGAGATGCTTTGTTTCTTGTAATATGCTGATTTGTTTTGTTTTCTTTTAATTTGTGTTCATTGTCCAACAATATAAATTTGTTTTCTAACGATTTCAAAGTATAAATAAATTCAAAATACCCTTTATGAGTCGGCACTAATATAACAATCTTGGATTTCATGGAGCTATTGCGAAATCATTGGTCTGATAGCGAGGAAAATTTTGATGACCGATCACTCATAGTATTTATATAATTAGCTAAATTTGATAGTAAAGGCGTGAAAATGAAAGCTAATTTTATGGTAGTTTTACAGGCGAAATTTAAAGATGTACTCACTACCAGTTCAGATGATATTTGTTTAGTTCCGGGAAAGCATTACAACAAGTATGAAGTTTGTGCATCTCTTTGACTTGTATTTTTCAATATCATCAACCTCTGGATTTAGGATGGCTTGACCAGTTTAAAACAGTGTCTTGGCGATTATGTACATCAACTTCTCGTGTCGAGCACAAATGTTTTGATAACCGTGTGCAGGACCCCTTGTCAAGCTTTTAAGAAAATACTTATTAATTAATGCTTTGAGCCCTCTTTCTGAAACAGCACACGTGAGATCTATAGAAGAGGCTTTTCTTCATTTCTTTGCATGAAACGGAATTTCCCAATTTAATGATAATACAGAATTTCTTTTTATCTTGGTCAACAAAATTTTTTTAAAGTCTAATTGTAACAAATATCAAGGCACGTGCGACGTCAAGCCTGTTACCTCTTTACTTATCTATTTTTGTTTTTGTATTTTCCTATTATCTCGCGTCGACTCCACTAAATTACTGAAGACGCAAAAAACTTGGATAAAGGGTCGAAACTTATGTCTCTCCGTTACTTGTAGTAACATAGTCGGCTGATAAGACGAAGGCCGCTTCGCCGATCTTTTCCGCCGACGTTAGTGGAAACAGACCTGAGGCGTCACTGTTCAAATGCCTCTGGTTTATTTTGAATCCACAAACTGGTATTATCGCCTGGTTGGTTGTCGACCAACTCTTTAACGAATTCGGTTAGTCTAAAAAAATTCTCCGCGACTTCAGAACCTGAAGAGAAATCCTTTCATTGCTTGTCCGGTCTCCGGTTATTAAATATATATATATATATATTTCTCGTGACATCCGCTGACCCTGGAGTTGGACGGTTTCGCGTTGACCACGAAGTAAATACCTCGTTAGCAAGCACAGAGAGAGAACCTGGTGGGATTATCATACACTGCTAATCTCTCTCGCATCTATCGCAGACACCTGACTTGTTCTCTTTTTTTCTTTAGTCAAATAAATTTCGGAAATGTCCAAAACAAACCACAATGAAGCCAGGTTTTTTGGCATATTTTGTTGATATTCATTATTTTTATACTTTGTATATTGTTTTATTTTCTTACTTCTACATTCACTTTGTTTAAATTTTGATTTAATGAAAATAAATCAATTTTAGAATAAACCACGTACGAATACAATGATAGAAACACATCAGTGAGATCGCACTGAAGCCAGTCATCTATACACACCACGGTCTGGTCCAGCTGCCTTCATGTCCTGGTAATGGTTTAGTTAAATTTCTTGTTGGCGTGATGTGGAATGGTTTTCTCTCAGCTCATAATCTAGATGCTTCTATAGTTGGTCAGGCATATTTATATCAGGTCCTTGAGGTATCCTTGGAAGAATATGAATGCTTTGTTTTCTCTTCCAAGCTGTGGTTACACAAAAGGTGTGGCATGTAGCGCCATTTTCCTGAAGAATATGGCCATCAAACCTCAATATGCATTATTGGTACACTGGTAGACACGTCTTTAAAACGACAATGTCCTTGGCAAAATTGAGAGGCTCTTTTAAAAACACCAGTTTTGTTTTATTACCATGTTACCAGACTGCAGCTTAAACTATAACACCTCTATTCTCATACTCAATCATGGGTTATTTCCAAATTGATACGACAGGATACTGTATCTTTATACTCAATATAATTTTATATAGCTGTTATCTTTTTCTATTTTACTAAACTTCTGTGGTTACGAATATTAGTTTTGAAGTCTGTAGTTGTTGATTAATATATTACATTACAGCTTTTACTTCCATTAATTTACAGATAAATATAAATATCTCATTTAAAGTCTAATTCTTCATTACTAGGACATCTCCTGCTTAACCCGCATAAATGTTATAATGCACACACAAGCTTAATTTCCTAGGATAGTGTAGGTAAAGTAAGTAATTGCTAATAATTCATAGGTAAACCCTTTATATGATGAGCTATTGATTTAGGTGCAATTCGGCCGCATCGTTAAGATTCTTTGTAGATGAGTTTTTATGGTGTAGCTTCGCTTGCAAATCGATAGACGTATTAACAAAACTGATTTCTCAGTGATAGGGGTAGGTAAGCAACACCATTTTTAAAAAATATATCCGTGTCTGGCCGGAATGATTCGATGTAACCAGCTTTATCTTGCTCTTCCTCGATCGTCTATTCCCGTTAGACTTCTGTTATCATTTGTTGCTACGGTTTATGTTGTATTATAAATAGAAATGAAATTCAGATCGGTAGAATTTCTACTTTTCCTTTATTTATTTGTAGTTTTTAGGAGGAATTTTCTATGACCAGCGAGTAATAACATCAGGCCAATAGTAACTGGCAAAAAAGAAAAACAAAGGGAGACAATTATTAACCCTTTTTTTTTCAATTTTTTTTTCTTCTATTCAATGAAAAACGCAACCTGAATTCCTACAAATTAAATCGGTTTTACTTTCTGTTTCTGCTGGTACGAGACCAACTACGTCTTGCTGGGAAGATCTTTAGAAAGCCGTACAACATTAATAATTAAATTCTAATTTCCTCTTTGTTATCTTTTGTAAGTACCCAATTAAAATCGAATTGGTCAGCGCTCCGTTAAAGTGCAGCCGGTCTCTTCTCTTGATTGGGTAATAAATGTACTTTCTATTGGCTGGAAAACATCGAGTTAGCTGTAAAATTTCATGATCTATACTTAAAAAAATGTATGTTTTTATAAATTTAATCAGACGCGCAACAAATTAGGTCCCTGGTTTTATTCAATTTAATATCTGAATTTTAAGAAAGGACAGGCAGACGACTCCAAAGGTTTGTTCGGGTCAGTCTTCTTTGGGTTGCAATTTGCAAGCAATGGCTACATCGATCAGAGACTATAAACAAAAGTTTGTTTCATTGTTTCTTGAGCTAGGTCGGCGATAGACACACTGAGCAGTGACCAGGGATGTTGAGATCTTGAGAAAAGCGAATGTGATCCAAAGTGAGTTTAGGAAAATTAATCTTTGTACCCGTAAACCTCATCAGACTGAACAGTCTGTGTGCATGGGTGTGTCGTGTGTTCGTGTGCGCGCGCACTAGGAAATATGGGTCTATCATACGAAACGGTGGCGGTAAGGCCATAGATTTTATTGTTTTCGATAGTTTCAAATAAAATTCCAATATCAGATGTAAATGACGCTGGCAGAAGGAATCCCCGATAATAATTGCAAGAGCTATGTATTTTTAATTTGTAGAAATATTCTACATTTACGTATTTTATATTCGCTATAAACTATTCATTAGTCTGAGAATGCGAACATTCGATTATATTCTAACAATAAATTGACATAAGGTGATAAATATAATCTGATTATTTTATTCATTTTTATTAAATTTAGGAAAATGTTATTTTTCTTTAAATTTATTTATTTATAAATGAATCTGTCTGGTGATTGGTTAAAAGAGATATAATAAAAGATGGATCAAAACTGTGGGCGTATCATGTTTTACAGAACTGTATTTAAATCAAAAACTTTTTATTAAAAGAATAAAGATGAAAAAGGGCTACGTAATATTATCCACGAACTTTTTCGATATTGTCTCACTTGTTTCAACGCTGGAATCTTAGAGAGAGAAAGAAAGAGGGGGTTAGAATCACAAAATACCCTCTTTGATCTCAGGGTTGTGGTTGTTCGAACGATCTTTCACATGACACAACTGCGCGTTGTGTCGGCTCACACCAGGACATTCCGACCGAACTGAGCAGGGCAGCAACCCTAAAACCTTGTCAGCTCCGTAGGAAGGTGGAGAGGAGCCAGCTGCGGGAGATATGGTGAACATTAAGAACTTGCGGTGGTTCGCACATTCGGTCAAATCTGTGTAAACTTATTTATCTAACAAAATGTCGCTCCTAATAGATTTACGTTTGCGGTTTGCCTTGTTAATGCTGCACGGCAAGACACTATTAACCCTCCGTAAACCGTACAAGTGTTTACCTGCCTTACACCACCCAAACCTAGAAGCTCTGATTAGCATTTGTGTCTAAATGGCTGTATGTTGTTAACAGATGTAATGCAAAGCACTGGCAGGTGGAGCAATGCACGGGATCTTCGTTACAAAAATGCTATATTCATGGGGAAGATACCATGTGAACCATTGTCCCCGTGCTGAGTAATACGAAAGTACGAAAGGTAGTGAACTAAAACTACAGCCCAGGTGGTATTCAGGGTTAAGAGAAGGCGCAGTATCTTGGCAAGAATTTTTTAACACTGCAACAAAATATCTTAACTTTTATCTAGTTATTATTATTATTATTATTATTAATTATTATTATTATATATTATTATTATAAGTACATTTGCACGAGAGGACAGGACAAAATAAACCTGAGAACACCATGTCCCCGTCTACTTCGATCTCGCCAGTTATCGCCCACTGTTCCAATAGGTTCTGTGGAAGCCATCGCGGCGTCTATAACTAACTCGTTTTTAATAAAGAGTTTTATTCTAAAAATCAGTAAATCCTTCCTTAAATGCTTCAATTAAAAGAATGCAGAAAAGGGTTCTATCGTTGTCGCTGATCTAGCAGATGTGTCTGGCCGGCTACCCGCCCCTGTCGAACTGACCCAGATTTTTTTACGTTAATCAAAACTATCCCTTTCCTAATTTAGACTTCCAGAACATTCGGCGAAAGAAGAAAGTTTTTTTTCTTTCTTTAATGTCAGACAACAGAATTCCTGGCAAGCTCCTGAATGGAAATATGCTGACTAGTCTGATAAAGTGTGACTAATGTTTATAAACAGGAACAGATGGGAAGGCAGATGCTTTTGTTAGGTAATATCGACTTGCTTTCAAATTATCGCTTCTACATCGTCGAATAGTAATAATCTGACATCCAAACCTGAAGAGTTCTAGATGGGTAGCGGAGCTTCGGTAACTCCTGGCTGGCACCTCGACCACCGCTCAACAGCTCTCGACTGGTCGCCATGGATACCTCCATAATTATCGGGGTCTTTTGCTGGTTTCATGCTTTCCACAGACAAGCCACATGATCTACTGACGGAAAGATCGTGCTAACTGTCAGGACTAATGAATAGTCAAAGACGATGTGTCAAAATGGCCTCCTTAAGCCAGTGTTTCTTCGTGCAGGATTCCGGTGTTACACCGCGCTGTTGTCCCTAGCATGGTCGATGTCTCCTTTTTGGTAGGGTTTCCTCCGGGCACTCAAATTTCCTCTCACACCTAAAAATGAAAATTTCTGGTATGGTTTTTCTGTCGAAGTCGGGTCCAATTTTGTTTTTATTGTTTGGTTATATCCCTGGTTATCCTGCTATTATAAGTTCACAGGAAGACCCGAAACATAATCTGACTGGCGAAATTAGTGTCGTGACACTGGAACAACGGTTAGCACGAGCGCGCCGATCGCTCCGTGGTAGTAACAAATAAAATTGCAAATTTAAAACGATATAACCTGTCAGAAAGAACTCGCAACACAGTAGAGCAATTTAATCTTGTCAATTACCACGATAATCATTATGTAGCCACAGACTAGTGAGCTAATACAAAAAAAAATTATTCACACGTGATTCAGTGACCGTCGAGTTTCTTTAAAGTCCGCATCTATAAATATATCTTTGTTACAATTGATGAAATTCATTTTTTTCCTGTATTAACTAATGCAGAAATAAACTAACTCAAGTTTTTGACGGAACCTAAGCTCTCATTAATTTAAATTAACTTATTAACAGATCTGTATAAAAGATATAAGTTCTAAAACCGTTCTTTTACTAAGTTGAGCTGTCACGTGGATGCATTCTCCCAACATAAGGTCTTGAGTGTTAATAATCTTTGCTCAAATAAATCAGAGGATAATTGATTACTATCTCGATACTAACTAACAATCCCTGACAAAGCTGGGGTTTTTATGATACGGATAAACAAAGTAAATGTTTTTGAAACGCCGTTCTGGGCCCATGGAGTATGCAGACCTCGTTGGCGCTTTGTGGTAAAAGCTGGCGGGTAAACGACGTGTGGAGACCACACACGAATATTTTGAAGACGTTAGTGTCTTCATATAAGCGTGTTTCAGAATCTTATATGAAAAATAACATTTCCGATACACTACCTCTACAAAACCACAGAGGTTTTGCTTTTGTATTTGTTTAATACGGGAATAAACAGCAAAAAAAAAAAAAATGTTCATAAACAAAAAGCTGGAAAGATGTCAGCCCCTGATCTATAAGCAAGTTTTGCTGTCATCGTGACAAGTGATGTGTTTTTATCAATTTCTACAAATTAGCAGCTATTTTATAAATGAAAATAAAATAATAATTTTGCTGGCGAGTGATACTTTAAGCGAGATTTAAGAAAATCTTTGTGGACTTTTGTCTCGTTACTTAGATTCACCATCACATTGGCTTTCGTTTTCTTGGTTAACTTCTGTTAGGCGACTTTCACGTGAAGATCGGAACGTACGCCACACCCGAAAGTCTCCTTTTCCTACTGCAAGTTTTAAAAGACCCTTTCTTACCCAGAATTAGCCGGAGCTTATAGCAGCAGGAGTTAAATGAAAAAATACTTGTTTTGCTGTTGCTGTATTTTCCCCCCACTATATCTTAATCGATAACCCTGGCCAACATTTCTTCACTTTTTCCTGCTGACTAAGATCTGACACTTTTTTAAACTAATTTTGGGGCGCTGATTTAAAAAATAAAATCGGTTTTTTCCTATCATGTCAAGGTTTTTGATCTACGGGATCTTAAAATGGTTAATTTTTCCATGTTTCTTGTGCCTGTGGGATAGTAGAGTTAGGACAAGCACTGGACTCAGAAGAACTGACCGGTGAGAACATGCTTAGATGTCGGAGAACCAACCACCAGTAGATCGGGTAAAAATCATCTTTCCTCTTCCTCCTCCACATCAAACTGGGTCTAATGAAGCAGTCAATATGTTAAAGCTCTGAGCATAGAAGGTGACTGTTTTTAAGTACATATGTACAACATTTCCTAGCCTCGGTTATGAAAAAATAAAAGCTGGTGTGTTTGACGGGCCACAAATCAGAAAACTGATGAGAGATCGACATTTCACAAGCTCCATGAAAGATATGGAGAAAAGAGCATGGAATTCTTTCGTGGCTGTTGTGAGAAATAAAAAAGCTGAAAATTACAAAGATCTTATTCAAACATTGCTTAAGAATTTTCATCGTCTGGGTTGCAACATGAACATAAAGGTTCATTTCCTCAACAGTCATCTTGATAGATTTCCTGAAAATCTAGGTGACGTAGGTGATGAGCAAGGTGAAAGGTTCCATCAAGATATACAAGCTATGGAGGAGCGATACCGAGGAAGGTTGGATACTCACATGCTGGCCGACTACTGCTGGAGTACTAAAAGAGACTGTCTGGGAATGAAGCACTCCAGAAAAGCCTATAAACGAAAATCTAATCCATGAAGGATGAATGTGTCATTTACTGATATCAGTTAATGCAAGTAAACCCATGTCTGTCACTGTTTTGTTTGTACAGTATTCTAAATGGAATGATAAGAATATTCTGGATTAGTTTGTGCCCATTTTGACTAAAATTCATTCAATTCTAGCATCGATTTATATTTTTCTATTTCAATATTTTGACCTGATATGCCATAGTTAACCAATAAATTTGTTAATCTCAAAATCGATTCATGGTATTTATTGTTTGTTGGAATGGTATTCTAAATAAAATGATTAGAATAGGATTGAGGTGATTGTGGAAGTCATTGAAATCGGGTACTCTTTTATGGCGATTGATCGAAAATGGGGGTTTGCTGTAGAGAAGAAACTTGACGTGATGGGCAAAAACCAATGTGACATTTGGGTGCAGCGCCCCCAAATTAGTCAGAAACAAGTCTCAGATATTATAAGTCAGCAAAAATTGTGTCGACCAGTGTTATCAGAAACGAGACTAGAATACGTTTCCCGAAATGTTTTATTTGGTCGACTTGTGTAAAGCATAGAGATCTCTGGCCACAGAAAATCTTCTATGGTACTGTAAGGTCTATGGGGAGGTGACCATTAATGAACTGCACTTAATCGAAATCTATAACTCCGGTGTTTCTGGTTTTTAACCAACCCACCCGAAACCAGTCCACCGGTTGTGGTAGAACCAATCCATGGTAACCACCGACAGTCAGCTGTTTCAAGATTATTCGGTCCGTGCCGTGGGAAAGACCCTCCAAGCTGAAAGATGGGCTTTTCACCGCTATTGGAAATACAACACAGAATGAACATATTTGTGTAAAACCTCGGGTGCCTCAATTATTATGGCTGGGATTTGTATAATTTAGTGCTGGTAATTAAATGCTTATCGAAAATTACGAACTGTATATGAGATAATTAATTGATTATTCTTATATCTATACTTCCGAGAGAACGGTTTTGTTTTTGAGGTGTTTTTTTTAATAAGACGCCGTCGTTTTGCACAACTAAATTAAATTAGATTAGATTTTTGACATAGAAGAATACATAAAACAAAAGTGCAGTTCAGTGTTTTCTGGCGAGGTCGGGTTGGACGATAGATTGATATCTTCCTCAGCACCCATTGTTTATTCGGCCGCCACCAGGAAGAGAAGATCTAGGTGCGGCCATGAATACACATCCGAGGGCCACAGAAACCTGCTGACGCCACTGCATTGTTCGTTTTTCCAATGATTAGATGTACACTGGTGGCTGGCTATAAGTGTGAGCACACTCGTAAAATAACCCATTAGACATAAAAGGGGAATACTGTGATGGAAAGTGTCTTAAGACAATTTCAAACACGAACTTCCTTTTTAGACGGTCAGGCGTTCGTATACATTTAACCATATGCGCAGATTATCGGTGAGTCCGCACTTACGGGCGCCGAGCCCAGAATATAGATATGCGCTCGACTCTTGATGGCCAACGGGGCTATGAAACTGTAGATTTTCTGTTTAACATTAGTTTGTTTGCAAACTCTAACCCTGACTTACAACGAAAACAAAACCCAAAATTTCAACCGTCTTCTCTCACAATTCCACAGACGCTAATAAGCCCGGTCGCCATTACGCCTTTCGATAACTGTTAGCCAGAGATAAATCTTGAGCCGGTTTTAAAGACCATACGCGACGCTGTTCGCTTTCTCCAGGTAAACAACACCAGCAACGCACAGTTTTCCAAATTTTGATTTTTTAATTTTATTTGGAAAAAATTTGTTTTTTATTCCCATATTTACGACTCCGGACTTTGCAAAGGGCGCGCGAGTCTGACGGAAGGCACGTGTGAGTAGATGGGCGTCTTCCGGTTAATGTTTCGAAACTGCGCGCAGCCAAACTTGCTTCAGCCGGAATGAAGCCTGACCAGTAGTGGAAAGAAACCGGAGTACCCGGAAGAAACTTTCTCCGGACGGGCCGCTACAAATATGCCCCAGAGAAATTACGTTACTCACTAAACACCCTGCATAGCTCGCGACCGCCACCGCGGCGAGAAGTCGCGCTACACCAACATGTTTCCCATCTATTTTCAAATGTTAAAATGATAATGTTAAGTAAATGGCAAGCCCGAGTTCTTGGATTGTTTGTTTATAAAATAAAAGCTTCGTTAGTCTTTAGCCAACCCGATATAATCGACACTCACTCGAAGTTTATTGTTGTTCAGAATTAATTACGATATCATTTCGTCGATAATCCAGTAACGATATTTCCCAGTCGTTTGTTCGTGAACTTCAAAATAAACTACTGTATATGTCGGAGGCGACCTTTTAGCTCAGAATTCGCTGACGTTAACGAAAATTCTTCGCCTCTAGTATCAGCAGAATTCAATAACCTCGTTCTCTTTTATTTTCCTTATCGATCCTAACTACATCTACTATCTGCTCGCCACGCATTGCCAGCCACCTTTCTGGCCGCCAAGATTCTCGTTAGAATCATGACTTAAAAGGAGCCACGGAGATCTATTGTCTCACGTATTTATCTGCATTTTCGTCAGCTCTGGTCGCTTGGCCAAGAACAGTTCCACGACTTCAATGATTATTATCAGTTATTTTCAAAAAATAACCGAGCTCGTTTTATCTAGAAGGCTGAGAATTCAAAAAACCAAAAACATACGGATAGCTGTGAGCCATACAATACACATAGCTGCCTTCCTGCGGCAATATCTCGTTTGTTCCTAAGTGTTTTTTAGAGAAATTTACGTCTAATTTTGTTTTATTGTTGTTGTTATTAGTTTATTGGAGATGTTTTCTCCGTCAGACTTCGCGGAAATTATTTTAAATATGTTCACTATGTAGACAGGCACCCTGAAGTCTGTCACCCATTGATTTCTGTCCCACAGATAGAATTGGATTTAAAAAAAAATTTACATCCGTTTATTTTCAACGCAACATTACTTTTTGCAAATATTCATTCTACACCGGTCAGGGTGCGCATCTGTGTACAGCATTTGATCTGTACTTTATGGCGTACACTCAAACACACAAATAAACATATACATACAATCACACAAACATATAGACAGACAAATAAAGATGCACACAGATAATTAAAGATATACACAGACAAATAAAGATGCACACAGATAATTAAAGATATACACAGAGACAAATAAAGATACACACAGACAAATAGAAATACACACAGACAAATAAAGATGCACACAGACAAATAGAAATACACACAGACAAATAAAGATACACACAGACAAATAGAAATACACACAGACAAATAAAGATGCACACAGACAAATAAAGATACACACAGACAAATAGAAATACACACAGACAAATAAAGATACACTCAGACAAATAGAAATACACACAGACAAATAAAGATGCACACAGACAAATAGAAATACACACAGACAAATAGAAATACACACAGTCAAATAGAAATACACGCAGACAAATAAAGATGCACACAGACAAATAAAGATACACACAGACAAATAGAAATACACACAGACAAATAAAGATACACACAGACAAATAGAAATACACACGCAAACAAATAGAAATACGCACACAAACATATATACAAACAATAATGTTGCATTAAAATGGATGGAGCCCAAAACTGCCGGTTCGCTCACTCAAATCACTTAAAGGCGAGAGTGAATGAAATATATCTTTTTGTTTTTTATACGCCAACAGTAAACGTCAAAGGCCGATAAAAACTCGTGATTTATATTCTTTCGGCAATAAACTGGTTGTAGAAGCTTGGCTTTAGCACAGTAAACTTCTTCATGGTGGTTGATTTGCTGGAGAACACATATTAAGAGCAGTAAACCAACTGTCCACAGTTTCCTCTGACGGAGAGACCCGCGAAAGACTTTGAATTATTGTCGAACGAAAATCTGCACTTTACGACTTTTATTACCAATCTAACTGGGCCCAAGTGTTATAAAAGTCATTAACCGCTTCAGTGCATT
The DNA here is from genome assembly GCA_018389105.1 of Nautilus pompilius. Classification (NCBI taxonomy): domain Eukaryota; kingdom Metazoa; phylum Mollusca; class Cephalopoda; order Nautilida; family Nautilidae; genus Nautilus; species Nautilus pompilius. The sequence continues at coordinate 282,780 of JACATO010001069.1, forward strand.
TGACCATTTACGTAGAACTATTTATATTCATCTGGCCACCATCTCCTGTCTATCTTCCTTATATTTTTTATATTTTTTTTTTCAGAAAAAAATTAAGTAGTTTTACATTCGTCATTTATAGAACGCCTCTGGTTAACTATTTAATAATATTTGTGTATTTTATCTGTTCCATAAGGAATTTTCTTTTTTTGTTTTTATTTTGTTTAAACTAAGTTTCATTTATAGAAAAATATGTTAGAAATTTTGTAAATCGTAACAAAAAGAGGAAGAGATTAATAGGAACTATCTCTCAGACCGGAAGGTTCAAGTCTGCTAGAGGTCTCCGTCATTTTTTATACTTCACCTCTTAATTACGGCTATTTGTTTACTTGGTTTCAACAATGGGAGCCCTGTTTTCAAGTCATCCTCCATCTGTTTTACTTGCAGAATTATTAGCTGCTTACTCGGCTCCCTGATTAGTTTTTCGTACACAATCCACGGATTTATTTGTTTCGTGTTCTGTTTTATGTCAAGAGAATAAATCATTATATAAAATCTTTAAAACAAAACCAATGGAGTGTGGAACTGTTTTCTTTTATGAGGGCTACTCCCTGAAATGGTATTAGGTCAGTTGTGATTGGAGGAGAAGTTTTTCCGTAAAATTTAACGCAACCAGACGCTGGTAGATGTCGTCATTTCCGGTTTTTCCGCCAAATCTATCGTCATGAGTATTGAAGCTTCATACTTCCATCTGAATCACCCCCAATTATCGCTAACTTCATTTATTTTCTACATTTACTTTCATTTAGATTCATCTTAAGGTAAGACTGAGGGGAGGGGGGATTACCAACCACTAATTGCAAAATGCGCATAACAAATAATTAATTAAGTGTCGTGACATTTCTCCGGAAGCAGCCACTTTTGTGGTTCTGAACTTTGTTGAAGAGACAGTAGAGAAAAGAGTGGCATAAGAAGCCGAATGAACGCCATACATTGTGCCATTCACAGCTATGACGCGCCGCCAAACACCATGAGGTACTATGCATGTCTATGTCGCGCACAGCTGTTTGTGGTCTTGTTGACAGAAGAGCTCTGGTGTCGGCCCTACGCGTTTCAAATGCAATGAAATTTTCTTGATTAGAAAAAGAGATTTTGGTTATTGAATGAATTATTTGTTATCAACACTGTTTTTGAAAGTTTATCAACTTGAATTTAGTTATATTTTGTGTAATTTTAAATATTTATCATCTAATATTTGTTAATGTTTACTTATGTGTTGCGGTAATATTGGAGAGAATTTCGTAAGTAAAACTGCATTATAAGTATATTTCTAATTATTAATAAAATTTCACTGTGCTTATCTTTAGATTAAAACATTCACTTACACTATACGTAGTATGAGAAATCGATTTTTATTTATTTCTGATAATTATCTGGATCGTTATTCTTGTTGTTGGTGATGTTTCTTGCGTGTGTGCTTCAAGTAGAAAGTACAAATAGCAGAAGAGTGAAGATAGAGGGAGGTAAGTCATGAAGGCTATTAATTCTTTGTCTTTCATTAAATGAAAACTTCGCTTGTGCCGGTGTGTAGTGTGTTGCGTAAATCTCTCCCGAGAGGGAGAGAAATTAAAAAGAACTTTGTTATTCGCCTTAGCTACAGCTGTTGCCAATTTTTAAATTCTCCTGCGGCTAGAAGCTTACAGCGAGAAAGAGACGCGGTGATTGGATAGCGACTGCCACACTTCTTTGGAGTTTGCAGGCATGGAGCGCCGACGACTAATTTATGCGAACGCGCCCAATGAAAACACGTCGCCTCGTTGTCCGCCGCTTTACATATTTGCAATGAGTTTACACGAATGCTTCTCCCTTGCAGAATTCAAGGAAGCTTTCTCGCTGTTCGACAAAGACGGAGACGGAACGATCACGACGAGCGAGCTAGGTACTGTGATGAGGTCTCTTGGACAGAACCCGACCGAGGCTGAGCTGCAGGATATGATAAACGAAGTGGATGCGGATGGTAAGTAGAGAGTGGAGGAGCAGTAGCGGGGATGGAGAGAGAGAGAGATGCTTTCGCTCTCAGTCGGCGAGGATTCTGTATCATGCGATGCCTACTTTCACAGAAAGCAAACCTTCGTTCCGACCGGGAGCCTAGCAACACTGCGCCGTTGGCAGTAATTTCCATCTTTTATTACGTAGCCACTCTGCTTCCTTTGATAATCTCTTCTTTCAGCAGTCAGTCGTTGTGCAGATATGGTTTCCTGGTACTGTAAAATAAGTAATACAGCATTATTTTGAAAAATGGAATGGAATTTTAGTAAGCTGTCACCATGTGCCGTAAAGTAACCCCCTCCCCTCTCTCTCTCTCTCTCTCTCTCTCTCTCTCTCTCTCCCTTTCTTTTTAACCACACACACACACCCACACACACACACCACACACACACACACAGCTTTAAAAAAAATAGGCAATGACGGGCTTTCCTTTTTTTTTATTTGGATGCGAAAGAAAAACAAAATACAAAAAAGTACATCTTAGAGATTACGACTTAAAGAACATTTCGAAAACTTACAGACTTATTACCTGTTACTTTTTCATATGCGTGATGTAAACAGAAACTTTCAAGGTTGTTAGCCTCAGAGAACCTAAGCGACTTGATCACGAACCTAAGGGGGCCATTTATAAAAACTACGTAGGTAAAATCTGACAGTTTAGTGTATGTAATTTGATAGGAGGGTCTGAACAGCCTAAACGTAGAATATAGATAAGAATTCCCCCACATTATATAGTTATTAGAAGCCGGTATAAACAAAAGTGCAGTTCAAAAGGTATATTTTGTTGTTTTTTTATCCGTTTGCCAAAACAAATATACTGGCTGCCAGAAATAAAGCTGGCGTTATGTAAATGGAAGGATTTTCTTCCTGCTAAGCTAGAGCGAGCGTAATGTCGACACCACATCCGGTCATTGTGGATCCTTACCGGAGTCATTCCAGTAATTAAATATTATTTTGTTTGCTGCTACATAACGGTGTGTTGCGGAGTAAGTGAGTACGGAATCTTTCTACTTCTAGAAACGATTTCCAAATTGCAAATTACCTGAAGATCCTTAGAATTAAGTGAGAGCACGATGTACACCTAGAGCGGTCACTGCTATACAATGGTCTTTGATGTAGTAATCATATTTGATCTACTTACAAAAATACTGCAGTCTTTTTATAATGGTATTAATGACGTTATTTCAGAGAAGTCGTGCGCAAGAAAAAGGAATTTTTAAAATCTATGCAAAAACTTGTTGATCCTGACCTGACAGAAAGAAAAGAAATACAATTTTGTTCATTTTGTTTAATTCCTTAGAAGAATTTTATTCAGCTAAACTGTCGATTTAGTTGGCTTCCTAATTTTACTTTGCATTTCGCAGTCTTACAAGCTTGATCTGAATGTGAATAATCCTGCAGTACACATTGCAGCATAATACAAATAGTCAATTATATCTTTAAAGTAGAATCCCATTTGTCAGATTTAGGTTTAAAAGAAAAGAAACTACTGAAGTAAGCAATCAAATTTCAGTGTGACTTTCGGGAGGGATTTCCTCTCCTTCGGTCACCCAGTAATGTCTCCTTCCGGGTAAAGGGAGTTGGTTATTTAAGAAAAGCTTCAGATTGATTTTCCAGATAAACGTGAAACGCATAATAAACAAGAGGCGCTTAGTAATTTTCGTTTTCTCTTTACCCATTTACCCACATTTTAAAACAGGGATCCCGTCAGCTTTAAGAAAATAATCATAAACAGAGGTCACTTCCTCCAGCTACTTGTGACGTTTGTTTGCATGATTTACTTTGTGAACTGCGTATTAATTTAGGTGCTTGGTAAACAGAATATTTATGGTCTACTTTCATTTTGCCCAGGATCTCAATATATGGCTTACTATTTAAAATTTGGCTACTTACTAATCAAAACATATCAATGCATATAAGAAAGAAATAAATAATCATTTAGAACCTTTACTTTAAAAAGCACTTTCTTGTGTCTGTGAATTTTATGAGGTATAAATTAATGACGTCAGACTTTAAAGCCGTAGACGATACTCACAAAGCTCTTTGTAGTTTTCCCCACAGGAGAGTTATAGCCTCTTTCCTTCAGGTTCCAAAAGTATTGAATCTATTGAAATTATTGATATAGGTAATATTAGAAAAAGTATATTCGTTATAGAGTCAATTTACCGAATTCAAGCAAAACAGCCCAGCTTACGTGTAAAACAATTTTGTCTAAATCCTGTTCTTTGGGAAACAACAGAATCAGAGAAATTGATTAACTTTTCCTAAATTTAAATTTTATTGAATATTTAAATGGATTTTTACATTGTATAAACACGCTGCGACTGCAGAATGTCTATGGTCCCTCGACCTGAGCCACCCAGGCTTTTAAAGACACGCGAAATCAAAATAAGGTGAAATCAGACCGCAGCGATTGGTTTTGTTGTTGTAGTGGCTTAATGATAACATTTCTAAATTAATGAGGCTTTAGCGTGGGAAAGTTGCATTGAAGTGTTCAAATCAATTAAATGGTTCATTTGGGGGGCTTTTAATTACGTATACTCTCTAGTTAAATGAAAAGGGGGAAAAGGCAGATTGTTCTTACGTTTTCCGTGTAAACTGGATATATACAGTATTGGAAATAAGTGTGTAAACAGAAGAGAAACTGTGCACAAGAGTCAAATATAGGAGATATTATCGCATTTCATCTACAAAAATTGAATTGCTACAGAGTGCGGTCACGTGTTGATATAGTGCACTGTGATTGGTTGATATGGAAAACCATCAGAAAGTGGCACACCTGCAGAGAGACTATAAAAGTACAGGCACTGATATCATCGTAGCCTTGGTGGATACTATGGCTTCTGGGAAGAAATATCGCATAACATGCGTACAGAAATAAAGTCAGCGACTTGCATCTTGACTTTACTTCAGAAAGAGCTGTGTGCAGAACTCTGACTGTTGACAATAGACTCGGTCGAGGAAAAAGCTCCAACTCTCCAAAAGGGCTGCTGAGTACCTTAGAGTCTGTTACGAGAAAAAAACAAACAAACCGGTAGGTGCCTTGCGAATAAAATAGCTGCAAGTCGGGGTGTTGGTATTTCTTCAAGAACAGTAGGATAGACATTGTCGTGAAGTGGTCTGTCTCAATGGACGTGTAGCTGCCTGAAAACTTGTACTGCTCTTTACAGATGAGTCCAGGTTTGAACTATTTGTCAATAATCAATGGAGTTTGTTCGAAGACGGAAAGCGGACTGGAAGCGGAATTACAGTCAGTGAAAAACTGATACAGTGAATCGTGGAAGTGGATCAATAAGAGTGTGGGGGCTGCATATCAGCTAAAGGCGGCGGAGATTTGCATAAAATGGAATGTATACCGACTGCCAAGAGGTACAGACAGGTTCTCATCATTCATGCCATTCTCTCAGGAAGACAGAAAGACATTTCATTGGGCCGGATTCATTTTCCAACTTGACAGTGACTCCAAGCATACAGCCAGTGTGGTGATAAACTATCTGGAATGTAAAGAGGCTGATGGACCACTCAGAAAGATGCCTTGGCCTGTACAAAATCCTGATTTGAACATAACTGAGGATTTATGGGGTTATGTGGCTACTGGGAAATTAAAATGGCAACCAAACACCTTGGATGTATTTCGGAAAGTGATACAGGATACTTGTAACAACCCTGATAATCTGTAGTGGAGCCTGAGAACAAGGGGTGATGTTCTATATAAAGTAAAGAGCTCAGACACCAAATATTAATGTACTGTACAATTTATTCATCTTTATATATTTTTTTAAATAATACATTGTGCATGTTTTATATAGGTTAGTCAGTTGCAATTACAAATTTTTTGTGCATATCCTGTGTTTCTCCATAATTATTTCCAATATTGTACATGTATTGTACATGCCTTTTCTCCTCGTGCCGTCGTCGCCTACAACCAACTTTTATTATAAGAAGCCGCTGTCGTCCGACCCCAGTCCACCGCGTCATCGCTGCTTCTGATGTTTAGCCCAGTCAGGTCGCTTTTACTCGCTACCGGATCTGAGCGAGGGCTTTCTACCTGCTTTTTTGCCCAATCAGCCCGATCGCCCTTAGCCGTCTTTTGGTGGTGGAGGTTCAGAATCCGACTGTTACAAAGGAGTCGGGGTCAAGGGTTAACCGGCTACCTGTCAAGAAAGTGATCCTTCCAAACTCTCGAAGCAGCCATCTGTCTTCCCGTTCTATTTTCCTTCTCTTTCTTCTCGGCCTTTTAAGTTTATGGCCTAAGTATTTGATGTGATTGTATTGCACAAAACCCCGTGTGACTCCAATTTCCTTCAGAATTCCCCGTTGGGAATAACCCGCCCTATAGAGGGCGATGATGGATAACCTCATCTCAAGCAGATATTCCTTTATAGCTGCCATTTTCTTTTGCCAAACAAAGCATCAATAATGTCCACTGACATTTATATGAACGTTCGTGTGAGCTAACAGTTATTTATGTTATTAGTAAGAAAAGCTTCCCGATAAACATGATGTCGCTTTGCTTCATTCACAGAAATAACCGGCCGGGTCTTTAATTTTTCAAAATGCTTCAAGTGAAAACCAACGACACACCTGGCTCGTCGCTTCACAAAGGTGTTGCTGTTCTTTTCTTACTGCATTTTAATTAACAACAGAAACAGCTTTTATCTCTGAGCTCTAATTTGAACGTTAATGTGTGAGGGTGAATGTTTGTGGGAGTGAAATGGAGAGTTTGGAAATACGAATCAGAAACTGAGCTTTCTCCCAACTTACACGAGGAAAAGCTGTCAGGTCGTTACAGAAGTTTTGTCGTTTTTTTTTTTTGTTACCGCAACAATGAGATTTCATATCGTTGCCGAATGTGGAGTTCATTAACCAAAGTAAGTTCCACTACAATCAGTACACTTCTGCCATCGAGTTACAAGTGCGTTTATACCATTTTTTAAAAAAAATCTGGATTTCTGGAGTCAATAAACTGTTGGAAGGCAGTTTCATTTGCTGCTTGATTGGAGAAGGATTTGATACGGAGGAAGCTGTCGAGGTGTTTGAAAAGATGGTAGTCTGTGGGAGAAAGGTCTGGTGAATAGGCTGGGTGAGGGAGAACTTCATAACCCAACGTTTTTCAGTTTCTGAAGAGTCACTTTTGCAACATGGGGACGAGCTTTGTCGTGGAGCAGGATTGGGCCTCTTCGATTCACCATTCCAGCTGTTGTTGGGAGAATTTCTGAAGAACAACGTTTAATTCACAACAGTACCTTTCAGCTGTGATGGTTTCACCAGGTTGCAAGAAGTTATAGTGGATGACACCAGTTGCAGTTCACCGGACAGTGACCGTGACCTTTGGGTGGAGGATGGGTTAATGGAATGTGGTTAGGCACCTTGTCTCTGTTGAGCCACTGTGCTGATCGTTTGCGATTGTCGTAAAGGATCCATTTTTCATCACACGTAATGATTCGGTCAAGAAATGGATCGTTTCTGTTTCTTATGACAAGCGAAGAGCAGATCCCCAATCGACGATTTTGTTGTTCATTCAACTTGTGAGGCACCCACTTGTCAAGCTTTTCCACCTCGCCAATTGCGTCAAGATGCCAGAAAACAGTTTCAGTGCTTACGTCAAGCTCTCCAGCAATTTCTTCAGACTGTTTTTCTTGGATCGGCTTCAACTGAGGCTTTCAGACGGTTGTCATCACAGCCAGAAGGACGTCCATTATGTTCCTTATCTTTGAGGCTCATATCACCTGATCGAAACTTTGCAAACCATCACTGTACTGTACATTCATTTGCTGTCTCCTCACTCCTTGCTTGCCCAATGTTACGAGTTGCCTCGCTCGCTTTGTGGCCCAGTTTGAACTTGTGGAGCAAAATGGCACAAAAAATGTTTCTATCCATGCTTCTTTCAGAATCCTGAAACAAACATGCATTTTATGATTTTTAAAAGGGTAGGTTTTGAATAATGTATGCCAAAGCACACGATACAACACGACATAGAACCTATCTACGTGCACCTTCGCAAACATGCAAGAAACGAACCCAAAATTAACATAATATAAAAACCGACAAAACTTTTGTAATGACCTAATACATGTAAGCTGTTATGCACTTGATTCCGCTTTATTATAAAACCAAGGTATGAATTCTGAAGAATTAATTTTATATTTTATCACATCTGTTTCTTAGTAATGTTTTCTGTTTTTATTGTTGTCGACATCAGTTTCTGTTGAAATAACCCTGATGCTATGTTTTCGTACATATTTTAATTCTTCTTGAACCCTCGAGTCGGTGTCGGCGCATTAAGGATCACCGAGTAGAAGAATTGCTTCCTAGTGTTCGTTTACTAAACCTAGTAGAGTGAAGAACAGGGTGCGATGATTATATGTGTATCTACTGTGGAAAGTCTCTACTATACCCCCTCATTTTCTAGACGTAAATCATTATCTGTTTTGAAAGAATTTTAATCTCTCCTCAGTACACGTTGATCGGCGTCCTACCCGAGAGATTACCTGCTGTATCCTAATTTGCAATTCAGTAGGTCAGCTGATTGCGATCAGGGCCGGGCCAGATCGCATATTCGACGAATAACGTTAGATAATTTTCCATTTGTGTAAAGAAATTATATAAAAATTACTTGCCTTCAGGATGTGGGTGCAGCTTTTATAAGCAGGGGTATAACGCTTGCTATGGCTGTTTGTATTCCCTAGAAGTAACAATCTTCTGTTGTAGCTCAAGAGATTGGGCTGAAACTGAAGCTGGCATTCACACTGCTGCAAAATTCTAGACGGCTTTCCGGAGTTTGTATTCGTAGAACAGGGGAAGACATTTATTCGACAAAAAGAAACCAGATAATGGAAGAGAAATGCAAACCACAGTTTTCATTTTTAATCTCAAAAACCGAGACACATCTCTTTCTTTCTCCGATCTGACGTTGAAAATACGTAATGGACCACTTTCAGATATTCTTCCCCAACTCTGAAGATGCTGTCAGTACTGGACTTAAATCGAGAAGAAACGAAAATGGAGTTGGGTCGGTTATATAAACTTTAGGACCCCGTTACATTTTCCGCCTAAACCGTTCCAGAAATACGTCATCGCCTTTGGCCGGTGAAATGACGTCATTTCTTTTTACTGGTTCTAAACGATGTTTCTGACCCTTGTACGCCAGCAATCTAAGAATCCCTTTTTTCTGTATTCTGATCTGTCACTTTGGAATATAACCATACGAAACGATCTTGGAACGTCTCGAACGTGGCTGAGCACATGTCGTCGACTGCCCGCAGCTGCCAGGATCAGATATGCTAAATATTACTTCTATAATCTTGCATTTATAGTTAAACTTCTAGAAGAGCAATAATAATTACTAACTTATGTTTCTAGAAGCAATATAAACCAACTGCTGAATCATTTAAATTTTATCGCACGCTTTATCCCATTTACAAAGATTATGACGTATTACTTCTGCATGAATTGGTACATCTTGCAGAGAGGAGAACGGCTACATCTGAGTATTCTAAAACTTCGCAGACTAAAAAATATCTCTCCGCCGAATCTCACCATTCCAGCGAATGTAAAAGCGTAGAAAATGATACGTTTTCCAGCCCGTTTAATAAAGTAGAGTCGTGAACTGGAGAAACATTGGAAACAGTCTGCTAAATGGAGCTGCTGACGTTCGTCATGCCTTATTCATAATAACCAACCGGTAGCATCTACTGGTTTTCCTTATGTCGAGGATGCGAGAAAATCTAGACCTGGTGCTTTGTGGTGCTAACGTACCAGTGTTATCTCTACCAAACTGGTACTTCATACAGCTGGTGTTTATCCAGATGGAATGTCTACTTAATTTCACTCAGTGCAGACTTATAGTGTAATTGCCAAGATAGAAAAGACCCGAACCTACTGGCTCAAACGGCATATCTCATAGCCATATTATCTAACAAGGAATCGTGTAAGGGCGACGGCCTGGAAAAGTGAGTAGGTGTCTGCGATCAGACTGAGTTGGTCAACAAATAGTCATCAGCCATCTATGATCGTCTCGAATAGTCTTTTATTATCTCCTTCCAAATTTAATAGAAATTTGTATTTATGTGTAAATTGTATCCTTTTGAAAAATATCTAATTTTATCAGAATTTTGTTTTTGTTTTGTTTTGTTTTTTTTTTTCGTTTCTTTCTTCACAGCGCTCGCTATAAGTAACCTAACCCTTCACGGGGCCTGGACTCATCTCTCTGCTTTTGTGCTTTTAATCGTTTTTCTCCATCTTTTCTAGTCATTGTCTTAATTTTGATCGCATTTTCACAAGCTTCGAAGATTGATTTAAAGCCGTCATTTGTCATCTATGTTTACACGATCAGTGGGTTGGTGATATCCCCACCCTTAAAAAGTTCCCAGTTCTCAAAAGAAAGACGTAGAAAACACACATGCGCCAAGTCCTGGAACACTGCTCGTGGGCAGGGAAGCGTCCATGCTGTCATTATATCCCAGGAGCAGCATATTTTCTCTGAACAATCTCTGGCCTCTCTGCGCATCCCTTCGCACGTTCTATACTTAATTTTAAAAACACGTTTGTTTGCTCCACAGGACGCTACGAACGGATGGCGGGTTCATCCATCAATCTTTTAAAACTCACGGGCTAATGCCGATCTCTCTCCTCCCTCACCGTCCGCACCTTTTTGGCACGTGGCCACGCCACCTAGGCAGCGTGAGCCAAACCACATTCGCTTCACTGCAGGCGGTGTCTCTGCCAAAGAATCACCATCATAATTAGCACGTCTGATCTTTTGGGGGGGGTGTGGTGCAATTGTTGGGGTATGTGTGTGAATTTAGCATGCTCGCGCAAGGTAATTAACTTTTTTTCTTTTTTAATAAAAAAATAAATAAAGTGAAACTACAAAGAAAAGTAATAAAAATTCATTTTTGTCAAAAACATTTTTAGAATTACACGAACGTATGAGCGCTACGTATTTCATTTAAACAATTATAAAGCAGGATATATCGACCTCTGCATACCGTCTCGATATTCCACCCCTCGTGTATACCATACACCATGTTGGAAAAGCATCTATCCTGTCTACTCCATCGGTTAATCTTCTATATTCTGTGTTCACATTGCATTTCTCGTATGCACCCTTGTATAGAAGCATCACAACTGTAAAACGTATTCACGAAATATCTTTCTTGTATACCTTGACTGCAAAGCACCTCTTCAGTGCAATGTGTAGACAAAGCTCTTATCCTCTACACCGTATTGTCAAAATATTTTGATTCTATACCGTGTTCACAATCCATATTTCCGTGTATACCGAGTCGGCAAAGCATTCCTTTTTAATACTGTGTCGAGAAAGCATCTTTCCATCATAACATGTATATAATACACTAATCATGTACATCGTTTTCACAATTTATTTTTTGTGTACACTGTGTTCAAATAACATCCAAATGTAACCATGTCCATAATGCGTTGACGAGTCGGTTCTCGCACCGGTCCCACAGGTAGTCACAAACCTACCTTTGGTTTCAGATAGCACGGGCTGACGTACAAGCAGACAGAGAGGACAGCTAGAAATCCCGAGAACTAAACCCGTAGTAACCTCTACTAAGACACCAGAGAAACATGCCATACTTTTATTTAGTAGCTCATTAAAGATGAGTGATGCCTATTTTTGCATAACCTCCGTCGGGGACGGACTACATGTAACATTTACTCACCACTTTTGTCTTAGTCTGATGAAGCCCCCGGGTTAATGCTAACTCTACTGGATGTAATGATAACAGTTCATTTACTTTATCCTTAATGACTGTCAAAAGCAGCAAAAGAGACCATCTTTACCTGATATTTACAGGACATCGTAGATGAATCGTTTGTAACAGCTGTACAGAGATTTTCAATGCTGTGTCTGCGATGTGAGTTGGCATTTAGCCCGACTTGAAGATCTTGCATCTCTACAGGAAGGAGGTAATGAATCCCTCATGGACGTGGACTGGATTCAAAACTATAAACTCTGCCAAGATACATGTCTTTTATTTAATTAACACAAGAAACCAAACGAGTTGTTTTTTTTATTTATTTCTGAGAAACAAACTTATACGCTAACTGCATTTTATTTTCAGTGGCGTATTTAAATACTCACCCGGGGCGGGAGATATGTGATCCCGGTAATTTAATGTTGTGTTGTGGTAGAGCTAGAAAAAATTTAAAATGTAGCCTACCTATTGAACTTTGGCGAAAAATTCTCAATGAAGAATGTATTAAAGTGACCCGGTCTGTCACAGAACTATTCATCATATACAGAATTGGGAAAAATTATGGAAAACACAGGATACACACAAATAATTTGTAGTTGCAACCGAAAAACCTATATAAAATATGCACGCAGAATGAATACAGGTGAGCCCTTTGCTTTATATAGGGCCTGACCCTCGTTTTCATGCTCCAGTACAGGTTATCAATGTATGGCTGTGGAATGATGTTCCAAATCATGTAGCACTTTCTACAAGTTATAATTTTGTTTCTGCTTGACTTTCTCAATAGTAACATACTCTCATATAGCTTCAATTATGTACATATCAAGACTTTGCGCACGCCAAGGCATCTTTGTAAGTGTTCCATCAGCCTCTTTACATTCCAGCCAGTGTCATCTTGTAAACTCAGTTGTTTTTCTAAAATAATGGCATGATAGATGAGAACTTGCCCTTACCTGTCGCTGTCAGTATACCTGCGATTTTATCCCCACACTCATATTGATTCATCCCCACGCTTCACTGTAGCTGTTGTACACTGACTGTTATATCTTTCCCTGGTCTGGCATTGTCAGACAGTTTAGACTTGGACTCACTGTACAGAGCACCTTCTTCCAGGTTGGGTTACCTTACTGTTTCATTTCTGTTGACCACTTTATCCCTGCTATTTGGTTGCCTCTCCTCAGCAAACGTTTTCAAGAAGCTACACATCTAATAAGATCATATCATGATAACTCGTATCATCTCACTGTTCTTGAAGAAACGGTAACACCTGTACTTGCAGCCAGATCATGCTTGCTTAAAATTTCTTTACTGGCTCGTCATCTATCACGTAGAGAACACCCTGAAGTACTTAACATCACTCTTGGAAAGATTGGGCTTTCTTCTTCGATCATGACTATTGTCATCAGTACCAGTTTTGCGCATCCTCCTCACAGTCCTGCATACAGCTCCTTCTGAAACATTAAGTCAGGATGCAAATCTCCCACATGGAGTAGGCATCACTAGCTAAGAATTTCTATACGCTTGTCTTGTGATATTTCTTTCCCAGTAGCCATAGTATTCACCACATTACAATGATATCGCTGCCTACAGGTGCATCTCATAAAATTAGAATATCGTGGAAGAGATCATTTTTTTTTCCGTAATTTAATCCAAACAGCGAAACTTTCATATATTCTACATTCATTACACGCAAAGTGAAATATTTCAAGCCTTTTTTTGTTTTAATTTTGATGATTACGGCTTACAGCTCATGAAAATCAAAAATCCACTATCTCAAAATATTAGAATATTTCATAACATCAATAAAAAAGGGGGGATTTGTAATATAGAAATGTCGAACTTCTGAAAAGTATGTTCATTTATTCACTCAATACTTGGTCGGGGCTCCTTTGGCATGAATCACTGCATCAGTACAGCGTGGCATGGAGGCGATCAGCCTGTGGCACTGCTGAGGTGTTAGGGAAGCCCAGGTTGCTTTGATAGCGGCCTTCAGCTCGTCTGTTTTGTTGGGTCTGGTGTCTCTCATCTTCCTCTTGACAATACCCCATAGATTCTCTATAGGGTTCAGGTCAGGCGAGTTGGCTGACCAATCAAGCACAGTAATACTATGGTCAGCAAACCAGTTACTAGTAGTTTTAGCCCTGTGGGCAGGTGCCAAGTCCTGCTGGAAAAGGAAATCAGCATCTCCATAAAGCTTGTCAGCAGACGGAAGCATGAAATGCTAAAAAATCTCCTGGTGGATGCCTGCGTTGACTTTGGACTTGATAAAACACAGTGGATCAACACCAGCAGATCAGATGGCACCCCAAATCATCACTGACTGTGGAAACTTCCCACTGGACTTGGATTCTGTGCCTCTTCACTCTTCCTCCAGACTGTGGGACCTTGATTTCCAAATGAAATGCAAAATTTACTTTCATCCGAAAAGCGGACTTTGGACCACTGAGCAACGGTCCAGTTATTTTTCTCCTTAGCCCAGGTAAGACGCTTCTGACATTGTCTCTGGTTCAGGAGTGGCTTGACACTAGGAATGCGACATTTGCAGCCCACTTCCTGGACATATCTGTGCATGGTGGCTCTTGATGCACTGACTCAAATCTCAGTCCACTCCTTGTGGAGAGTGTCAATGAGTGTCTTCTGGACAACTGTCAAGTCAGCAGTCTTCCCCATGATTGTGGTTGTGTGTACTGAACCAGACTGAGAGATTCATGGTATTTATACTGCATAAATAGTGATTTACTAAAACTCGAAATGGAATATTCTGATATTTTGAGATACGTTTTTTCTATTTATTTTTTTTTAGCTGTAGGCCGTAATTATCAAAATTAAAATTAAAAAATGCTTGAAACATTTTAGTTTACATGTAATGAGTCTAGAATATATACAGTTTTCACTTTCTGAAATAATTGATAAAAAATATTGATGTCTTCCACGATATTCTAATTTTTTGAGATGCACCTGTATACTTCTATAGTCCTTCGGAAAGTGTGCCCACTTTCGGACTGCTTCATGACAGCCAATCACAGCGCACTGTATCAGCCATGAGATGCAGTGCCATCACACGCTATTTTCATTTTATTCTTAGTCTTTATTCTGTTTATAAAAAAATGTACATATACCGGTATTTCCTGTTGTTTTATTTTGTCCTCACTTTTAGAATTATTTGCTGACATGTGATGTGTGGATTTCCTCTTTCTAAACAGAATAATACTAATGTTTGTGAGCACCGGTTATAGAAAATATTGACTTCACGAATTAGGGCGTCAACAGGGGGTTACGTTACTCGATAACTTGGCAAACAAGTGAACTCAGCGACGTCTGGATGACCACAATGGGAGACAACCCTGGTGCGTCAGTGTAGTGGCAGCGGTTGTTTGCTAGAAAGCGCCACGACGACAGTTCTGGCTTCAGTATTAGAAGTGTTTGTTCCTTTTTAACATTTACGGTCGCTCTTGGAATTAACGTCGACGAATCACCAAATACCATTGTGTTCTCCGAGATTTTCCGTCCATAACGATGGCTGTTACGGTAAAGGCAGTGTCGTTTTGGACGCCTTTAGCCAGACTGGCGCTTGTTTCAGCTCGATTTTCTGCCCACACAGACTGTGTTGTGGTTAACTTAACGTGAGAGGGATTCCAGGTTCTTAGTCGGATTCGTTTGACCAGTGCACCGCCACCACCGGTCTGCCAGAAACTGTTTTATTGTAGCGAGCCTGACGGCCACGTAAGCTGTGGCACTTACCAAAATGGCTGTCGAGATTCCGTTTCCTGAGATTGGACGCTTTGCGCTTCGCAATTAATTTAGATTAAGTTTAAACGACACCTCAGTTGTATATCGCTTCAGCTAAAAACTATGGCTGCGCACCTCGTTAAGGAAACAAGCATAAAAAGGGGGGTTTTAATTCTTTCACACATCGAAAGAAATCTTGCTTCCTAGTTGTCTGAGATATCCCAAAGAAATTGGGCTGTATCTCTATTGCTGGTTATCAGATGTTTCGGTTTCTACGGAGAGGAAATTGAATCAACTGCTGCCTTTTCTGGCGGTAATTGTATGTACCTCTGGTAAGAGTACACGATTTCAAACGTTACTAAGATATCCCGACCATCTGCCCATCTTGTTGTCGATTCACGATGATATCAGCTTGGAGCTACTGCGTCACCCAGATTTCACCCATTGAAATTCCGAAATGGCTGAGCTGAGTTTAAACTGATTTGCGCTGTTCTTGAAAACAGCAACAATAAAAAAATAACTTATTTTTGCTGTTCGGTAGAAATTCCTTCCGCTCTCCGCTTCTCCCTCGCTTGATTATTTTCCTTTTCGCTATCTCTCGTTTTCTATTTTATACTCTCGATCCAAATATAGTATCGCAGCGCCACGTATCGGCCATGCAGCAATCTAGTTTGCAATCGCTTTTTTATAGAAGAAATTAACATTAAGGTACATTTTCCATTTCTACTGCAGCCTGGACCGCCTGGTATTCTCTCGACATATAAAATACGTGTACGTGTTGTGGGTAACCGAAAACTGTGAGTACATTTCCGATTGCTGAGAACAGTCAGGAAAACCAAAGACTTTCTTTAAACGCCAAGTGTGTAAGAGATTAGTTGGCGCTAACCTTGATGTTGTGGGGTTTATATTCTACACTGAAAATAAAAACCAGTAGAGCACAGAATGGCTGGATGTAAACCGAAACTGTAATAGGGGCTGCTGTGGTAAACTAGCCTCGTGGCGCTATGTTATTGACTTTCTTGGCTCGCCACGCATGCTATAGACCATTTTGAATTTACTATTTTCATAAACAGGAGGACAGCTAGCGAAATAATTAAATTGATTAGTTTAACTGTTTTTTGTTGTCTTTTTTTACATTTACTATATAGTTTCTTAGCCTCTTTCCAGCAATTTTTTACAATTTAAAGATCATTGTTGACATCACGTGAAAAAATTCAACTTATTCAGGAAATGTCCCGTGGAATTAAGAGACAGATAGCGGGTACTTGCTGAGATCAAAGTGTTAGTATTAGTTTAACGTGGGCTATCTGATCTGAAACACATCGTTTAAAGACCCTGATAATTCTTATGTAATTAGGAATACAGATTTTTTTTTTCCATTTCCTTCTGGCAACCGATATTTCCAAATTTACCGGTTCTGCTCACTCACCAAAAACCCAAAAGGAAATGTTTAGAATTTTAAAATTTATTTTAACCTTACTCAGGGGCGGACTGAGAGTATTATAGGCCCTCGGGCATAACTGTTCACTGGGCCCCTTAGTGCTGATGTCAGAGGCTACAAAGCGCCAGATAAGGGGAGGGCGGTTTGGGGGTGTCAATTTCAAAAAAAAATTTAAAAATTAGTTGTCTCAGACTGCATCTGGAGCTTATTGGAGTATTCATTTAATAGAATTTATATGGGAATCTCTTCCAGCTGTGGGCCGTAGCTATGGACCCTCGGGCAGTGCCCGATTGACCGATGGCTCAGTCCGCCTCTGCCTGTACTTTATTAACGAACACCGAAGTTTACCGAATTTTAATATATATACTACTGATCACTAGTTATAAAATAGCTACTTATTTGTTCCGATACTTCAGAGGCCGACATCGTGTTTTTTTTAACTTTCTGTATACCTCCTGGAATGCATTTACACCCATTACTTTTCAAATTACTCAGCACAGGTTAAGCAATGGACATTCACTACCTTCTTCATCAATATAATTCTTTTTTCTGATGACACATCTGCATATCGCTCCATCCTCACGTGTTTTCCAATACGAATGTGTCCACTAAATACACAGCCAGTTCAACACAAATACTAACTAGAGCTTCTAGCTTGGGTTGGTATTAGGGAGATAAAAACAGACGTGTTATACAAAGGGTTGAGTTATCGAGTAGAAAACATAGTGAGGGTGCCAACGCCAAGCAATACGCTATCACGAGCAACTATGACGCACAGGGTCGTTTGTGGTCTTCTTAACAAGAGAGTTTCGACGTTTCCCATACTTATAGCTTCAGTTGAAACTTAATCCTAGTGGATATAGAAATTATTAGAGTGGCGCTCTGTGTGCATGAACCTATCTGAATGCACGTTTATTTCTGAGCGTTCGGATTAAGTAAATGTGCAGTGATTAAACGAATTCTTAATAACATTTCTTTCAAATGTCGAAACTTTCGGCTTACTGTGAAGTCACCTAAATAAAGCGGTTTAGTAAACCTCTTGCATTTACAGGGAAACGTAAAAACCGAAAATAAACCCAATTTTATACGTCCTAACAGCACTGATATCTTTTTTTAAAAAAAAAAACGTTAGATCATCTGAAACTTTACTGACGGTTCCCGCAGTCGACTGCGCCCATCCACTTCTCACCGGCTAGAACACCGTCTGGGAAAGCATGTGTCAGGGCGCTTCTGGCTAATTCGGGTCTTAGCTGCCGTCTGCTTATCTCCGGGTTTGTTCTGCACCTCGCTATCTCTCTCTGCACCGCCTCACTTTTGGTTGTTAAAAAAATGCACACAGCCACCATTCATTGACTAATGACTATTCAACTGGACGAAAATAGAAATTTGTTATAAAAGAATGAGTCAGTCGGGCTGACTCCAGACGGCCTGTATCTAATACATGTGCTCGCTTGGTGTGGAGCATTTGTAGTTTAAACCTGTTTTCCATTCTCCTATCCCCGGTTAGAAAGGGTGTTGTGCATTTTTTTTCACCTGTTTTGGTCAGCTTCAAAAATTTCCCTCTTTAGTTTTTAAGATGTAGCGTCTGTCGGGACAAAAAAGCTCTTCTTGGCGAAAATACCATTTCTAAAAATACCTGTTATGTTACGAGTCTTCTGGATAAAGAATAGTTACACTGACTATTTACCGAAAAACGTTGCCATGTATTTATAAACTCGCTGGGGGAAAAAAAAGAAAGAAAGTGATTTCATATGTAAACGATTCTGTCCGAGTGGGATTTATATTTTTATTTATGGAAGCCCTCCCTAGCTGTGGCCAGATGTGGCGCCAGGCACGTGGGCGGTTTTACCACGTGACCCCATTCCAAACGGTTCGATAGTTACTTCACAAGCGGCGTAGACTGATTCAAAAATAAGCAAAAGTGCAGCGCTGTGTTAACATCCATTAGGGAACTTTTCTACTGACAAAAAGTAAAAATATAATTAGCCGTGATTTTTCTGTAAATTTACTTATACCATTATGTTCACACGTTATACCTTTTAAATGCCAGGAACTACATCTTTAAGAAATATACATATTCATAAAATTATTGGTTGGAATAAGGAATTTACGAGATAATACATAAGTGAGAAAAAAATTTAAACATATTCAATGTATATTCATTTAAACTTAAATATATTGTCCAGCAAAATAATCGTTTTTGTCACAAAATTAGAGGTGTAAACTATTCGGGGGGGGGGTGTTACATATAGAAACAAACACGGCTAGCTTGCCTTGTTCTCCACTTCCTTGTTAGTAGAAATTATTAGAAAACGTACGTTTCGAAAATTGTTTCTGTCGACATCATCATTAGATGTAGTCCTAAGATTGTTTTCGGTCTTGAACCCGCGGGTCTGCTGATTGCCAAGCCTGTTTTTAGGTGAACGCAAATGGTGCAGTGGCTCATTAGAGTGTAGCTAAATGTCAGCAAAACAAGCTCAGTTTTCCCACGCAACGGTCAGAATGCATCTTAGATCCGCTAGTCTAGATGAGTATCTTGCTGACACAGAAAAACGTAGGGAGTGGCGTGGTTATTTGTGCAAAATTAGTGGAATAGTATGCAAAGGAGGATTACTAGAATATCTTTCAACGACGTGAAATGCCTTCTGACACCATACTTACTGGCGGAGGACTCATTTTCCAACGAGATAGTGACCCTAAGCATTCATCTTAGTTATGCAGAAAATGTGTGACACAAAGAGCGAGGTATTCGCCTGAACATGGTTTGTCCAGCACAATTTCTCACGTGTGGGATCAATTTTACAGAAAAATTATACGAATGATGTCTCCCAATGAAACAATTACGGCGGAACTGAGTTACACCGGTATGTTTTTTTATCCACCACTAAATTGCGTAAACTTCACAATGCAGTTATAAAAACAAAAGCTGGCTATTTTGAAAAAAGTATGTTTGATTAAAAACGTACTTACATTTGTATTTATATTTATACATTACTTACTAAATTTATTATTTATAGTGACAATTTCAATGTAGGATACATAATATACAGGTTTTCCCAAAATCTGTGCGTAAACGTTTGTTTCGCTGATTTATATCGAAGATGGACTATGTCAGTTCTTGTGTACACATACACTTAATAATGTGTATACGTGTGTGTGTGTGTGCGTGCGTGTGCGTGTTCTTGCTCAGGTGCGAGTATCTATACATTGAATGCAAGCACATTGTTTGCGTCACATACTTTTTATCTACTTTATGTCAATGAATCTTCTAAAATAAAACTATTTCTATCTATAAAAATTACTGTAACGCCATGGCATAATGGACAACAACTGCAAATAGAATAAACATGAGACCATTTTTAACTGAATCTTATGAACTTCGTTAACAACTTTTCTTCTTTCTACAGAGTGTTCCGTTTGTTTTGGGGGGTGTGCGTCCGTTCACATATAATAATATTATATATGCACACGGACTGGCTGGTCACCTGATCACGAGATATATCTAATAACGGGTTGAGCCATCTTTGGCCCGAATAACAGCCATGACACGGAGTGGCATAGGGTCCATTAGATGCTAGAAAGCAATGTATGAAGCGATGTAGGCAAAAGATCGTGATGGTGAATGCGTTTTTCAAGTTCATCCCATAGATGTGGATTGAGAAACAGGTTCGTGCTGGCCATGTGAGATGTCTGAAACCTCCGTCATGTTCTTCAAACTATGAATTCACAACGAGAGCATAGTAGCCTTGAAAGTATCCGTTCCCATCGGGGTATACACAAAGTATCGCTGGATGCACTTGATCGGAAATGATGCTGAGGTAAGTTTTCACATTCATTGTGCCTTCCAGAGTAATCAAGAGGCCGCCAGAAAAAATATTCCCTTCAAATCATGACTGCTCCACTAAAAGCCTGGACAGCTGAGACCAGACAACAAGGGACGAGTGATTTGTGTGACTTTCTTTAAATCTCTCATCTGCGCTCCTTATACAACACGAGGAGTCTTTTCATGCTGATAACTGTGACCAGTCGTTTATGCAGTTATCTTCTACTGATCATCATCTATTCGTTAAACATTTTTCGCAACGTCTTGTATCAGTTGGTCTGTTGTTTAATGACGGTTGGACTTTACTGGTCTGTCTAACCGCCTTTCTCCTCTTTTTTTTTTGCAACTACGTGTTTGCCGTTACAATTCCCCTCGCAGCGGACATTTTCTTCACCTTTTGCCATCGCTGATAAACCCGGATGAGCGATGTCTTGGAGCAGCCCACCAACGAAACTGTCTTGGCCACCGTGTCGCTTGCTAAATGTGCACCCGCCATCATGCCTCCTTCGAACACTATAAGGTCTTTGCCTTTTCCTATATCTGCTGGACTGACTGCAGATAGCCCCCTCCAAGTATTATATAGCGCTGCAGGGATTACCTATCGCATCATATGGTCAACCTAATTATTCATCTGCAGCTCAGGTCCGGCTCAGGTCTGGATCCTAATAAAGAGGCCGGCCAGTGTATGCGTGTGCATATATAAAAACTTTACTTGCTTCAATTAAGAAAAGTTCTCTACACGGTTATCTTCGCACTGATTCATCACCACAAATATTTCTCTTTTTTTCTGCGTGAATGATCATTTCTTCTACAAATCATTTCCGAAGTCACCTTTTTCGTCACCGATGCCTGCAAGAAAGAGAAACCTGGCAAAGGCAGCGTAGTGTCGCGATTGTCCACCGGAAAACGGTCAATTTCCTGCGCCGTGTGAAATCTAGCACTTCCGTCTTCGGCAGAGGAAATCCTACTAAATCACTTTATTGTTGTTGTTCGTTTTAGATGTGAGAAGAAACTCAGATGGCTGCCGGCTGGTGAAGAAGAAACCATACCAAACGGAATTCGGACTCTCGCCCTTAGCAGTACAGCAGGCTAACCACTGAACTACCGCGCCCCTCTGTCATCTTGTTCGTAGAAACTGACAGGAAATTTACGATTTTTTTAAAACTAAATGACACTGACTTAACAGTCGCAGAATTTGAGGTGTATAGTTTAATTCAACTGTAAAATTATATAAACATTTCGTCAGTTTTTAGAGTTTACTTTTACCTTAGACTAAATATCAACTTCGACAAGAAAACATGTGTTGAGGATCCTGTCGGTAAATGGTTTACCAGCTCGAATGATATACATGAAATCAGACAAAATCTCTTTATGTGCATTAATCGTAAAACGTGTCCTGGGGCGCCAGGTAATGGCGGAATGTACCGAGTGAGTCCGGGTTTAAACGAGTCGCTTATTATTTATTCGTTTACCATTAAAAAACTGGAGTCTGGTCCACTAAACATGTCTACCTAGCCATTCCTCTTTAATCTTTTCTATAGTCATCATATATTCAGCGGCAGCCGGTGGTCCATCGTGCCTCCCTAATCTAGTTTCTTCTCGCTCTTCCTCATCAGCCGGCCGGCCGAGTCGAGTACATCCGGGCTCTGCTGTCTGCTCTCGAACCTGGAAAAATAAAAGAGTTTTGGTGGGAATTCTCCAGGAACTAATGCTGAAGGCTCGTCGGGTCACCTGACCTTCGACTTCTATCGAGAAAGGCGGGAAAATCAAGCAAAGTGATAAAGCGGTGATCTCCAGCCCTGAGTGTAATTCGGTAAACACCTAATGCTCGATCATCACAAATTATCGGTCAGATCGATCATCGATTTTTCTCTGTGTTTTTAGGTAATGGAACGATTGACTTCGAAGAGTTCTTGCACATGATGGCTCGAAAGATGAAGGATACAGACAGCGAGGAGGAACTTCGGGAGGCTTTCCGCGTGTTCGACAAGGACGGTAACGGGTACATTAGCGCAGCCGAGTTACGTCACGTCATGACAAACCTGGGAGAAAAACTGACAGATGAAGAAGTCGATGAAATGATCAAGGAAGCGGATCTAGATGGAGACGGCATGGTGAACTACGAAGGTATGACTTTAAAATAAAAATGTATTCTAGAATAAATAAATAAATGTATTCTTTGAACATGTTTGTTTACACACGTGTACAGAGTGAATATTATTTTTTTATGTGAAACAGATACGGAGTCTTGTGAAGCCCCCCCCCCTTCGCTGACTATCCCCTTTAATTATTGTAGGGTAGGGCACACAACAAAGCAGCTATATACGTCTGTATATCGCCTGAATATGTTTCAGAAGAGTAAGAAAGGGCGAAGTTTTCAGGGTTGGCTTGGCGAGTTCTAAAATGTAGATGTACACACGCGCGTGTAGTCTCAGAGAATTAGTCAACTCCACTGGCAGCGACGCACGACGGCGGCCGACAAACAGACCCCTGTCCACGTGAACACTTTCGGTTGACGTATGCACGCCCCACCCTGCCCAGCATGTGAAAATCCGCCCCAGCATGGACAACAGGGCTCGAACAGCTTACCGCTGCCTGTTCCGCCATATTAATACTGCAAAATGGCTTCAACCCTGACGCGACTGGCACATTTAACCCGTCAGGCCGTCTGCTTGTAACCCGGCTGATTATTCTTCAGGAGGAATCCCTAAACTGAGTGGCTGCCATTGCTCACGGATTACTAACCCGCCATTCCACTCGCCTTTCGTTCTAACTCTGACTTAGGTTTCCATTAAAAATATATGCCACGTTTCTTTTTTAAAGGACGTCACTTCAACAGATGTTAAAAACAAATAAATAACTGATTATCAGCTTTTCCTCCAACCTTTCTTCGCATCACAAGACTTTAAAGTTTTCTTTCTTTTTAAATATGAAATTATTCTTATTCGTGTAATGATCGAACTACCTAAAGCCCTTTTATATGACGTATCTTTGTTTGTTTGCTTTTCGGGAAATTGTAGCAAATGACGTATTTCACTATGTACTATATGGCTGATATTAAGATTCATTTCTGAACTTTCTTATTTGATAAGTCATATATTAAATTATTGCAAGAAAGAACGTAATAAATCTTTAAAGTTCATAATTTAAAAAAAGAAATGCATACAGCAATAAAAATTTGTTAATTAACATAACTTTTACAAAATTAGCCTAATAAAACAACTTATAAAATGTAATACTTTCTCCACAAAGTAAAACTTTTTATCAACTTAACTAAAGAGAACTTTTTGGTCTAGGCAATTTCTTTTTCATTTAATGAATTAACTAGTGTTTGAAGATGTTCTGGCTTATTCATAATTCCAAAGTGGCAGATGAATAATGGTTGTAAAATAAGTGTTTTAAAAGTCTTGTCCATCCGCATAGTTTTCCTTAACTCAGTCAATGTTTTCGCTTCCCATACAGCCTTCAATTAACAGTCTGCCATTTTCAGTAACCAGTAGCAACCGCCTATCCTATCCTATCCTATCCTATCCTATTCTAGCCTACACCAAAAGCTCGCAGGATATCCCGAGTAGCTTACTCCGACAAAACGACTCTAAGACGTATGGTAGTTCTTGACTTCGTCGGTACGATATGTAATGTCCAGATGTTCGGTCTAACACCTTCTGCACGTTTGAAAAACCAATTAATAAGCATCTTCAGTCTGCCAATGAGCTTTTGACTTACTGCTGCTAAAATTATGTATAATTGTTACTCGAAAATGTATTATATCTTTGCTATTTTTTTTTTTTTTGGGCAGTCTTAATCTGATGCGTGTATGTACTATGACTCATGTCGGTGTGTGTGTGTGTGTGTGTGTGTGTGTGGTGTGTGTGTGTGCGTGTGCGTGTGTATGTGTAAATGTACTCGCTTTCTGCTCTAATTCTGAATGCCAGTCTACAACAGCGGAACAAGTTTCTTGACGATAGATGGTGCTTGGATTATGGTTCATTTCCATCTTCGCTTTTTAAATCACGACAGACATCCAAATAATATAGAACAGAATAAGCAAAAGCAAGTAGAGTTTTAATGCTGTTTCATTTCTAACTGTAAAAGTCGTATGTTTCAGGAAAAAACGAACTGATTTCCCTAATATTATATAAAGCTGAATATGATAAGAGGCAAAGTTACGTCTAATTGAATGCTAAGGGAGAAAAAAAAAACAGGGTTATTTCCCCTGCTCGGATTTTGGTCACTTGCGGAAGTTCTCCGTCCTATCGCCGTACCGCCAGTCCAGCTTTTAGAGGACTGTGCCAGTGGCTGCTAAGTTTAGTAGTTGTTGGAACTAAAAGTTCATTTTCTTTTAATGTATGTGTAAAACAATGGTTCCCAACCTTCTTGAGGTCACTACCCCTCCCGACTCCTCCCTGAAGACCACTACCCTCACCCCACCCCGATCTTTGCTTTCCGATGAAAAATCACAAATACAACATTTAATTTTTGGTCAGTCGGGGTCAGTTAGCATCAGCCCGTGTGGCAGTTAGGGTTGGTTTTCTGGTGCCAGTTGTTCCAATTCGCTGGGGAATCACAAACAGCCTCACGAGGCCAAGAGGCAATAAGACGACTGGGGAGAGTCGGGAATGTTGGCAGCAGATTAATTCGGAAAGTCTAAAGAAACAGTGTACACACCACCTTAGAGTGCTTTCCTCGGCCAGTCCTCGTTATCCAGCTGGCGATTCACCCATAGGCTGGGAACCGTGGCTGTATATTCCTTCTAGCGGTTTCTTTGTTAATTTTCCTGAAAATCCCGCCACTCGAGAAGAAAAAAACTTGTTCCGCTGACGGTTTGTTGTGTTGTTTGTTGTTGTTGTTTTTTCTTCCCGTAGTTACGTTGCAACCCAAAGACTCGTGCACACCGTAACCTGTCTTTATTTTTTGCATCTCCTTTCATTTTATGGAATTTGCCGCTTCTGTTCTCACGCAAAAAGCACAATGACGGAGCGGGCGGGCGGAGGCTTGGGAGGGGGTCGGGCGAGCGCCTTACCTTCATATTCACAAAAAAAAAAAACAAAAAAGACGAACTAAGCTTTGTAGGACATTCGGGACCGCCCTTTCTTCCCTTGTCGGCTTGCATTCCGGTCCCACCATCGTCACTGAAGCAGACGAGAGTCTAATAGCTGCGTATGTTTTCTGTGCTCGTGACGGACTTTCTTCCAAGTGCGCATGTCATCTCTTGTAGAGCGAGCGGCCGTCTTCAGAAGAGGACGATTGACAAAAATCGTTCAGGGTCTCTGTCACAATGTCACAGCGGGATTGTCCGACCAAACCACGCTATTCAATTCGTCCATGCGGTAGAAATAGAATTTTGCTCACCCGCAAATATATATAGCCAAAGCTAAATTAGATTACAATATAAATGTTCATACTTGAAAACGTAACACTGTTGTAATTAGTGTAAATATTTTACACGTTATTTATTTTTCCAAACGACTTGTTGGACAGAAGGACAGATATTGTGATAATTCTACATTTTGATAGCGGGACTCTCCTAGATTTTATACTGGCAAAATGTAATTTTCTACAGTTTTCTACGTTGTCAATTTATTGCTCCATATTTACAACCCAGGTCCGCTATTTTATTTACGATCGTTTATATTTAACTTTTTATTTATGTTATTTGTTCTCCAGTACGTCTGTGAATTTTGAGGCAGCACAAATATTTTGATTTGCTACTTTCGTCCTGTACGACACAGGCGACCCTTCTCGCTGTCAGATGTGGTGGTGCCCTCTGTATTTATCATCGTGGTTTGTTTTTCTCCTCTCTCTTTGTTTTTTTTTTTTTGGTGTTTGTTGTTGTTTTGTTTTGTTTCCATTTTCAGAATTTGTCACAATGATGACGGCGAAATGATAACGGCCTCTGTTTCGGCAGAGTTACATCCGCCTCGATTAGCTGTAGCTGCTACTTATTCTTGCTAATCACGAATACGTTATCAACCAATCGAAAATGAAGATAATTTTCTGCACACTGATTTTGTTCGTGCTTCACTTTTGTTTTTGTTTTTTTAAAAAAAAAAAAAAACCCGTAGTTATTATCTCATTTCTGTAACATATTTCTGTAATATGTATTTCTATTTTATTAACTATATTTTGAAAATGTAATTCCGATGACGTCATCAAAAGCACCATCATACCAATGAGCACTAATGAGTTCTGCCAGCGTTTTGTGTTTTACGAAAATAAAAATGTTCATTTACAATTGTTTCTATTTTTATCACTGATTTATTTTCGTTCCTTTTTTCCCCCCAAGAGGAAAAGAGAGTAGATGTACAACCTGCATTCAGACAAAGAGGCTCTTTCTATTTAAACTGACAGTAAAGAGAAATAAATCGTAACGTTAATAATCGCTATCGATTTTCTTAACGGAAGTTAACGAAAATGAGCTGGAGATCACTTTAGTGCAAAACGCGCCGATTAATCGCAGGGTATGTTTTTTTTATTGTCTACTTCTGCGCCGAGCGAGTCCAAATTAGATGCTTATTAACAACTATCCACTTTCAGTAACATGGCAACTATTTACCAAGGATTTAAAAACACTATTTAACCAATATATTATCTATCAACATTACTCGAACCTGGGAACCTTGTATAGGACGCGATAGCCTCCTAACCTCGTGTATCCAGTATATATATTATCGATGGACATTATTCGAACCTTGGTACCTTGAATAGGAGGCCATCACCTCCAAACCTCGTGTACCCAGTATACTATATTATCTATGAATAGTACTCGAACCTGGGAACCTTGTATAGGACGCTATAGCCTCCTAACTTCGTGTACCCAGTATACTATATTATCTATGAACATTACACGAACCTGGGAACCTTGAATAGGGCGCGATGGCCTCCTAACCTCGTGTACCCAGTATATATATTATCGATGAACATTATTCGAACCTTGGTACCTTGAATAGGAGGCCATCACCTCCTAACCTCGTGTACCCAGTATACTATATTATCTATGAATAGTACTCGAACCTGGGAACCTTGTATAGACGCTATAGCCTCCTAACTTCGTGTACCCAGTATACTATATTATCTATGAACATTACACGAACCTGGGAACCTTGAATAGGGCGCGATGGCCTCCTAACCTCGTGTACCCAGTATATATATTATCGATGAACATTATTCGAACCTTGGTACCTTGAATAGGAGGCCATCACCTCCTAACCTCGTGTACCCAGTATACTATATTATCTATGAATAGTACTCGAACCTGGGAACCTTGTATAGGACGCTATAGCCTCCTAACTTCGTGTACCCAGTATACTATATTATCTATGAACATTACACGAACCTGGGAACCTTGAATAGGGCGCGATGGCCTCCTAACCTCGTGTACCCAGTATATATATTATCGATGAACATTATTCGAACCTTGGTACCTTGAATAGGAGGCCATCACCTCCTAACCTCGTGTACCCAGTATACTATATTATCTATGAATAGTACTCGAACCTGGAACCTTGTATAGGACGCTATAGCCTCCTAACTTCGTGTACCCAGTATACTATATTATCTATGAATATTACACGAACCTGGGAACCTTGAATAGGGCGCGATGGCCTCCTAACCTCGTGTACCCAGTATATATATTATCGATGAACATTATTCGAACCTTGGTACCTTGAATAGGAGGCCATCACCTCCTAACCTCGTGTACCCAGTATACTATATTATCTATGAATAGTACTCGAACCTGGGAACCTTGTATAGGACGCTATAGCCTCCTAACTTCGTGTACCCAGTATACTATATTATCTATGAACATTACACGAACCTGGGAACCTTGAATAGGGCGCGATGGCCTCCTAACCTCGTGTACCCAGTATATATATATCGATGAACATTATTCGAACCTTGGTACCTTGAATAGGAGGCCATCACCTCCTAACCTCGTGTACCCAGTATACTATATTATCTATGAATAGTACTCGAACCTGGGAACCTTGTATAGGACGCGATAGCCTCCTAACTTCGTGTACCCAGTATACTATATTATCTATATGAACATTACACGAACCTGGGAACCTTAAATAGGGCGCGATGGCCTCCTAACCTCGTGTAACCCAGTATATATATTATCGATGAACATTATTCGAACCTTGGTACCTTGAATAGGAGGCCATCACCTCCTAACCTCGTGTACCCAGTATACTATATTATCTATGAATAGTACTCGAACCTGGGAACCTTGTATAGGACGCTATAGCCTCCTAACTTCGTGTACCCAGTATACTATATTATCTATGAACATTACACGAACCTGGGAACCTTGAATAGGGCGCGATGGCCTCCTAACCTCGTGTACCCAGTATATATATTATCGATGAACATTATTCGAACCTTGGTACTTTGAATAGGAGGCCATCACCTCCTAACCTCGTGTACCCAGTATACTATATTATCTATGAATAGTACTCGAACCTGGGAACCTTGTATAGGACGCGATAGCCTCCTAACTTCGTGTACCCAGTATACTATATTATCTATGAAACACTACACTAACCTGGGAACCTTGAATAGGGCGCGATGGCCTCCTAACCTCGTGTACCCAGTATATATATTATCGATGAACATTATTCGAACCTTGGTACCTTGAATAGGAGGCCATCACCTCCTAACCTCGTGTACCCAGTATACTATATTATCTATGAATAGTACTCGAACCTGGGAACCTTGTATAGGACGTTATAGCCTCCTAACTTCGTGTACCCAGTATACTATATTATCTATGAACATTACACGAACCTGGGAACCTTGAATAGGGCGCGATGGCCTTCTAACCTCGTGTACCCAGTATATATATTATCGATGAACATTATTCGAACCTTGGTACTTTGAATAGGAGGCCATCACCTCCTAACCTCGTGTACCCAGTATACTATATTATCTATGAATAGTACTCGAACCTGGGAACCTTGTATAGGACGCGATAGCCTCCTAACTTCGTGTACCCAGTATACTATTTATCTATGAACACTACACTAACCTGGGAACCTTGAATAGGGCGCGATGGCCTCCTAACCTCGTGTACCCAGTATATATATTATCGATGAACATTATTCGAACCTTGGTACCTTGAATAGGAGGCCATCACCTCCTAACCTCGTGTACCCAGTATACTATATTATCTATGAATAGTACTCGAACCTGGGAACCTTGTATAGGACGCTATAGCCTCCTAACTTCGTGTACCCAGTATACTATATTATCTATGAACACTACACTAACCTGGGAACCTTGAATAGGGCGCGATGGCCTCCTAACCTCGTGTACCCAGTATATATATTATCGATGAACATTATTCGAACCTTGGTACCTTGAATAGGAGGCCATCACCTCCTAACCTCGTGTACCCAGTATACTATATTATCTATGAACACTACACTAACCTGGGAACCTTGAATAGGACGCGATAGCCTCCTAACCTCGTGTACCCAGTATATATATATTATCGATGAACATTATTCGAACCTTGGTACCTTGAATAGGAGGCCATCACCTCCTAACCTCGTGTACCCAGTATACTATATTATCTATGAATAGTACTCGAACCTGGGAACCTTGTATAGGACGCGATAGCCTCCTAACTTCGTGTACCCAGTATACTATATTATCTATGAACACTACACTAACCTGGGAACCTTGAATAGGGCGCGATGGCCTCCTAACCTCGTGTACCCAGTATATATATTATCGATGAACATTATTCGAACCTTGGTACCTTGAATAGGAGGCCATCACCTCCTAACCTCGTGTACCCAGTATACTATATTATCTATGAATAGTACTCGAACCTGGGAACCTTGTATAGGACGCTATAGCCTCCTAACTTCGTGTACCCAGTATACTATATTATCTATGAACACTACACTAACCTGGGAACCTTGAATAGGGCGCGATGGCCTCCTAACCTCGTGTACCCAGTATATATATTATCGATGAACATTATTCGAACCTTGGTACCTTGAATAGGAGGCCATCACCTCCTAACCTCGTGTACCCAGTATACTATATTATCTATGAATAGTACTCGAACCTGGGAACCTTGTATAGGACGCTATAGCCTCCTAACTTCGTGTACCCAGTATACTATATTATCTATGAACACTACACTAACCTGGGAACCTTGAATAGGGCGCGATGGCCTCCTAACCTCGTGTACCCAGTATATATATTATCGATGAACATTATTCGAACCTTGGTACCTTGAATAGGAGGCCATCACCTCCTAACCTCGTGTACCCAGTATACTATATTATCTATGAATAGTACTCGAACCTGGGAACCTTGTATAGGACGCTATAGCCTCCTAACTTCGTGTACCCAGTATACTATATTATCTATGAACATTACACGAACCTGGGAACCTTGAATAGGGCGCGATGGCCTCCTAACCTCGTGTACCCAGTATATATATTATCGATGAACATTATTCGAACCTTGGTACTTTGAATAGGAGGCCATCACCTCCCTAACCTCGTGTACCCAGTATACTATATTATCTATGAATAGTACTCGAACCTGGGAACCTTGTATAGGACGCGATAGCCTCCTAACTTCGTGTACCCAGTATACTATATTATCTATGAACACTACACTAACCTGGGAACCTTGAATAGGGCGCGATGGCCTCCTAACCTCGTGTACCCAGTATATATATTATCGATGAACATTATTCGAACCTTGGTACCTTGAATAGGAGGCCATCACCTCCTAACCTCGTGTACCCAGTATACTATATTATCTATGAATAGTACTCGAACCTGGGAACCTTGTATAGGACGCTATAGCCTCCTAACTTCGTGTACCCAGTATACTATATTATCTATGAACACTACACTAACCTGGGAACCTTGAATAGGGCGCGATGGCCTCCTAACCTCGTGTACCCAGTATATATATTATCGATGAACATTATTCGAACCTTGGTACCTTGAATAGGAGGCCATCACCTCCTAACCTCGTGTACCCAGTATACTATATTATCTATGAATAGTACTCGAACCTGGGAACCTTGTATAGGACGCTATAGCCTCCTAACTTCGTGTACCCAGTATACTATATTATCTATGAACATTACACGAACCTGGGAACCTTGAATAGGGCGCGATGGCCTCCTAACCTCGTGTACCCAGTATATATATTATCGATGAACATTATTCGAACCTTGGTACTTTTAATAGGAGGCCATCACCTCCTAACCTCGTGTACCCAGTATACTATATTATCTATGAATAGTACTCGAACCTGGGAACCTTGTATAGGACGCGATAGCCTCCTAACTTCGTGTACCCAGTATACTATATTATCTATGAACACTACACTAACCTGGGAACCTTGAATAGGGCGCGATGGCCTCCTAACCTCGTGTACCCAGTATATATATTATCGATGAACATTATTCGAACCTTGGTACCTTGAATAGGAGGCCATCACCTCCTAACCTCGTGTACCCAGTATACTATATTATCTATGAATAGTACTCGAACCTGGGAACCTTGTATAGGACGCTATAGCCTCCTAACTTCGTGTACCCAGTATACTATATTATCTATGAACACTACACTAACCTGGGAACCTTGAATAGGGCGCGATGGCCTCCTAACCTCGTGTACCCAGTATATATATTATCGATGAACATTATTCGAACCTTGGTACCTTGAATAGGAGGCCATCACCTCCTAACCTCGTGTACCCAGTATACTATATTATC
Source organism: Nautilus pompilius (assembly GCA_018389105.1). Taxonomy (NCBI): domain Eukaryota; kingdom Metazoa; phylum Mollusca; class Cephalopoda; order Nautilida; family Nautilidae; genus Nautilus; species Nautilus pompilius. The sequence continues at coordinate 315,284 of JACATO010001069.1, forward strand.
TATGAATAGTACTCGAACCTGGGAACCTTGTATAGGACGCTATAGCCTCCTAACTTCGTGTACCCAGTATACTATATTATCTATGAACATTACACTAACCTGGGAACCTTGAATAGGGCGCGATGGCCTCCTAACCTCGTGTACCCAGTATATATATTATCGATGAACATTATTCGAACCTTGGTACCTTGAATAGGAGGCCATCACCTCCTAACCTCGTGTACCCAGTATACCTATATTATCTATGAATAGTACTCGAACCTGGGTAACCTTGTATAGGACGCGATAGCCTCCTAACTTCGTGTACCCAGTATACTATATTATCTATGAACATTACACGAACCTGGGAACCTTGAATAGGGCGCGATTGCCTCCTAACCTCGTGTACCCAGTATTATATTATCGATGAACATTATTCGAACCTTGGTACCTTGAATAGGAGGCCATCACCTCCTAACCTCGTGTTACCCAGTATACTATATTATCTATGAATAGTACTCGAACCTGGAACCTTGTATAGGACGCTATAGCCTCCTAACTTCGTGTACCCAGTTATACTATATTATCTATGAACATACACGAACCTGGGAACCTTGAATAGGGCGCGATGGCTCCTAACCTCGTGTACCTAGTTATATTATTATCGATGAACATTATTCGAACCTTGGTACTTGAATAGGAGGCCCATCACCTCCTATCCTCGTGTACCCCGTATACTATATTATCTATGAACATTTTTCGAACCTTGGTACCTTGAATAGGAGGCCATCACCTACCTAACTTCGTGTCCCCAGTATACTATATTATCTATGAACATTACACGAACCTGGGAACCTTGATTGGAAGCGATTACCTCCTATCCTGGAATACCTAATATACTATCTTATCGATGAATATTATTCGAACCTGGCTACCTTGAATAGGACACGATGGCCTCCTAACCTCGTGTACCCAGTATACTATACTATCTATTGACATTACACCTTCCTGGGATCCTTGTATTTGGAGTAACAATGTCTTGCCTTCGTGTCTTATTGTACTATTAATATATACTATAGTTCATATTAAATTCTATTTAATTACTTAAATTAAGTTTGTTTGCATGTTTTATTAAAACAAACTGTTATATTATTTGTTATTAGGTTTGCAATATAGTATAAAAAGTTAAATAATATTTAGCCTTTTTTATTATCTCATTTTTTACCATATTTGTAGAACGGTTCGTTTTTGATCGAAAACAGGAAAACTAAAACTAATTCGAAAGCTAAAGGCTTCAGCTTAGATTTGGCTGAATCTAAGTTTGGAAATGGATGATCAGAAGAGTGGACGCCCAGATGGAATCATTAACTGTGTTACCGTTTGTAGAAAGAATCTATAATTTCTCCTTTTTCCCAGGTATTAAAAAATGACATCCGTTCATTTAGTACTCGTTTAAAAAGTGAGATGATTAGAGATGCGTTTTATCTTTCTTTTGTCTTACATTTATTATTGATGCTGGATTTATCTCGAACTAAGCGATTATGTGGTACTGTAGCAAATTATCCGTCCGTGCTGACCATCTTATTTTCTTTCGAAAAGTCCAGAATCTATAAGGCATATACCACATGAAAGCTAATATAACCCTGTTTTCATTAGAAATTCATGCGAAAAAAATTCTTTCGAAGTTTATACTAATAATAATAATAATAATAAGAATAATAATAATAATAATAATAATAATAATACCCCCATCTTTCCTAAATTGTTGTTGTTTCTTCACCTCTCTCCCAATTCCAAGACCACGATTCACCGATTAGAACAGTTCTGAAAATGGATTTTTTAATAGAGAGAACTCGGGAAATCATGCGGCTAATTTTCGTTTGAGCGGAGAATAGCAGTGGTTACAAAAGTTCTATTTAAAAAAATATAATTTCCATCTAATTACTAGTGAGCTGAAAAATTACAATTTTCCTGGAACAGTTCTCCATATACGAATTTTCGTTACCATTACAAACTTTCTAGTTAATATTCCAGTAAAACTCTAAGGTGATGAACTGTTGTTGTGCACAATATTAGGTTTACGCGCTAGTGAAGTAGCAGGGGTCTTTATTGTGGACAAACGCATGCGAAGATTATCGGGAGACGGAAAAAAATCCGGGAGACAGAGGTTAGATCAATACGCAATATGTTACCAAGCGACCAGATACAACTGCTTTCTGTGTGCGATCGTTTAGATATTCGTTACCAATCTGTTATACCTTCGTCTGGTCTACTAGTCGGGTTTGGTTTAACGTGTTTGATGTTGTTTCGGTCGTTAGGTGTTTTGTTTTGTTTTGGTTTGCGGGGAACGGGGGTTGTGGGCGCACTCTTCCTTTTACTTTCTCTAATAAAACAAACGATCGGTTACGTAAGGCGTAGCTATAGTTCACTCTACAGTAGCCGGGTAGAGAAGTCAAGTGCCCCCACGTCACGGCGTCCACACTGCAGTGCGCGAATATCCGCACGAATACGACCGACGTTGTCTCCGATGATGATGATGATGATGATGCAAAGACCAATCCGATCGAAGGATGCGATTTAAAATTTCTCGCTGAGAATGTGCGCGTATTCATAGTAAAAACTAAATATTTTCGCTGAGTAAAACAGTTGCACAAATGATTGTTAGTGGGGTGAAGAACTTTATGTGGCCGTGTCCTCAGCCATTACGAGGGGTGAACGATTTGGTTTAACCCTCTTCAAACCAGATTTAAAGCACGAGTCAAACTGTTTTAATTGAATCACGACGTTCATAACATGAATGACAGAAACTTATATAAAGAAGGACAAGCACTCCAGCTGTCGAATATTTCCTGTTTCAACTTTAAAAATGGAAAATTTTCTTGTTAAAATAAAATATGATTCTTTAGATGTATTCTTTGTCTTGTTATTGTGGCCTATTAAAAAATCTCGTCTAAAACGTTTAACCCATGTATGTTTTTATCTTGTATAACTTTTTACCAAATAAAATAACCGTAGCCACTACATTTGTCGTTTACCACGATATATACATTGTACGGTTTTGTTTTGTACAACATTCCAGTTGATTTTTAAATGATAGACCAAGGGACGTAATCCCAAATTGTTTTTTTTTGGATGAGTTATTGTTCTACTCCACTGTAATGCGTTTTTTTTATAATTCTTAAGAATAATAACAGAAAATATGTTGATACATTCTAACCTGTCACCTCACGCTTTAAAATTTTTCTTTAAACGCTCGTTATATTTAACAATTTTTTGAAATATCTCCACAATATGTAGGCGCTAATAAATTATGCAAAGCAGTTTTTTTCTATTTAGCAATTTTTTTGTTTAATGATTATAACACGTGACTTTTAAATACTCCTGAGTGGGAAATTTACACGAGCATTTATTCGTATTATGTGGTATTATTTTGTACAGTAATTTAAATGTGAAAACATTATTATTATTATTATTATTATTATTATTATTATTATTTCTTTTGTTGGCATATTTCATTTTCAACATTAATTTTTTTACTAAAATTTTTAATTTATAGGAGCAGATTAGGATTATTTACGAACAAGATAAACTGTGTGTATTATCCTAAATACTGGTTATTGGTGAAGGTGACCCTTTAACGGGATGTTACTATTAAATAAAGGGAGGTAATTAATAGCGTTTGGAAAACTGGAATATAATTCACATTAACGAAGAGATCAAATATCTAAGACTTCATTCTAACAAAACGCAACTGAAATCCTTCTTATAAATAACACATTTACCTTAATTTCCTAACTTTCAGCAAATTCAAAAATATATATATACTGAAAACCCAACTCCCTCGCAAAAAAGACAACCGAAAACTTCCATTTTCTAGGTCAGCGGATATTTCGTATTGAGATAAGCCTTTGGAAGTTAAGTTAATCGTCTGCTTGAACTTTGGTTGTCTTGATCTAACTGAAGGCGATTCTTGACCATTAACTAGGTCGGCCTGACATCCGACCGTGGGGGTCTCGCGCATTCTGGAGCGGTAACGAGAGCGGGTCGAGCATCCATACCATATCAGGTTATCAAAGTGAGCGGTATGATTTCACGTCACAGAGCCGACTACCAAATCGAGCCAAGGGGAAGGGAGGATCGTGGAAAATTACTATGAAATAAAATAGTTTAAAAATAGTCGGCTGCAGCTTCAGATTTTTGACATTTCTAAATCGCATATTGTTCGAGTGAGTTGGCCTGATATTACACGTAGCTTCAATGGATCCTACAGTCACAGCAGTTTATTACGTATATTATTTCAGAGAGAGAGAGAGGGGGGGATATAAATTATCGCGCTTCTAGTAACTGAACACTTCGCCTGTCAGGGTTAGTTTGATACAAAAACCTGGTCGGGATGCGTATTTTCGTGAATGAGCAGCTCTCGGACAGCGGAGTAGAAGTCGCGTGACTGGCTTATTTATCGCCCATGAAATATTATCTCACTTTCGATTTAAGGCGTGTCCGGCAGATTTCGCCAGATATCTTCTCGATAGGATATCCGCCCGACCGGCTGATGAAGAGCAGGCAGCCACCCCCAGGGAAGTAGTTTAATAAAAGAACAGTTAACATTTCGTAGCGGAGGGGTGTGTGTGACAGTTTAGTTGGTGTGGTAGACTTCAGCGTCCTTTCTTTCCAATCAAAGGTCAGCTGGGACGTGACTGATTTAAATCTAAATTTGCTAGAAAGTTTCTAGGTTTTATATTTGAAAGGAAATGTATTCGAATTATACTCGGCTAGTTTGGGTACCAGATCTTTGTGAAAAAAAAGCGGACAAGGCTTTCAAAATGATTTCGATATTTTATTATCAAACTCACCCATGGCAATAAAAAAAAGAAAATTAAATAGCTGTGCTAAAATTACCAGTTATAACTGATAATATTATTGGAAAATAAAATCGTTTTCCCGCCTTTATAATCTATAATGGATTTTTTGGCAACCCTGACCCAGTTTTTCTTTCTCGTAACGCCTTTGAAAACGTTAAGTAACATTATTAGAAACCACCAACATGCTTTCATTTGTTTTTAAATAATACGTTAATCATATATCAGGCTGTTCTTTTAGGTTATAGGCTATTAAAATTAAATTTTATACTTCTCAAATACATCTAAGAACTAACTTAATTTTATTCTGATTTGTTGAGAATTAATTTGAGAATCTTTATAAACTTCTGAGGGGTTTCACTATCTAATAAACCATTGAACACTTTAGATGCTGAAAGTTTCTTTTTGTTCAGATTGCTGTGAAACCAAAATGGTAATAAGGTTAACTGCACTGAAATGAAGTTGATTTAGCCAGGCACCACGCAAGAGACCACTGCAGCTGTCAGAGAGGCCCCTAGAAATCATTTTTTTCCAGAACATTCCCTTTCCAAGGTTTGTGTAGTGAGGCTGCATCATCAACGCAGTTATCAGTCACCTCACAGCTGGAGAATACATTCATAAAGCATATTAGATGATGTAATCACTGAAAATGGCTAGTATGTAGAAGTTGAAGGGCTCATGGCTACATAACTCAAAAACTAATCGCATTAACTACATAAGATAAACAAAAGATAAAGTACTGAAATAAATTGCATTAAACTACTCAAGACTAAGTAACACAATGCAGAAGCATAATTCTGATTAAAACAAATGCAAATTTATTTTTTTTTATAAATTAACAGTGTAATTTCAATGAAAGCTGCTTGAGTGAATGAAAATAGAAATATTCTACCCTGGACACAGAACTAGGGTTACTGTATAGTGATTAGGATACACTATCCAAATTATTACAGCTGACTAAATCAGATTACCATTGCAGACTACTTACGCATAGGTCTAGAAGCAGCAATAAATACAGTCAGCACATGAACCCTATCTTATGGAAAACACCCTCCACAAATGTAGTAAAAAAAGATTTTTTAATGCATGTTCACTGGCTATGGCATACTCACAAAAATCTACTCTATTTCTTGAACCAAGCAAAGGTTAACCATATACAAACTGCAAATTGCATAGCTAATAGGCTAAATGTATGCATTCTACCCACACAAAAAAAAGAATTTGCTAGCAGATGTCTGTCCAGCCAGCCAGCAAAATCCCTCTTCACCAGGCAGCTCCATGCCAATCTCCTTCAAACTTACTCAAGTAATGTTTTGAGGAGAGAAGGCTAAGTTTGGATTCCTCTAACAGTGGCATCAGAGTACTACGCCACTCGTACTAAGCAGTAAAGTCTCTAAGGTGGCAGGCCTCCCAGTTATCATTCCAAGTCCCCTCCCTAATCTCAATCTAAACTAGGTACCTCTGACCAAAATGTGCACTCTAACCCTGACAATGCCAACCACTGCAATTCACATTATCCACCAGGTTCTCTGCTCTTTCCTCCATCTCTTCAACATGCAGAAGACAGAAATACCAACTCAAAGCATGACTGACAAACATCTGATCATATATGCGGATCTGCTAGATAAAGTCCACACAACCAGAGAATCACTGTCCAAACCCCAGCGTTAACTGTTCACAGCATCAAACCAAAGATGCTGAAAACACACTCGCATCAATCACTCCACTTGTGACAAAAGTTACTAACTCACTTACAGACATTGCAGGGAGTTCTATAGCAAAACACCTAAGGGTCTTATAAGAAATTGTTTCATTCCTCAACACAATTTGACCAAATTAGTCAGTTTATTTCAAGTGTTTTTCACATCTTTTCAAATTTCTATTTTTTTTTAGAAAAAAATTAAATCAATATAGTCCGAATCTTATACTAATGGTCGTAATAACCAAAGTGATCACTGGTAGGTTGTGTAAGATAACTTCAAATTACAAAATTGCTTAAATCTAGTTTTAGTTTTAAATTCACTCAAGGTATCTTTTATATAAAGCAGCTATTTAGTCAATCCAATACACCAACTCATTTTTTTATAGTTCTTCTTAGCAGCTAGCTTGTGCAAGGACCTCCAATGTAGAGAAATAGCACACGCAGTGTATAACACTGCCATGCAACAATTCTGCTCATAATGCAGCCCTAACCAATAAGAGTTTTTCATAATGGAAAATAAAATTTTTGACTTCTATCGTCACTTTTGGGAACTAAGCACAGTCCAATCCAGATTATCAAACTGAACAAACAGTCAGTTGCAACATTTTTATTTTTTATTTTTTTTGATGTCATCTTACATTTGGTAGGATAAACATTACTGACAAAAAAAGTGACAACATATTGCATTCTTAGGCTGCTGTAAGTAACAGCAGGAGAATGAATATAGTTCACTCTGGTCAGATAGCAGAAAGGGCAGTGAAACTGCATATTGTCACATTCATTTACAATTTTATTTAAAAAAACAAAACAAAAAAAAACACATTCCTCAACTTTTAGAAGCATACATTTTAAAAATTAAAAAAAAATGTTCACATTAGAAAGTTAATTAAACCAGGTTAATTAACTGAAGCATTACATCCAGCAATTTATAACTGTCCACAGTTTACTATAACCACATCCTGTCTGGGTATACCAGTGCTTTGGCCTTGTTCCTCCATCTTTTTCAATACATTACTTCTTCGATCATCTTTCCAAAAACAACATGCTTTTTATCTAACCTGTAAGATAAAAGTATATAAAAACATCTGGTCGACTTTGAAACTAGACAAATTGATGTGCTATAGAAAATATTTATTACATTCCTACTGAGGGAAATGTAGCACCAGTTATCTGCTAGAGCAGCACATCATGACACTAGAGGTGCTTTAGATTCAGCAGAGAAATCCCTACTAGAACTTTACTTTATAGACATGGGAAGAGCATAATGTACTAAAGCAAGTAATGGAATACCAAAAAGTTAAATGCTGCAGTTTATGAAACTTGTCTGCAGTCTAGTTATAATTAGCTAAAAATAAAGTTCCAGCTAGTCAAAAGCTCATGGACTAATGCACTATATTTCCAACTATTTACTAGTATAGAAAATTCTAGTAATGTAACACTAAGATTTCTCCACATTTTGCTAATCAAGCATCACATGAAAACATCACTTCTTTTAAAGTGGTAAATTGAAATCATTTCATTATATACACTGGCAACAACAAAAAGAAAATTCTGAAATGGTTAGTTTTATTCACTAGATAAACAGATTCTCCAATTCTGGTAAAAGAAATATATAAATTTTAGAGGTATAAAGAAAACAAGAAAGACCAAATCAAAAAATGAAATTCTAACAGAACAAGCATAAATTAGTCAATAGAAGTGGTCCCACTCACAGCAACTTTGCATGCTGGTCATAAATTTTTGGAAGGGACTAGAGGTAGACAACAAATCTTCTTAAAATATCCCCAAGTTTCAATAAAATTTAGCTTAGGAGACCATGCTAACCATATCTTACAGGTAATGGTTTGGTCACAGTAGATTACATGCCCAAAAATGAAGTTATCTCTAATAATACTGGCACATGGTCTGACAGATTATCTTTGAAACACACAGGTCTTTATGCCCATCCAATGAAATTCCTGCTTAGACCGCTATCATAGTAATCCTTTTCCATGCTTTTGGGTTGATTGTATGTTCCACGTGATATGTACTCTCCAGAAGAGCATTAGTCACATTGGAGCCATATTCTCTTTACTAAAGAGTTGAGATTTGGCCTTCAGTCAAGTAGTGACCAAGCAACATTCACTTGAAATGGTCCCCATAGTCAAGAAACAACACGTGTGTATTTAGCCATTTGTCCACCTAGGTCCTGACTGTTTGGTTTATATCCTACCACCTATAGGTCTCCACTTTAGAGAAGCTTCCAAACAAATATTTAACAAGCCAAAACTGATGTGATGTGAACAAGACAAATTGTCTTCAGTATAAAGACTGCCACTAAAAATGTAGGTTCTCATTTACATATTTCTTTGATGAAAGTTGTTACATGGAGTTTGTGTTGAATATTTGACAAATAGGAGCCAGCCATTTTAGAAAATTTATTTCTTCACTTTGAAAACCAAAAGTAGTTTCAACTATTTCTGAATATTAAAAAAGTTGTTTAAACAGTTTATCGTATTAGTTAAAAGATGCTTCTTTCATAAATGATTTTTTGTCTTTCTTTCAACAAATTTTTAAAATGTTAAGTTTACATTTTGTCAACATACATAGCAAATACTGAATATAAACAACCCAAACCTTGGGTTGTTGTTGCAGTTTAGAAAACTAATGTTTCAAAGTAAAGAACAAGACTACAAGTAAACTGTGTCTCGTCACCAGAAATCCACTTACCAGGATGTCTTTGTTGTGCAAATAAAAAATTGAGAACCATTTGTATTTGGACCAGCATTAGCCATGGATAAGATACCTGGAATGAAAAAATAGAAGATTTTCTCTAGGAAGAAATACTATGCATAGGGAAGCAATGATTTAATGTTATACCCCTCCAGAACTGGTTTGTCAAATACACACCACCTGACTGTATTTAAGTGTGCTTTTAATCATTATCAAAAAATTATTCATTATCTGTAGTAATGGCAATTTTGAAAAAAAAAAAAAAAGCTTTCTTTCACGAGTAAAGCATTAAAAGAAATTCCACCGAATCAATTCTTACCTTCACCAGTGTGGGATAAAGTGAAATTTTCATCTGCAAATTTCTCGCCATAGATACTCTTTCCACCAGTGCCATCTCCTCTGGTAAAGTCACCTCCTTGGCACATGAACTTTGGAATTATACGATGAAAAGAGGATCCCTTATACCCAAAGCCTTTTTCTCCAGTGCAAAGAGCACGAAAATTCTCTAGAGAAAAAAAAAAAGATTCCTAGAAGAAATTTTTCAAAGTTTCTCATGATGAAGAATAGTACTTTACTTTACATTGGTATTGTACAGAATTATTCTAGCTTTGAGACTGACATCTGAGCAGAACTTTTCAAACTAAAATACAAATAGTTTTGAAAAAAGCAGATAGCAGCAGTGGGTTAAATAAACGCCTGCGTCAGCCTTAACTCATCTATTTTCCATAAATTATTTAGCTAAGAAAATTGTCAAAGCAAAATACCTAATCCTAATTATGTAAGCTTCTAAATGTATACCTAGATAAACAGCATTTATCAAGTAAGTAATTATCTAAATTCTATTTAGTTATATCTAAAAACATTTTACTTTGGAGGCATAATATCTATTCACAAACAATTTGATGTATTTTTCAAATTCCGGAGTAGAGTTTAATTAATGTTGACAAGACTTATTTAATATTAGGTCGTTACAGAAATGTTGGTTTTTTTATTATGTTAATTAGGGGTTCATTTTTTTTGCACGCTTGTGAAGGTGTATGTAGATAAGTTATATACCATTTTGTAGCATGTGCTTTAGCATACATTATACAAAACTTACCTTTTTAAAAATCATAAAATGGATATTTGTTTCAGGTTTCTGAGTGAAGCATGGATAGAAACATTTTTTGTGCCATTTTGCTTCACGAGTTCAAGCTGGGCCACAAAGAGAGTGAGGCAACTCGTGACATTAAGCAAACATGGGGCGAAGACACAGCAAACGAGCAAACAGTACAATGATGGTTTGCAAAGTTTCGATCAGTGATATGAGCCTCGAAGATAAGGAACATGTTGTCAGCAGTTGGAAGGATGTCCGCTGACTGTCTAAAAACTGCAGTTGAAGCTGATCCAAGAAAAACAGTCTGAAGAAATTGCTGGAGAGCTTGACATAAGCATTGCAATTGTTTCCCGGCATCTTTACACAATTGGCAAGGTGGAAAAGCTTGACAAGTGGGTGCCTCACAAGTTGAATGAACAACAACAAAATTGTCGATTGGGGATCTGCTCTTCGCTCATCATAAGAAACAAAACCTGGTGAAACCATCGCAACTGAAAGGTACTGTCATGAAGTAAATGTTGTTCATCAGAAACTCTCCAAACCACAGCTGGCGTTGGTGAATCGAAGAGGTCTAATCCTGCTCCACGACAATGCTCGCCCCCATGTTGCAAAAGTGACTCTTCAGAAACTGAACATGTTAGGTACAAAGTTCTCCCTCACCCAGCCTATTCACCAGACTTTTCTCCAACAGACTACCACCTTTTCAAACACCTCAACAGCTTCTTCCATATGAAATCCTTCTCCAACCATGCAGCAGTTGAAACTGTCTTCCAACAGTTTATTGACTCCAGAAATCAAGATTTTTTTTTGAAAATGGGGGCAGAAATGAAATGATTGTAATGGAACTTACTCTGATTAATGAACTCCACGTTCGGCAACGATATGAAGTCTCATTGTTGTGGTAAAAAAAAAAAACCAACAACTTCTGTAACAACCTAATACATTTCTTGAAAGAAGTCTGTTTTAAAGGAGGAAATACTCACCAACTGTTTTTGGAACAACATCAGCATCCAGCTATTTAAAATAAAAAAAAATTTGTTTCATTAGAATGAAAGCTCATTTTATTGTATGTTACTTAGTCATGTTGAACAAACAAAAAGACTACAGTATCTTCACAATAGTTAGAAACCATATGGTGACATTCCTAGTTATTTGATTATTGTAAGAGGCAGCTTGGGTTTTAGACCTATCCACTGTTAGACAGAGCCTTACCTCCAGTTCCAACTCTTAAGTGTAAGGATAACATCAACACTTACATGCCAGAGTTTTCGTTTCTTTAGACACTATATGGGCATCCATTTGATTCATTGTGCAGCAAAGTACCATTTTATGGCAGAAATATTTCAGGAAACCAAACCTACCTTCTAAACCATAAAGAGAAATTAAGTACCAATGTGATATAATATATTGCTTCAGAAAACTGCAACCTAATTTTGGCTAACTTAGGTCATTTTATTCAATGCAACACCTTCTATAAAATTACAATAAGGAAAAGACACACTTTTAGAAAAAGATACTTGCAAGCTATATTCTTTTGGTAACCAATAACCCTGGTCATAATGTATAGCCAGAGCACCAGTAACGTTCTTGGTGTTAACACATCCAAGACCCTCTTGTAGTAGCGTGCCACAGGAGGCATGCCACCACATCTAGGCAACTGTTAATCTCAATTTACAGATTTTGTACTAATATAGTGGTTTTAGTTAATCAATGGCACACCAACAGCACCCAGCAGAGACTAAGTTAGTCTAGTGCTTTCATGTTATTTGCAAGTTTTCAAAGTGACGGGTTCTATATTTTTTTTTTTAACCATTTTGGAAAGATCTGACAAAAATTCAATTTCCAAGTGCATTTTTTAAAATGAATTTTAAGTAAAATCAACCTATTTGATACGATGCCAAAGTTTTTGAATGACTTGTGCAAAACAAATTACAAGGATGGATGCATTTTGTTTGTTTGAGTATCGCTCCAAAATTGACTATTAATCTAAAAGCGATTCTCTTAGCTTACACTTGGCAAAAGTTGTGATTCTGAAGATATGTCTGTCTTTGAGAAATGCTTCATCTCCTTCCCGTAAGCCATGAATAGGATAAGTGCTGAGCAGACTAGATTGCAGCTAAGTGTGGAGATGGAAACTGCTTATTTAATGTTGTTTCTAAACTTAACTGGAGATGAAGATAGCTCTAGGAAATTGAGAGGCAATGAAATCAGCAGGATGGTTAACACCTGAGATGGACAACTTTTGTCTTAGCTTTGAAGAGATTCATCTCCTGTGCAAAAAAAAAAAAAAAAAACTATTCATTCACCAGCATGGATAATTCATGAACTAGCAAACAGTGAATAAAGACCTGTCCACCAATTAAAAAGCACACAGTGTACTGAAACTTTAAACTTAGAGATAACAGTGAACACTGCTCCTCAGTAACTGGTGCAGTGTGCTTTTGTTAAGGGTGTTGAACCATTTTTTATCCACTTGTCTCCGGAGAAAATCTTTACAATAAAGTAGAAATTATATCAGTAAATTCAAGCAGTCATGGAACCAATTAAGGATCTGAAAGTGGAGATACTCAAATCTTCATTTATTATATCTCCATTGTTGCAAGAGGCATGCTTTAAAGATATTACAATCACCTCACATTATGGAACAAGACCCATGCACTGAAAATACTTCTAGTGTTGTTGAAAAAGCAATCTTGTCTAGTCTTAATCCTTTCCAGGTAACTCTGCTGCTTTTGGATGAACTGCAAGTCATCTGATGATCATTTCCATATCATACTAAAAGATGGTAGATGCAGAAAGATGCTGGTCCACATTATCATTTAATTACGCCTGGGCCAAAACTCTCTGCACAAGCTTTTCTGTTGTGATTGTATTTCATCTATGATGAGTAGTATCAGAAGGAAATATGGGTTTAACGTGAGTATACCTTGGATCACTTATTCGATTGGTCTTGACTGATTCAGACAAGTTGCAAAATGCATTTGATGTCTATAGTGACCAGAAGGCAGGATGGAAAAGAAAAAAAAAAAGTAGTTGAGTAGAGTTCAGATCTGCAGCTAATGCACACATTTTCCTAGCCCATGGAGAAGATCAATCAGTATGGTGAGCAAATGCAGACAGCCACAACAGATAACACCTAGACCATCTCCTTTGGTGGTGTTAGGTTTTTTTGTAGCAGTAAACATCAACATGGCCTTCATTCCATTCCAGCCAACAATTTTTGGAGTACAGAGCGAATCAAGAAATTGAATCAGTATTCATACCTCTGAAACAAGTCAGTGCCCATTTCTAATGACCCCAACAGACCAGCTGCTCAAAATTAGACTGCTCCTTGATGTGGGGCATAGTCAGACTTTAGGCTAGATGCTCAGTGTCTGAGGTTGCTTCTGCTCCAGGAAAGAAAGTGACATTCAGGCATACCTAAATAACCAAGGCCATCACATTCTAGCAAAGATCAAGGGGAGGGGAAAAAAAACAAACAACCCGAATGCTATGCTCCAGGAGTGGCTGCAAAACCCTTTCTGGCCATGGAGTGGAAAACTGCTTCTACTGCCAACCCTGTACCATTTCTCTGTACAGGATGGAAAATTTTATCAACCACATGATGAATGGAATGACAAGCAGTTACTGACCACTTCCTGGAAGTAAATGATTTTACTTTTTCTTCTACTTTCTGCACTAAAAATTGAATTTTTCCCTTTCATTTTCTGAATACATTTCCCTCTGATTTGGATTACTAAACTACATAATTTACTAGTTGAGTCAGCCACGACTCCCTAGCATACTTTCTTAATGATTTTAATCACAATGCACCAATCTTGCAAACTGTCTGCTCCTGAAGGATTAAACAAGATTCACGCTTTGACGATTTAAAATTATGAAGTTTTCTTGAACAGTTAGTGTCACATCATTAATATTTGCTGGTAAACTTAACTTCAAAAATTCCAAACTTTTTAAATTTCAAAGTTAGCAGTAAGTAAAACCGAGCATTGAGCTAAGAGCCTAAGTAATACCTTGTAATGAAAAGGTAGTTCTACCTGGCATTTCTTAATTTTTAAGACTCCAATATAACATCTCTCCACACCCTGAAAGAAAGTATACATTTTACTCTTGAATCTCAGATCTGTTGAGATCTCAAGGGGAAAGATGAAGACAGACCAATATATGGTAAAAATTCTCTCACTGGCAATTTAATACAATTTTCATTATCAAAAAGAGAATGGTTTAAGTATTTGATGAGTAAAAGAATCTAGCTCCAGGAAATTTATTCCCTACAAGCCCTAAAATAGAAAAGTTGAGCAGGGCCTAGAAAGAGACATGGACCACCTCTAACTCTTGTCGTCGAGGGAAGGAAAGGTTCAAGACTAGAACACATTTCAGAATTCTGCTTCGATTGAGAAGTGTAGCTAAGTCAGAGAGTGGCAGGAACTAAGTAACCATAACGTCACCAACTTATCTGCAGTCTGTCACCAGTTTTAAACTCGGAACAGACTTAACGGATCAAAATGCCAGATTTTGTTTCAAACTAGTGGCCACCACGTACAGTCAGCAGTGACCTGCCGAAAGCATGCGCTCCTCGTGTCGGCACCCTGACCGAGCAAAGTCAACGAGCTATTGACTCAAAGACGCAGGAAATATAATTTTATTTTACAAGATTTGTTTGACAATCAGGATGCGCATTTTCCTGGATTTTTCTTTAGACTACGTAATTAACTCTAGATTTTATATAGACACTTTATAATTTTAAAAAGTGAAAAGAATTACATTAATATACAACGCGAGTAAAAATGAACATTTAAATATTAAATCCCAAAACAGCGCGCTCGCTGTTTGTCATTATATTAAATACGAAAGCCTACTTGATTTAGCGAGGTACATCTCCATAGAATGCACCAGACGCAAGTCGAACTATTAGCTCTGAGAGCGCTAGAGATTAGGCACAGTATCACAATGCACCAGCTGTCTTACTTCGCCGACATCTTCTGTACCCACCCACACACACACTCTCTCTCTAATGAATTATTAACGGAGCTCACCTGAAAAACCATGCGGCCAATCGGTTTTAGGTCGATTTCTATATCGAAGAAACATTTCACCTTACCAGCCATGGTCGATAAAAGACGCGTCTGTCGTAAAACAGCAATCTTGACGGGGGTGACCAACCGCCTATACAATCTTTATACGGCGCGATAACCTTTTGACCTCACGAGAGAATAACATTTTAATTCGAAAGAAAGCTTTAAGCAAATCTTTAAATCAGATTATTTAGAAATCAGCAAAAATTGTATTAATAAAATGATCAAAATTAAAATAGCAAGCATTATATTAATAGTTCTTTTTTGGACTCAAAAAATATCTATTTTACTAAAACACACTTAACATCATTACCACCCCAGCCTCCCTTCACTGCTATGACTCACACCCGTAGATTTTTTATCGTTTGGTTATCTTTCGAAAAGTTTTGGCCGTCAAAATAATAATAAGAATAAAAATGAATAAATTTAGCGAAGAGAAAATGATATAAAACTTAAATAAAAATCTTTGATGATGAGTAGCTATGTTTTCAAAGAGAAATACAAATTTTTATTGGAATTCGATGCTGTTTAGACCTGAATCTGCTTCTTTGTATTATAGACTAAGAACAGCACTTACGTCGTATGTCCTTCTTGGCAGCTGGTTAACAAGAGATAACGTAACACTTAATTACTTAGACAGGTGCAACACTCCATTCCTGGAGCCTCCTTTATTCTTTTTGTAGAATAACCCGTATTCATTTTCCCCACAACTTGTACATTTTTTTTTAGATACTATAGAAAGATATCTGCTTAATAGCATCAAAGCTGAACGACAATTGAGAATTAATGTTGATGTGCCTTATGGTTTAGTGTTGAATTGTGGTAATATACTTATAAATACTAATCGGTTGTTTTGGTATTTAAAAGAGATAAAGGACACAACAATAGCCAGCTAGATGCCTAGGTATTAGGGGAAACTTATCTTAAAATATAGAAATAAACTTTACACAGCTTTTGCCATTTATGGCTACTATTATTCAAAGCAAAGAATTTTCAAGTTTGGAGAGCTTTCTGTTCATAAGGTAATTTTTTGGACATGTATTAAATTTTAATTGACAGTGATCTATATAAATCTTAGGATTTATATGCCAAAATTTAGTGCAGGTTATGATGGGGCACAGTGAGACAGATGACTTACTACATATTTCAAGTGGACTTTAATAGAATTGATCTGTTAATAACAAGCTAAAAAAAAGCAAACATTTAATAGAAAAAAGGGAGAAGTTTAAATATGGAGTTACATGATCAAGTATGAAAAATATAGGACTATCTATATATTGGTTTACTTAAAGCTCAAAACGGGATGCATCATACATTCATTGGATTAAAAAATGTGAATATTTAGTTATAAGCTGGTTTCATGTTTTCTACACCCTGTCTCAATGTACTCCATCAGCCATCTCACTCTGCCACTTTAGCAGGGCAGAATGAGACAAATTATGACCATTCTTTGTCGTTCTTGAAGCATAGTATGGTAATTTGTTGTGTATTGTTATGGTAGGTAAGTTCAATAAATAAGTGCAATGAGTGAAAACTTTTCTGTCTCACTGTGTCCCTCCCCTTTCCCATACTTAATATCAGACTTGAAAAAGCTGGTTTGAAAACAACTCATCAAATTTTTTTCAAACACATTTGCAAGGGGAGGTCACAAGAAGCAACTGATATCACTAGCATAAATCTGCTGAAAATGAAGTGACATTGTTCTGATGACATAGTACATTCTGTTTTACTTGATACAAGAATATTTTTGAATTTATAACATAGTGACAATCCCAGAGGAAGACGTCATTTTTTTTAAACTTAAAGCTGAAAGAGCTTGTTTGGTAAGCTAACAGCTCTATCATGAAGAGGGTCATCAGCTTATGCTCAAGATTCTATCAAGCTCACCTGGTGGTGTTAGCGAACAATGCAGAGGATATGTTCCCACTCTCATTTCTTGCTGACACTTGCAATTGATGCCACTCAAGTTTTACTCCTTGGAACAGTTTGTGCATCCAAGTCTATTCTTTTGTACTCACTTTGTGCATCACAATAGCCAAAAACATTTAACTGTTTGAAGATATATGATCAAAACCCTTGATTCTGTTGAAAATCTTTGAGGTTTTTCCTAAGTGTCTAATAATAGGTAAATCTCCCTCTCTATATATATTTTTTGTTGTTCTGACAGGTATAATAAAAAATATAATGAAAGTTTACAACTACATGATACTTTATCCCTGGGGATTTAAGATAAAAATACTTGGTCAATGCTACTAAATATCAAGTTTTGCTACTCTAAATTTCATACTTTGTGCAGCAACCATTCTTTCACCATCCAGAGGAGAGTTCAGGGCAAAATTTTAGAACATAACAGCAACAGAGAGAAAAGGAAAAAATACAGATCTTTGTTATCTGTTAGATGGTCTCCCCTAATAAACAACTACATCCCCCCCAACCTTGGCTATTGCTCTGACTGTTAAATCCAAATGAGGGAAGCAATAGGATTTTTTATCCTTAAAATCTTTGCTCCAATTATATAATTCTACAACCTTCTTAGCAGCTTATTAGTCATTTCACCTTTCTATTAAATATGGTTTCTCCAATAAACAAAAAGTATTCTTAAATACAAGACCAGAGTTTGAGGGAAATTTGTATAAAATTCTGACCTCTATGGCCAATCATTAAGAATGCTATTACATATAGTGTTAATTTTTTTATAAATTCTATAACATATTTAAAGATTGAGCAAGTATAAGCTCTCACCTACTTTAAATACTGCACTCACAAATATCTATTAACATGCCCTCACGAGCCATGTAGTCACTCTTTACTATGGGGTTGTTGATATCCCCTAGGTTGTCATTGCAGAAGCATCCAAAATGGTGTTATTTGAACATTTCACACATCTTTCAGAACAAAAATTGAAAAAGGAATGAAAGTTTAACACCATTAGAGTTTTCAGTACTACGCAGTACAAATGTATACTAAAGTATGCAGATATAGTCCCAAGGCAATACAACACAGAAAGCAGGCAGCACATGTGATCAATTCTTACTGCTTCAACAAACTGATGAAGCATTTAACTTTATCAGTAGGAAAGCTGTTTATCTGACTGTCTTCCTCAAACATCACCAGCACTGCCATGGGACTAATTGCATTGTAATTAGGAGCTACTTTTGTTGTACTGGACATTATTAATGCTTCACTAGAGTTTCTACTTATGAAGCTGGGGGAGAGATTATTCAAGTTTCTCACGATGCACCAAGAATGAAATAGAGGGCAAACAGCTTCTCTCTGCCCACGGAAATTTTAAACAAAAAATAAAAACGAAATCTATTTATCTGCAATGACCGGAGTTTTTGTATAAGTGACCACCTGACTCATGTGGGGCATGTTAAAATACTTTATATACAGCAGTCAATGAGAATCTGATACAGCAAACTACTGCAATACATTTTTATGAATTATGGGCAAATCCATACTTCCAAAATCACTTAAACACCAAATTTTTTTTTTGAACTATCAAACAGTGTAGGGGCAAACTGAATGCAAAGTTGTTTATTTTTCCATGTAAACATTAATTTAAAAATAATTTTGGTTCAGCACAAAAATCATTGCATCAAGAATTTTACATTTAATTTCATGTGAAGCAAAAAAACATGTATTCCTTATCCAAATCAGTTCACTGATTTTATTACATATTGATGTATTGTAGGATTTATAGTTACACAACACTTGGCAGTCCATTATTGGAAATGGACACCTTGGGATTGTATACAAATGTCACAAACCTACTTGAAAAAATCTGTTGCACTTGGGTCAAGGCCCTCCAGCTTACAATGGTTTTTAGCCTTAGGTATCTCCATGTTTAATATTTTGGTTGTTGTCCTAGGGAACACACACTACCTATAAGCTGGCATTGCAGTCCTGGAACACTAAGTGTTTATCTTGCTATCTCATCCAGTCCTTGAACAACATGCAGGATGCCTTACCACATTGCCAACAAAAGTGTACTGAACAACAAAATTTGAAGTCATCAGGAAAATATCACTTGCTGCCATTGGACCTTTATCTAAATGAATTCCATATTGATCTCTGGAATGTAATTCCTCAGGCTAATGGTTTCTCAAAAGACAAAGATAACAAGTATAGTCAGCTGATGATAACTTTGTGAAGCACTAAAATGTATAGTATGCCATTCTGAACCAAACCTACTAAAAGCATCTTATCACTTATTGCCTGCAGATTACAAATATGGAATTCAAAAGCCCAACTGATGTCATCTACAAACCTATCATTTATACCCAGAAACATTTCAAAAGTAATGTTTTAAACAATTTGTTCCAGACTACCCAGTCCTGAATGTCATTTATTTCCAGAAATAGATTTTTGGCCAGAGTAAACAGCCCATGGTAGAGTGTTCTTTGGTGTCAAATATCTAGGTAAAGTAGTGAGTGCACTGTTTTATTCAGTTAAATTGACAAAGGATAAAAAAGGTAGCTATTTTTGACAAATCAAATTTCCCAAGTTTTTTTTATTTTTTTTTTTTTTACAAATTTAGCATAGCACATTTCACAAAATCTACTTTACAGTAAATCCAGCTGTATTTTGCTAGATTTAACTGTTTTTAAAAACTAATTGAAAATTAACTACAAAGTATGACTAAAACAAAAATTTTAGTGCTATGAATTAAAAATTAATGCATAACAGAAATATAAATGTTCCTAAGGAACCCACCCAGGCACATTCTGATCAATAACTCAAATGTTGAAATTTGGGCCAAATTCTACAGACCAATAACTAAGGAGCCACTTATGAAGATAATATACCAGATATAAGAAAACTGCTTAATATTACACTATTCAGTATCCCTAAATGTATAGAACTGTCTACTACAGGATACTTAACATGTTTAATTTGCAAATCCTATCCAGGCTATTCTATTGTAAAAACTATTTTATTCTTAAAGACCATAAGGCTTGCACAATGTATAACAGTAACTTTTTTTTTTTGCATTAGAAAAATTGTTAGCAATGCTATCAATTCAGCATCGACAGAAAATTTCTGCCTTAAAGGAGCTCTAACATTACAAACTAGCTTAACTCAAAAGATTGTAGTCAAGAATGTAATTGAATACCAAACATTTCATAATTTAAAAAATAACTTTCACAAAACCATCCCCATTTAGCACAGCATAAAGAAATTAAATTTTCATAAATTTAGGGTTATTTCCAAATTAAACAATACTCAATAAATATTCCAAAACACAGAAAGATGTAAGTCAAATTTATTACATCAAATATTATATTAATATTGAATGGTTAATTTTCTTTACTAATGCATGTGATGAGATTTGCATCCCAAGACAGCTACACAAATGAACTGCAACACTTTAAAATTAATGACAGAATGTAGAATTCATTTAATATCCAATAATGTGGGCCTCCATCAATACAAGACAAAATTGAAAAGCATTAGATTATTTAAAGAATTTTTTTTGTTGCTGGTTTAATGAAATAAACAGATGCACTTCAAGGAGAGGTTAATTACAACTGTCCACAGTCTGAGACAGTCACTTGTTGACGGGGTTTCCCACTTTGGCTCCCATAAGACTCTACTTTCTTTATTATATCCATTCCTTCAGATACTTTTCCAAAAACAACGTGTTTTCCATTTAGCCTTAAAAAAAGAGAGAAGAAAAACAAAACTTATTTCTAATTCAATATAATGTAGCTGCTTCAAGTTTTTTTTTTTTAATTAGTAATTTGAAATCAGTAAATGGAACTACCATAAGCAGTAATTTTGGAAAATCCATAGTATTTACTTAATCTTCTAGGGAAGAGACTATTTCAATCAAGATGTACTGTCACAGTAGACTGTTGACAGTCTCCACTTAAGAAAGCTAGCTAGCAATCATTATTTAACCTTGACAAAGCTGAAAACTACAATGAATAAAAAGCTATGAGTATCAGGGAATCTCCTAGCAATAATCAAACTTACTATTTTTTTTTGGTGTAGCTTACAAATAATTCTAAAAATATGGATGAGACTTTTCATTTGGAATCCCCATGTAGACATTTTTAATGCTTACTGATAGAAGTGGAACAATTTGTCAATAATGAAGACACTTCTGCAAACCAAAACAGCCATGTAAGATACATTACTTGACAGTTCACAAAAAAAAAAAAAAAAAATTGATGCAACATACTGACAATTTAAAAAAAAAAAGTATTTTAAAACTATTTTGTTTATTGTTTCATTATATTTTAACTTTATTCCTCATTTAAACCCGACATGTTCCAAATGACATCTTTTCTCAGTCAAATTGCACATTCCAAATATGCAAATGAAATTCATTTTATTAATTTCCTTTGATATAGATGGACAGAATGACTAAAATAGTTAATCCATATAAATCAGGCACTAAACTGCTGCTTAAACAAAAACAGGTAGATTTTAATTGAAAAATAGTTTAGTATTCAAGTACATTTAATAAATAAATTTTGAAACTTTCAAGTGTAATGAAAATATACCAAGACTACTTTTAAAAAGATCTACTACTCTAAATACCACCTATAACATGTCTAAAATTAGGGTTCCTTCAGCATATTATTAATGACTCCTAATACTCACCACTCTGTTTTTACAGTGCAGATAAAAAACTGAGAGCCATTTGTATTTGGACCAGCATTAGCCATGGATAAGATACCTGAAAGAAAACAATCAACATTGTTCTCACAGAGGTTTACATTTATTTTTATATAATTGATATTTCACATTCATTTGCCAAAACTATTTTGCTTCATAAAAATGAATGTTCAGTGCCATATTTCAGTTGAGGCCTTTTAAAATATTCTCCTCATGCCAAAACTTATTATAACATTGCAATTAAAATCAACTACACACTGCCATCCTACTTTAAACCTTCCTTTTTTGGTTGTCATCTTCAAATTTCATTTGAAATAACCACTACACTTACTCTTAAACAAGAGATAACATTAAAATAGTTTTTTTTTTTTGTTTTTTTTTTTTTTTTTTGCAAATTACAATCAAATTTTTTTAGGAAAATTTTCACTTAATCAAAATATAAATTAAAATTTTGTCCACTTCTGATTTTATTGTATATTTTGAGTAGAAAAATAGGTCTCACCTGGTCCATCATGCGTATTTTTGAAGTTTTTCATCCTCAAATTTCCTACCATAAATGCTCTTGCCACCAGTGCCATTACCATTGGTAAAGTCACCCCCCTGAATCATAAAATTTGGAATCACACGATGAAAAACAGATCCTTTATATCCAAAGCCCTTTTCTCCAGTACAGAGTGCACGGAAATTTTCTAGTAGAAGGGAAAAAAAAGAAAAATTAATAAATTAATAATACCTTGAGGTAATACACTAACAATGAAACAAACAAGCAAAAAAATCTTTAAAAATTTGTGGAAAAAAAAAACCAGGACCCTATTAAAACTTTAAAAAGTATTGTAGCAAGTTGACATTTAGATTTTCTGCTTCTAGCAGTTTAAAGCCATACTTACTAGAATAATATTTGCATATAACTAAAAAAAAAAACCCCCCACGAGCAAAATTTTTTTGTTGCTTGACATTGGTCATAAGTTTTTAGTTTGGACAATTGGTCACCTACTGCCAAACTGACTGACTGACTTCTTTGCAAAGAAAGAAAAAGTGATTATAAAATTCTGCAAATTGTTAGAAAAAATCTGACATTACAACACAGGATGTTGCATATACATTTTCAAAAAGTGGGGTGATGGTTTGCTACTCTTTCATGATGTGTTTATTTCTGCCTAGAATATTTTGATGCTGCAAAAACCATGTTTTCTTATTTTCTTCTCTGCAAAACTATCTTCATTGGAAAATGGTAAAAGATATTTGAAAAATTCTGTGGAATCTCGTTCTTGTTAAATCAAATCTTCCCAGTCAGATATCATCATAAAAGGGAACTTGCTTTCATTAGCTGTCAACTGCTGAACACCAAAACTGTACTCCCCATAATATACTTTTTTCTTTAAATTACATTTTTTGAGAGCAATGTCAATGAGTCAAATTGAAAAAAATGATACTCTTACTGACATGTCTCAGCTAAGAGGGTTAAAGGATAGTGTTCCTGGCATTCATTGCTCTAGCAAACTAAGATTTGAACTGTTCAGTGGTTAAAGAGTAAAAGCTATACAAAAGCATTTTTACATTAAAACTGCAAAAAAAAAAAAAAAAAAGCATTAATTGAATATGTTGAAAATTGATTTATTGCAAGAACTGTGGCATTCAAGATAGCAGTCTTAGAATAAGTTGTTTTCTCTAATATGCAAATTTCCCAAAGCACTTGTTTATTTTCCCTAAATTAATTTTTTTTAAGACTGGACTAGTATAAATATAATAAAATATTACTCACCAACTGTCTTTGGAACACTTTTATCGAACAACTGAAAAAGTAAATAATTTTTAATTATAGATTTTGCTGCTGAACCATTAAACACTGAAAACATTTTCATCAAATGGACAATAGTTTGCTAAGAAGAGTAATGGCAACCCAATCAAATCCATTAATTGGTATAACGGCCCAATTCATCATTTTGCAAGTCTGGCTAAAGGAGCAGAAAATCGCATTTTTCTTCCCAATCAAATTATTAAAATATGCAGTTTTGGACATCACTTCAGTTGAAATACCATTCTTAACCCATGAAAAATTAGTTGTGACACTTCACTCGCACACTAAGTGGTCTATCATTGGGAGTTTTAGTTGAAAAATTAGCCTCAAATTCATTATCACTGCAAGTCAAAGCATAAAAAGTATCCTTAATAAAAAGCAGCTTTTCATTTAACCAGGCCTGTTTGTTTTTGGTATTTCAGATTTAAAAATTTGTCTTCATATTGATACAAAAGAGAAACTCATTAAAACTGTTAGTTAAAAGTAAATCTTTCCATTATTTAAGGCTAGTCCTCGATATATATATCACTAGGCCCAGAACAAATATATGTCATTATAGTTCTATGAAAGGTAGCATGTTACAGTCCCTGTGGCTCAACCCGGGCTGAGTAATACTCTCACATGTCAAGTGACACATCACATGTCCAAAAAAAAAAAAAAAAAAAAAGCAATATCCTCCATTTAGTATCTGTAAATGCAATAATAGTCATGTGTACAAAATTGTTTGTATCCTTTTTAAATTTAAAATTTAAATAAATAAAGCTCCCTAAATGAAAGGTACATTAAAGTTCAAGTATCTGATCAAATCTTGAAGCTATTTCACATAAGCACTGGCACAACTCAAGGTGCAGTTCAGAGACCAACAATTTTCAATATCATGTATGATATCCCCTCCATCATTCCAAGGCCCTGCTCTCAAACTACTTATGCTGATGTTTACCATCACTCAGTAATCTAGACTTTGTCACCAAGCTTAATCAGCACATGGCTGCCATTGACACCTGGGCAAGCAAATGGAAACTCAGTCTCCAGAGACAAGAGAGAGTACACAGTTATCACCAAAAGGAGAAAACATCAGATTCAACAGGAATCCAAAGATTCTTGGGCTCATTTTGGATCCAACTCTGTCATGGAAGGACCACATTAACTCACTTGTAGAAACATGTACAAAGAGGCTAAACCTCGTGAAAATTATTTCATCACAGAATTGGAGAGCAGACTATACATCACTGTGTAGCTTACATTAGAAACAAACCATGTTATATAATGAAAATTTCGTCCTCGTGCAAGAAAACTAATTTTGATCAACTCTACAAAATTCAAAATACAGCTCTGCGACTTATCACAGGAGCCTTAAAAACAACTGCCATTGCAGCTTTGGAAATTGAAGCAGACATTCCTCCACTTGGAACTACATATGCAATCAGTAGTCTCGAAAAGGTTCATTAAGCAGCACTTTATGCCAGCTGATTCACCAGGTCATCTGAAGAAAAATCCAGCACCTTTGAGCTTTACTCCTCCATGGGAATGAAACCCACCTGACAAAACTCTCCCCCCAGACAATGTCACCAAAGCTGATGTGCCTGCTCATCTACATCAGTTGTCTTTAGAGTTGATACATGAGTTACAAAAACAGTTAAACTATACACTGCCAGAGGAGGAATCAAGTGAACCATCAGAGCCGGTGCAGACATCTATTTTCATGGAGATCCTAAGGATACCATCATCCCACTACCCACTTGCTCAATGCTTCATGCAGAACTAACAGCAATTGAAAGAGTATGTTTAGAACTCTGACATGGAATCCTCCAAATTAGAGAGATCATTTTGTAATCCTTACTAAGTCATCCCTACAGTCACAGTTTTCCTATAAGCCATCTGATCTACATAGATGTTAGTGTCTATATTAAAGCCTCTTACACTTCAATGGATACCGAACCATGTGGGAACAAGTGGAAATGAAAGAGCTGACACTCTGGCAAAGTTAGCAACAGAAAGTGGACCCGTCAACAAGCCTATGAAATCTATAGCTTCTCTCAAATGTGCAGCCAATCAGTCAAGTCTACTATTCCCTACAAGAAAAGCCAAACTCAGTAAGATTCAGGAACATTAATAGACAGAAACAATTTATCACGACTGAGATTGCAACACTTTCCTTGTCAGAGCTACTCATACAGACTCCATTTGGCTGCAGATGCAACCTGCCCAGTCTGCAAATCCGCAAATGAAAAATCAAGCATATTGCATATGACTGTCAAGAACTACAACACCTCAGACATCTTGACACAACCAAAACCTTAAAGAAATTCTTGAGAACAGGAACAACAAATTGGGCTATCATTACATCACTAATCAATGAAAGGAAACAGAATCCATGCGAGGACGATGTTGTCAGAAACATGATTTACATAATAATAATTTACACAAAACTGTTATCTACAAGTTAATATCAAGCCAGTAACAAAGATAACATTTATCCATCATTTATTTAGTGAAAGCTTAAAACAATTATTTCGCTAAAGCAAGTTTAGGGGTTTTTATTGTGTGTGTGTACAGATTCCTTCCATAAGCATTTCCATACACTATTCATGGTTGTGTTCTTAATTTCACTCCACAAACTTTTCACGTCTGTGTGGAGGATACTGTATTGTTGCCAGAAGTCACGAACTGATGGCTTTTCAGGTTTATCAGTGGAATCTAGAAGTTGCGATATTGTCCTCTTCAGATAATACATCTTAAAACTGGCTATAACTCCCTGATCCATGGGCTGGATCAAAGACAACATTGGGGGGGATAACTTTTACAGTAAGATGTAGATCAGAGTTGTTGCACAGGGGGTTCTGGTGCATTTTCATGGATGAGCAGCATCTTAAATGCTGTTTTTCTCTTGTGACATTACCACCCAACTTCAACATAAGCAATTCAGGAACTAGTCATTTGTGATACAGCTAGTTAATCATGCCTTTTTTGTTTGCCCACCAATGAAATGGTAGGATCTTCTTTCAAGGCTCAAGAATTCTGAGAATGGTACACTGCCAGGGTTCATATTTAAAATCCTATTCAGCATTACTACACAGAAAGATTGTTAGTCTATCATTAGCAGCTTTAAAAACTCTTTCCTTTGTTATGTCCATCCTGTTTGGCAGCCTTTTCCAAAGTAAACCTGTTTTGTCAGTTAAACTTGCTGCAGCAAATTCATCAAGAAACCAACCAATCAGCAGCTGAATGGTCTGCACTGGCAGATTCACCAGTAAATTTTGTTGTCCCTTCTCACAGTCTGAGCAACTTTGCACAAAGATGATTGCAGAACTTAAGTCTATCTTCTGGGGTTTTTTGTTCCTCCACCCACATGGCCAACATTTTCTCCACATCACTTTTACTGATAATGTTGATTGGGAAACAAAATTCTTTATCTTGTAGCATTCCTCCTGATTGTACATATGATTGCGCACATGACCAACCTAGTGGGGCCATTACATTACAACTCAAGCAGTTATAGCATCTCCAGTTTAGTTTCTAGTTAAGCCTTTTTGGTTTTTTATGGGGGTAGAGGGGCCATCATCTGGTGAATTTAAACAATGTTTGCCAGATGCAAGGGCATATAAAGGTATTAGTGAATATAAAAATAATTTTGGTCATATGTTCAACTTACATAGTTAAAAATATGCAAAAAAAAAAAAAAAGGGTAAAAATATCCATCATTCAGTACAAATATTTTTTTTACTATGCTGTGTGAAACATTTGCAGAGATAATCAGGCAGTGTCCACCCTCATCAGTCACCACTGCACTTAGCTGAGAGGATGAAGACATGCACAGTATGGTTTGAAGATACAAATTTTTGGTATTGAAAAGTTAATAACTTCAAATTTGTGTATATTAAGGATCAAGGGAATACTGTATACTGTGATAAAATTAACATGACTTCTACCTAATAAAAGTAAATGCATTACTGTAGCAGAGTTGATAGCTACAGCTGGCCTTTATAAATTACACTACAATACTTAATCATGCTGTCATAAAACATATATTGTGTTAAGTGCTTCGTTTTAAAAATGAATATTAAGGCTATTCGGTTTTTTCAGATTCATTAGCTGTAGCATTCTAATCACTGTCACACTGATTTCCATGTAAACGCCTAGGAATAGGCATATAGAACTTTGGATGAAATTGTAATTTCAAAATTTCAAAGCTAAATACAAGCTCTGTAATCAAGAAATTGCTAGGGGGTGGAAAAACTGCAATGACATTTACTACTAATAACAAACCATTTAAAAGGTGAAGCATATCAGAAATGCCTCAAAAGAAAATAAATTAGCCTTGCTGCTGCAAAATGAAAACTCAAAGAAACCAGGCCAGGTTATAGTAAACAAATGACCAAGGTTCCAAACATTTCAAAAAAATTTAGCAGCCAGCACAATTTTTAGTCATCAGCTAAAATAAGGTCACAGTATTCAATGTGTAGGTAAGTGAATTAATTTTTTTTTGCCTTCTAGATGACAAAGTATCTGAAAATTGCTTTTTGTTGTTTACACTGTAGTTCATGTATTTTTTGCTGTTCTCTAAAGCCCCCATGGCTACTGCAAACTACCTGGTCTCCACTGATCAACAGGTAGTTCAAAAAAGTGTGATCCATTTTGTTATGAAGAGTGAATCCAAAGAAACACTGGTACAGATTGAGTCTGTGCAAATGACTTAACTGTATCAAAAGTTGGACTAAATCCCATAGGTCTTCACTTCCTCCATTTCACTATTTGCATCCTTTTGCGTTCTCATTTTCCTTGACAAGTGCATGTCACCACTCCTTAAAACTACAATTTTCTTGCTGTTTGAAATCATGGTGCATATATATGCCTTGACTGAATCTTTTAGTTGTCCATAATTTGCTAGATAATGGTCCATAGAGATCAACCCATGTCCATGCAGGTTTCAGTAAGACTATCAAAAAAGTTAAGTTGCCAGCTATATTCTTTGTCATCAACAGCAACCTCACTTTTGAAGCCCTGGCCTTCAATAAGTCTGTTTCAGACATATCACAAACTGCAGCTGCTGAATTAATAACAAAAATTTTTTTAAAAAATCAACTGATTCTACAGGAAAAAAAGAAAACAAAATCCACTGCTGTTATATTCCTTGATCTCTTATCTTATCTGGCACCTAGGCATTGAAACGTCTTGTCATAGTGAAAAGACTTTCTACGTCAAAAGTACAATTTACGTGCATCTCTCTTCCATAGACAATGAATACATTAGTTAACAAGAAACCACCTCAATCCAAAATGTTGAAAAGTTAGTCAAAACAAATTATAATGCAGAAACTAAATATTAAGTTATACTTTCAATAGGCCTTCATAGTAATTTTCAACATGTTTGTAGACTAGTAGTACTGTAATTTCCAAGTTATAAGACAATGAGCTACATTTCCAATTTTTCCGAACTTCATTCATAAATAAGGTAGTTCCAAGACCAGCCAGAACACAGCATGAAGTCTTGCAAAACAGGAAAAAAGGTACACCCTGTATGATACTTCATGCTCATGAATATTAATGAGCTCTTTTGAAATTATCAGTGAACTACTGAGACAAATTTTCGAAAATTATGCAACTTCTCTTCAGTCAGTTTCTGATATGGTCATGCACTGCCCGATACTTTTTTCCTATGGACCACCCACTAAGTTCTCCACTCCCAACTCAGCAATTTGTTTAGCTTTTAATTTCACTTCACTTGAACAGTATAAAGTCTATAACATGCAGCATTTTGTGATATATTCTTCTAACCTGTCCTCAAATGTTTTTCCATCAAGGTGCACACCTGCAATTTGCCTTAGTTTTTTTTCTGCACAGAGCAACCTTTTCCTTGCACCATTTCCAGACATTTTTCATGGATACTGTACTTACAATGAATAGCCATATTCATTTTAGTTTTCTTAGCAAATTTTTTTACCTCCAGTTCAAAGGCTGCTGTGAAGGAGTTACATGATGTAACATGACATTTTGAAAAACGAATAGGGGGTTTTATCACAATTAAGATCGAGATGGCAGTTGCTTCTTATCGATTGGATATTTAAGCTTACTTTGATGAAAACTGGTCCTAATGGAAAAAAATTCTGGTTTTTAAATTTATCTAATTATGCATTAATTGGGATTTAGATATACCTATACTAGTCAACATCAAGCTTTTGTACTTGTGAGGATTGAATTTCAGTAGTGTTTCACAAGTGTTGAAATATGAATGGTTTTTAGAATAGTTTATTTTTCGCCTTTACCTAGTTAGGTGCTAGTGTGGGTTTGGGGGAGGGGTTCTAAGAGTAATTTCTGTGGTGTAAGGCAGTGACTGAAAGAATACCTATGGGATTTATCATCTGGCTCCCACCTTCCAAGCCAGATCAATGGCTCTAGTTATGTTAATCTGGATAGATTAATTTGAGAAAACTTGATATGGAAAACAGAAGCAATATGACAGTTCTTTTGACTCTATAACAGTGAATGGAAACTAAACCTAATAACCAGTAAAAAAGGTTGATGTGGCATTATTTGTCACATCTCCAATTTCATTTGTAAAGTTTTTTCTGTTCACCAATGTGTAATGTCAATTGTTTATTCCATTATTTGTAGGTTTGCAAGTGTCCAACAAAAACAGGCATCTAAATCTAGTAAGATACTTTCACAAATGAAAAAAATGGCAACAACTAACTTAGAGAGACCATTGCCAATGAAAATATTGTTTCTGCAACATGGAAAAACCAGAGTTGTGTAAAAGCTGAAAAGAAAAAAAAAAAAAACATCAGCCAGTTTTATTCAGAAGCCTCTTAAACATCTGGAAACAAAGGTCCCAGAATTTGAATCACCAAAAATCTATCCTAAAAGAGATGGTTAATCAAGGTTAATATTTTCAAAACAAAATTAATTTGTCACCTGACTTTTTTTTTGTATTAAAAAGATTCTCAAGTTCTTGTATGTTGATCAACATTAACATGGAGAAAGAAGTGAAGTGTGATATCTCAAGAAAAATTTAAGGTTAAAGAGCCAACTATAAGCAAACCTATTTCTATCCAATATTAAATACTAAAATTAATGGTAATAAGATCATTTGCTAAACATTTATTTTGTTCAGTACTCTAATATTTTCCATTTTGTCTATTTATGCAGTGGTAGCATGTTATGATTGCCACTCATTTCAGTTTAGCCAATGTCGTTGTTAGCTGTTATCTGGTAGTAAAATGTTGACAGAGGCAAATATTGAACTTAGTGATCCATATAAGTAAATATATGCTGTATAAGATCTTTTCTTCATCACCTGCTTGCAATGATTACTTTAAAATTTGTACAGATGGTTCACTTACACACTTCCAAAAACAGGAAAGGTCAGGAATAAGTATCTACATAACTAGCATTAGCTGGAAAATATCAAAGAAATGATCTCTCAGCCAAGAAGTTCCTGAGACTTTTTCAGTGCTGTATAGTACTGATATCAGTGAAAGCTCAGTCTTTATTATTTGCAGTGGTTTTATTCGAGTTCAACAAATAAGCTAGCTTTGTAACAACTAGAAAAGAAATGAATTGTTTCCACATTCTTGGCTTCCTACAAACACTAATCAGAAGCGTTCAAAACAAGTACTGAATTGTTTTAACAGGTTCTTCCATGCTGATATCTGGGAAACATTTTGGGTCATCTCTGTTGGCTTAGGACCAGAATAAGCAGTTAATGCACCACTTAAAAAATGTGAATTGAGTTACCGTAGACGATTATTCAAAGCGATTCTTCTAACATTTTTTTAAACCAATTTTGATGAGTGAAGCTAAAGGATTGTTTTTAATTGAATAAATACGGTACATATTTCAAAGTATTTTTTTAAAAATTAAAAAAACAACACTATTTTAAGAAAAAGTTTGTCCGATTATAATTTATTACTACTACTACTTTAATTGGTTTATGCTTATTTTTTTTTATTAAAAAAAAATAAATACTTGACGGTTTTCATAAGTGCTGTTTCATTAATACGATCAGGATTCAGAAGTAACCCAGTTTCTAAAAAGCATGGAGGCCCGGCTAACGACATAACTCTATTTTTGGCGTCCACAATTATGGATACCAGTGCATATATTTATGATAATTTCTTATAGAATAATTCTTTGAAAATAATTAATACAAAATTACTTTTATTATGCTGTTGTAATTAATACTATTATTCATGTTTATTATCAGTAAGCTATCCAGTAGAACAGATTTTATACCAAACACGTACGAATTAGAACAGAAAGGGGATTCCGACCCTGAGCCGTAGTCACTTTAGAATTACTACTTTCCTTAAAAGACTTCCATCATAGGTCTGTTTATTGTTGAAACTAAATCTCACAGGGAAAGGCCGCTCGACTCGGAGCGTAGTCGGACAAAGCCAGCCAGTCCACCCACCCGACCGCTTCACCGGACTTCGCTCGCTCGCCGAGCGGACAGACGACACAATCCCTGCCACCCCGGACACACAAATACCACAAGTAATTAAAAATGAACACTTGTTAAGTTATCTTTTAACATTTTCCTTGACAAAAACGTGGCAAAGTAGATCCAAAACAGCTGATTAACTAAGCAACAGCAAGATTAACAAACGATTCTATGAAAATTCCAAAAGAATAAAAAATGGCCGCATCAAAAGTGTAGTTGGGCAGGGACGAAAGAGTGAACAAGCCTTCTATTAATAAGTGCGAAAATAGTATACTCACATCGAATATAACGCGGCCGAGTAGAGTTTCAGAACCATCGGAAGCCTGTATAGAAATGTCAAAATAGCACTTCAAATTACTCATGCTTACAGCAGACAATTCTTCCCGCACAAACCGAGTCAGCAACTGCCACTAAGTCAACATTCAAAATGTACTGGCTCTTTAGCCTCTACCCCAAAATCATCTCGAAAACACGTGAATGCGTGAACCGACAAAAAATTACTTTTCTAACTCAAACTTATGAAGGCATTTTAACAATTTAGGCTAAAAGAATTAAATTTGATAAAATTTTTATCATTTTAATTTTTAATGTCTTCAGATCTCCATTTCGTTGAATGATCGGAACCTGTAGCTACATTACGTCATGGTATAGGGAAATCCCATTAATAATTAAAATAAAGGTAAATCTAATATTATTATACCCAATTTTGAATAAAATTTGTTTATGAGTAAATAGATCGAGTTATATTAGAATATACACTGTTTTGTCTGTTGTTATAAGGTTAATATAAGTGTTTATTAGGTACGTATTGCACCCCTTAAGTCAACTTTACTGTTTAATTTAATATCAAAATATTAATATTCTGTAAACTGTCGTTGTTTTTAAATACGAAATTTACCCCTGAGTAAAATGACTATTAATAACAAACAAAAAAATGTAGAAAATACTTGATGTTTTTTATTATTCCAATTACTCACGATTTCCTCCCACGTTACGATCTTCGATTGGAAGGGATAGAACCAATGCCATGTTCAAAAGATAATTAGGTGGAGTCATGAGAACTAGTTAACTAAACAGTTCTCAAATGTTGTGATGGTTTCCTGCTTCCTTATAAACTCTGGATTATATTATGGTATTGATAACAACAAAATGCCATGAAATCTTTTTATTTCCAATTAATTTTGAAGCTCCAAAACTGCAAACAGGTCTACAGCAATATTAACAACTGATTAATTTCAATTTATTCAGGATCTTGGAAAGGTGACCACTGATCTACAGCTGTCCACATTCAGCAATGATAACCTTTTTATGTGGCTTACTGCTATCCTTAGACACCAGCCCTTCCATCTTCTCTACATATTTGTAGCCCTCAACCACTTTTCCAAAGACAACATGTTTTCCATCTTGCCTGGAAAAAAAACAAAACTAAAAGGTGACTATAGAAAGGATATTCCAATTGCATAGTGTCTGATAATCATGATCTTTTAATACTAACAATAGAAATAATTAGCTGATTTGTATTCCATGAAAGCAATTCCTATTGGTTTTATTGACACTGTATCAATAGTATTTATATTTTATTGGTATGCACTCCTACTTCAGCCGCATTATCACTGACCAAAACAGTTACCACATTAGCAAAAAAATAAAATGAGAGTATAACACGCTGTATACATTGTTATCGGAATACAGTTGGATTAACCACCATATAAGAAAGCATTTGTCTATTCAGAACATTTATTTTCTTTGAAAGTCTTAAAACTTTGATGTTGTATTAGTTTATAGTAAACGGCTGTAATTATTCACAATCTTAACTTTCTATTGGTTTGACTGATGTGTGTTAGATTGTTCATGTAGCAACAAAAAAAAAAAGGTACAAATATCAGTCTGATCTACAAAACAAAATACATGGATAAAAGGAGGCAAATGCAATAATAAATATTTGCTTTTTGTTTTGGGGGGTTGTAATTCTACATAAACTTGAGTCACCTGCATTCAGGAGATTGCCAAATTCATGAAGACTAGCTTTGCAAGTTCCAATACAGGATGCTAAGAACATTGCAAAAAAAGTTCAAATGCTAATGGGCTGACAGACATCCCACATAACAGTAATTATTGCCCACCAGCAATGTTGGTAGTGGTTTGAGTTTAGATAACTACAGGACATTTTTGGCCATTTTCTCTTCAGACCAGTATATGGCATGCCATCATATCAGGATTGCTGTCATCAGGTGAAAATGGTTGGGCTTGTAGAAGCGATTTAGGATTGTTTTAAACCTTTAGCATACCATAGCATGTCTTCTGCATCTCATAGGACAAAGAGGAATGACATTTCAGCCAAGGTTTATGGTGGCAGTCTTATCAAGATGGCATGTCTCTATTTAGAGTTCCTCTATTATAGGAGCTGCAACATGTTAAAGATTTCCTAATCCAGAAATGATGCCGAGAACTTAAAAAATTTATGTTTTCGTTACATGACTTAGACAACAGTCCAAGTGTTACAATTTTTACAAAATACCCAAGGAATTAGTTAATACTTCATTCAACATATGTTCAGTCTCGTGTATAAGAAAACGAGAACAAAAATGGCAACATAAATTAATGTTTTATCATAAATTACCATTGTAATGACAATTATGTACATGATGGATTGTTAGTGCCACTAGATACATATTTTTATCTTAGAAGTTCAATATTTTATCAATTATTCAGCAAATGAATTCAGTTTTTCTTCATGAATTAATAAGAAAATTGTTTCAACTCAGAACATTTCTCATTGCTACATATTTTAACCATTAAAATACTAGATAATAGTTTTGTTTTCTGTCCATGTGCATACATTAGCATGTTTATAAGTATTGCCAATGAAACTGATTTCATTTAGTTTGGTGGTGTTACTTAATCAAAAATTACATAGGTACTGTACAAAAATTAAAATTAAAGATGGGTGCAGGTGAGTTATCTTGTCTTTGTGGTAGCTGTGATGGTGGTTCCTGATAGGTAAAGGACCCCTCCCCCATTTGCTCTCTGGCATGCCTTCTCAGAGTCTTCTGTACCAGCCTTGCTATGCACAGGGTTTCATTAGCATACTTTTATTGGGTTTTTTAATTTTTGATGAAGTTCAGTGCCTGTGGGGGGGGGTGGAATCTTGAGGGCTAAGATGGAAACTAACCCCTTAGGTCAGTTGTCAACCTCACAGTTCACCAGGGCCAACATCAAGCAATCTCATGATTCTGCAAAGCCAGAGATGTCCCAAAACATCTGCACAAGATCAAAAAGAAACTAATTTTGTATCAATTTAGGTCTGTATAATACATAAAATTTGGATAATAGCTATGCTAAATCAGTTTTAATATACTCTTAAAAATAAAATAAAATAAATAAGTAACAAGCATTTCCATGCCCACAGTGTCTGTATGGTACTTTGTTCAAGCAACTGCTCATATTCTGAAAGGGACCAAAGAAACCCACTCATGACATCACACGTACAACATACAATGTTATAGCCATCTTCTCTGGAACTGAGACTCACACATGCAAATGAACCATCATCATTTTCTCTATAAACTGGCTGCACATGGTGTAAGTCAGCTTAAGAATGCCTAGATGTCATTTAATACCAAATGAGGTGGTTCTTCATCTGGATGTTTCAAGGAGAAATGTAAGACTGCTGTTGCTTCACAGTAAAATATTCAATGCAATACTCTTGAGTACCATCAGATTGGCCAGTTCATGGAGAAACCCCATTTGTGGTCCAAGGGTTACAATAATCCCCTCCCTGTGAGAATTACCATGTCATCCTTGCCAGAAGAAACAATTTTTTTTTTCTTTTTTAACACCACAATCTCTCCAAATGACCTCTGAAGAGCAGCCAAGCATAGAATTTTGACAAAGATTGCAACAGGTTTATGCTAGTGGTATGCTGCAGTCCAGAAAATATCTGCAGCATATTTCTCTAACATAGTAATATTGATAGCTAACATGTAATGGGTGACAAAACATCACAAATTGAGGTTGAACCATTGATGCCATATTCTTTTCACTGAGGAATCTAGACACCAACAATGATGATTTGCTAACTGTTCTATTACTCAGCATTATCGATTTTACGCATGCTGCATGTTAGTGCTGCAATTCAGGTCCACAACACCACTTGCATGGTGTGGCCTGCATGATGTCCGGACTTAGAGGTGTGTTTGTGGTTGCCAAGTCTGCTTGCAATCTCCTGAGCAGCTGGAGGTGGTCCTGACTGAAGAATGAAGCAACATCTTACAGTGACAGCTGAATCATCTGATTTGGTTGATAGCAAGATGCGTATGGCCACATATGTTATTAAAACCTTCTCTGGCAATGTTAGTTTGTATGTGATCATTTTCAGACTGGCATCATTGCCATTTTACATGCTCATTGGAGTTGGCCAATTTGTTTTCAACAAAATATTTCACTTAGCTTGATGTTAGTGGGAGCTTTTTTTTTTATTAAATGGAGAGTTTAGATCAGTATGCAGGAAGGTCCTCTTCAACCAGAATATGAACACGTGTGAACAAACTACCATACAGAAGGCTTACATATGATGCTTGTGGCTGTATGTGTGTGTGGGGTGTGTCGGGGAAGATGGAACTCATCCAGATCTACTAAACTGCAGTCATAGCTGAATAACTTAAAAATTATTATTATTACTCTGAATGGGGGGCCCTTTATTTTTTTTCTTCCTGATTGTTGAAAATGTGTGAACACTCACCAGTCTGTTTTTGCAGTGCAGATGAAAAACTGAGAGCCATTTGTATTTTGTCCAGCATTGGCCATGGAAAGGATGCCTGGGGGGGAGTAAAAAAAAGAAAATTGAAAAATCTAAGTTTCCTTGCTAAGTGTGATACAAAAAAAAAAAAAACCAAATGATTAGTTATAACAAAATTAAAAAATTATCAAAAATCTTGACTTTTCTCTTACCTTCACCAGTGTGGGATAAAGTGAAATTTTCATCTGCAAATTTCTCGCCATAGATACTCTTTCCACCAGTGCCATTTCCTCTGGTAAAGTCACCTCCTTGGCACATGAACTTTGGAATTATACGATGAAAAGAGGATCCCTTATACCCAAAGCCTTTTTCTCCAGTGCAAAGAGCACGAAAATTCTCTAGAAACAAACATAAAAAAGGTTATTTACAATAATTGGCCTAACAAATACCAACAAGCTTTCAAAAATTCAAACACATCCATCACAAGCAGCTGTGCAAAAAGACAATTGATCTTTATTTTAAGAAAAGACAATAAGCTCAGAGCTTTCTAGAAAAACTACTATCATACAACTTGCTGTTGACATTCATTGTTGGATGTATAACTTTAATTTCCTTATATTTACTTGTGAGAATAAAAAAATTAATCATTAAAGTCCAAAAGATCCTAGACATGTTTATCTGCAAAGTGAACATTTCTTTAGTAAATTCTAGTCATAAAAATGGCAACTATCTGTTTTTCTCTTTGTTTATTATTTACCGAGCCCTGCAAAAATAAACTTGAGTACTCCCTGAAGCAAAAGTAATTTTCAATGTGTCACTTATGTATATTTAAGAGTCATGAAGAATAACAAAAAATAAAATAAAAATCACATGGAATTAATATCCAGTAGCTTTTCATAGTGACTTATGAAGTGCAAGGACAAGCTGTAACAAGGATGCAATGAGAGTTTGTATGATAGCATGGTCCAAATTTTGCCAAAATTCAGTCCATTTTACCATCAGATGTACTACAAATATAGATGATCTTGTTTACTGCAGTTGGCTATCACAATTCATCAAGGCTGTTATTTTCCCAGAAACAAGTCTTTTCTGTCTCTTCAATAAGATGCTGACTTTTGAAATGCAGAAAATGTTTTGAACTGCATAACCTCTTGTTGAAAGAATGGAATAGATTATGAGAGAAGATGAATAAGCATGCAACAGAATTCAGACATCCCTCATTCAACAAGTCATTTGGGACACTGGAAAGGCTCTCTCCACAAACCATCACACTAAAACTATTGTATTGAAATTCTTGACTGGCCTTTCTTGACAAATATGTTCATCTATCTAATGTGAATTGATGAAATTGAGACTTGTCAGAACAGGACAGATATCCAAAATATCATGGGTTTCTTTTTCATTTCCTGGCCCATGCAAACCTGTGCTTACATTGACTTTAAGCAGTGATTTTTGCCAAACCATGCATCCATTGTAGCCCAGTTTGTGCAAATAGTAATGAGCTGTACATTGCAACACATCTATAGTATTGGCAATGTCTGCAAGCCTTGTGCATGAAATAGACTTCGTGTGACAAACAAGGGTTTATTTTTTTTTAGTGCTGTAACCATAGGATTACTGTCTTGGTCTATAGTTAGTTGCTCTTTCATTTGCCTGATGAAAATTAACAATGATATGCACCATCCTATTTACAAGTCCAAATTCTGTGCTATCTGCCTCTCACTTTGATCAGTCTGATTTTCCAATCACTCTACTTTGTGAGAATGGTGATATATCCCAAACACTAACCATACAAGTATCTTTAACATTATACAAGGTCCACTGTGTCATCAAGTGCTATTTATAGCTTGTGTGCACAGCTCCCTGGGTAAAACAGATCATGCGATTACTTTCATGGATGGTTATTTTATTGTGGAAGGGCTCTGTAGTTTTAAGTTTGATTAATTATTTTTACTGTGTGAAAATTTATTCCTCTTGTTTTGAAAAAATTTATATTTATGTATGATGCATTGAAAATTTGAGTTATGTACAAAAATGTTACCATGGTTTTGGTGGTTTTGAAAATTAATTTGAAATATTAAAAGTGAAACTCACCGACTGTCTTTGGAACTACATCATTACGCAGCTGAAATAAAAATTGTCAGTTTTTAGGAAGGTGTCATAAAAGCATAAAAATATTTAATTATACAATAACTAAGTAAGAACGTTAACTAAAATAATTTATAATTTTCCAAAAAAATTCCAGTCGAGTAAATAAGAAAACTGAAAGCAGGTTCTAAAATAGTATTGCAATGCATAGTTTATTTTTTTAAATATATATACTTACAAAATGTGCATATAGATGTTTATCTCTTATTGTTTCACTCATTTCAAATGCAGTGAAAGAAGCAAAAAACAAAACATTAATATCATCATTTTAAGTGTTTTTATTAGCTATAATGGTTTCCCTCCCACCTTGTATATTTTAACCAGGACATTTTAAAA
The DNA here is from genome assembly GCA_018389105.1 of Nautilus pompilius. Classification (NCBI taxonomy): domain Eukaryota; kingdom Metazoa; phylum Mollusca; class Cephalopoda; order Nautilida; family Nautilidae; genus Nautilus; species Nautilus pompilius. The sequence goes on from JACATO010001069.1 coordinate 354,793, forward strand.
AGCAAGAAATAATTTGTCCTCCATTAAAATCCATATTGTACCACACTGCTATATTTACTTAACTATTATTGTAAATTTTTTCTTTCTCATGTACAGATATTTAAGTGGAAAAGTTTCGTAATTTAAAATAGGGTTGAGATTACTTATTAAATAAAGATTCCTGACTGAATTTGAATTTTAGAATATTTAAAGGACCAGATCTTATAAACATGTCCAGACAAACTCTTATCCATCAGTCACAATTTTACTATTGAAACTTCAAATCCAGTGTTAAATTTGAAACTTGAACTAATGACCTCTTCTTCCTGAATAATTTGGCAGATAGTTATGTGATTTTCTGAAGGCAATAACAACAAAAAAGCTGAAATGTTAACAGTCTATCAACACAGAACAACAAGAAATCCCAGATTGCTTCCTCTTGAGCTATAAGCTGGAGTATGAGATGGTGAGGACTGTCTTGCAGACTTTGTTTTATCTTTTACACTTGAAAAATAACAATCAGCAGCAGAACTGGGTTTAAAAAGTGCCAAGGAAGAAATCAATTAGCTAATGAAAACCAGGACATAGAATTAAACTGGAACAGACTCACATCTGACAAAGGTGAGGTGGAGTATTGGTGAGAAAGACAACCTACCTTACTGGAAATGGTACACACTAACTATAATCTTTAGGCAACTCTGTAATTGAAAAGGTCATCAAAAGATTAATCCATGAGAATAACATTGAACAAAGAGGTGTATCTGTGCTGCAAAAACAATGGCATTGTGTCAAGAACGAGAAACCAGGTTATCCAGCAGTGCATCATAACTCCACTGGTTTCCATTATAACAACATCACCATTGTTTCTCTTGAAACATTTTGAAATAAACAGGATTATATTAATATGTTGTAGCTATCAATCATTCTATGAAATATGTGAAAGCATAACATCACCAAAAATAACTTCAGAAAACTTATTTAAAAAAAAAAAACATCTGAGAATTTTATTTTAAAATTTGAGTAACTTTGTAAAAACCACAATAAAAGATGAGTATGAAAATTACCTATGTAATAAGATCAGCAGTGTATCTTCCACAAGGAATTAGTCACAGTCTAACAGAACTTTCTTGAGAGAGCTGACAGAGTTGCATCAAGATAAAAGCATCTGGCAACAATGTTAGTACCATGGTGTGCTCACAACTGCACAAATATTGAAACAAATAGTTATTTGTGTCTGTCTTCTCTTTTCTTTTTCTCTACTTGGACAGTCCAGTCAAAGACTTCCAAATGAATTAATTTTTAGTACCAAAAAAGATATTGATTATCACCAGGATGTACAGAAGTGAAGCAGAAACAATGCTTGTAGAGTAGAAAATAGCATCCAATAAAAGCAACCAGTTTAAAAAGGTGCTAGAACAAAATAACAAGTGGATCAGTACTCAAGGATAGTTTGTAAAATAGTGAAGCATTTAAGCAGACTCCATTCTTTGGTCTTAGACATGAGGCTAAAACAAAAACAAACACTTTATCACAATCTCATGTTAAAAGCAGAGTTGTTGTTGCAGCTATCATTCAATGTTCTCCAAAAGTTACAGAAAAACAAAAAAAAAAAACTTGTTGCCTGAACTTCAAATGGTGAGTAATACCTCAGGCACAGATTTTCCATACAGGGTGGACCACTAATTAGGACCTTACAGTTTTGTCAACAATAAATATGTTGAGAACGAGAAAGCAGCGCCAGAAACTGGCTATCATGTTCAGCTACTGAAGTACAAGTAAACATGCAAGCTCTGATTGGCTCCCACAATTTTCTAAAAGAGATTACGATAAAGATGCAGTGCAAGATCATCTTTCAAAGTGGTGCTATAAGTAATGCCTTTTTAGATGATCATGTTAAGTTACCAATTCCTTGATGGTTTAAAAACCATTAGTGTACACTATATGCCAACAAAACTGATCTGCATATATTTTATGATACACTAAATATTCCAGAACAGGCATGAAAATATGAAGTGGCTGAAAGTGAAAGAAAAATTAACAAATACAGCTTAAATTGTAGTGTTGTAATAGGCAGAAAATGATGACAAAGTGAACACATATATCATGTACAAGATATGTAGTTACTTTACTGACTTAAAATCTATCTAGTAATTGATTAGCAGTTTCATGGATAAAGGAGGACTGACTAAGGAATTGGCTACCTAAATAATACTAATATAGATATTTACCACAGATTAGCTAGTCCGCTTCATGGTATCATTAGCTGTCCTCTACAGTATGAAAACCCATCCATTATGTATGTCCACATGCATTGTTAAAATTATCTAGCCATTATTTTACAATTTTTATTTTTTTAGCAAAGGGCAGTGCAGCTAAGGACTGGGTTCAAGATATCTCAAAATTATCTTTAATTAACAGGAAGACAGAGAAACCCTGCATAGCAAGGCCGACATAATAAACCAGACTTACACCCATCTTATCCTGATTAGACCAAAGGGTTAAGCTCTCAGCAATTTGTGCTTGCCTTTTTGAACTCCAGAATTGATGCCAAAAAGAATAGCATTAAAAAGCACCCGTATCAAAAACTTCTAACTACTTTTGGAAAGAACACCACAGTGCCCCAATTATCTTTGTTTCATAAATATTTTGTTATTGTTAATTGTCATAATCACTGACATGCAGTGAACAAATTCTGGTTGGAATTTGTATACACAATAATGTACCCACAAGGGAGTAACTTTAACATACTAAGCACATGTTAGAAATTTATTTCACAGATCTGGGAGAGTTGTATTAAAGATAAACAAATCAACAGCATGCAAATCTTGTAAAAATAAATATTAATATGGAATGTAAATTTTAAGCAGACCATCCTGTAGCAGTAGTGAGTAGTCAGCAGCCTACTACTACTCAGAGGGGACTTTTTCAGCAGGGAAACAGGCAGACAGTTAAGATGATCTCTGCTAATCAGCTCCCTTTGGTGATATACAAAGTTTCTGAACCTCACTGGAGAAAATGAGAGACTACAATTTTCTTTCAGTGTTTGAACAATTTGGTGCTTAATCCGAAACCCTCAAGAGATATAATACTTGTTTTAATTTTTCAAATTATTCTTCTTTGAGACCAAATATAAGCGAAACGTTCTGTACAAATCGCAAACTCTGGTTAGGTTTACTTTAATACAGATTAGATTGGTGTCATTTTTATCACACACAAAACAACATTATAGACATTGCAGCAGGAAAAGGGACAAACGGGGACTCAAACTACGCCAGAACACTGGTGCAGCATTTTCCCACAGTGGATAGCACATTGAACTAGTAACTGCAGATTTTTGAAAGGTTAAACTTATCAGCCTGTTTTTTTTTTTTTATTTTTTAAAACTAATGTTCGTGTATTTAATGCTAAGTTGTATAGTCGCATTCTAATATTTTAAAGATTAATTAGAAAGCTGACCACAATAATGAAGTCTGAAACCCTAATCTCACGAGAAATTGTTGAATCATCTAATTTGTACAACTTGACATTTCATGTGCTACATACCAATTTTTTTTTGTTTTACTCAATCCATGCAATTTTTCACCCAACTCGAATTTAGTTTAATACAAAGAGGTGAAGTGTTTGATTTTGATATCTTTAAAAAATTATATTACCAGTTAAGTTTATACAAGAGGAAAAGAAATTAGAGAAATCGTTTAACAACTTTTTTTTGCGGGCTAAAATTTTAAACTAAGATTGCAAGGGAAGTAACTCTGTGACAACTGTTTTATATTTTTGTCAGTATTATCATCACGTAGTGTCTCGTAATATACGTCTGTAAAGACTCCCCATTACTCATGTATTGTACTTTTAGCAGTTTCTTAAGTTCGTGTCTACAATGAATTAACCCAGTTCTATTTTATGAAATAAACTATGAGCGATTAAGTTTGTTAATATGGAAAACACTTTCATCTCAAAGAATCAGGGGAAAATAGTTGTAAATAAAAACTGAATTTATTAGAAGGGAATCTGCATACTTGAAAAAATGTTTTACGTTGCTGCCTATATATGTGAATTAATTACGATTACTGATGAACTAGTTAACTAGAAAAAATAAAAAGGCAGCTTTTTTGGACAAAAGAACAACTTTAACTCCTTAATTTAGCAATGAAAATAAAAAAAAAATAAATTTAAAATCTCTACTTGGTAAACATATACATATGGTAGAAGGCTATTCTACCCCATGTTAATATGTACAGTTATGGAATAAAATGTATAAATGTACAATTAACAGGATTTTTTAAATGTTAAGTATTCTCTGGGTAATGACAGGACCACTAATAGTTAAGATATATTTCTGCACACCTATTTGTTCAGTCTTTCATTGAACTATGTTCAAGTAATCTGCATGGCCACTTAATAGCACCACCAATGGTCTCTCATTTAGAAGTCTTCAGAAGCAGAAGTGGTTTTTTGTGATATCAAGATAATAGAATGCCACTGTTTTCATTATTAAAGGCCTGTTGTGCATCTGAAAAGTCCCATCCTAGCGCTGCAGTGTGCACAGGAATGAGATTTAATTCTGCAGAAAAGCCCCATAACAACATCTGTACTTGTAACACAGTAAGCCAGAACTAGTATAGAAAAGTAAAAACCCTGTCATGAGTAATCCTTGGGGACCAGAATCTAAATGCACCAGTTTTGTTTGGTCAAAATGCCAAGTAGGGAACCAGAAAGACTTTTCCATATTAGTCCCAGTATTTTCTAAAAACATGGAATTCTGAAATGCAAACAGGTTGTCTGATTAATGACAAAACACATTTTTTTCATCTATACTCTACATCAGTGATCCTCAAACTGTGGATCACGAGCATCTTTGAGGGAGACGTCGCAAAACTTTTTAAAAACATTGCCTCAGGTATGATAGTTCGGCTCAGACTTATGAGCTTATGAATCAGTTTTCCACCTGCTTCCTTTTCTTAGCAGAGGCACAAGGGTTCTATAAACCACCAACAATATTGCATTCTTTACATTATTTTGAAATGCTTTTATTATACTCGCATTCCCCGACATTGCCACGTCTCGCGCTGCCAGTGATGTTGTAAAGGGAAAGAAATAAACTGAAAGTAATATATTCATATTTCTGGGGGCTACAGAATTGAAAAAAAACTCAAAGGAATATACTTATATTTCATATATTTCAAAGAAAATTTTAAACAACAACAACTATTATTAAACATGCATGCTTGGAAAATTCGGTAAATGTTTTATTATTAAACAAACAATTATTATTATCGAACATGAGTTTCTGCTGCATGTTTTTGGAAGCTGGAGGCAGTGAAAAATTCTAAAGACATGGATGATGAGCAACATGCATGGAACTCAAGAGGACTTAATAAATAATTCACATCTGGTCAAATTCTGGTGGAGATCCAGGCCACACCCTGAAAACTTCTTCCATAAATCTGTAGAGTACTTTGATCTGGCCTCTCAGCACTATCCAATAAACTGGTGAATATAAAACAAGGGCATAACTTCCAGCTTCCAAACATAAGCGATGGAAACTAGTGTTGTTTAAGAATAATTATTGTTTGCTTAATAATAAAATATCTTTACCAACTTTTCTAGAAAATGAATGTTACTTTCAGTTTATTTCTTTCACTTTCATCCCAGTCATCAGCTGAAAGATTACCAAATATGGCAATTATTTGGCTAAATTTATCTGCTAAAATCTGCCATTGTGTCAAAAACTTTGATAAAGTTTTGTAATTTGCTTTGATATGAACGTAATGTGTCGTGGATTGGGGTTTTTAACGCAATTAAAATGAACAAAACTCATTTCTGCAGAGAATAACTGATGCCTATTGATCATGTGACAAGCAATTATTGGATATTGGCAATCGATTGACACTGAATTCTGATAGTCAGGTTAGACTTCTCTTGAAAACATTCGCCCCCCCCCCCTGCTAGTGTGGCGTGTAGTACTATATCCAGTCTTCAGTGTGTCTGTAGAAGTGTACATGTTAGTAATGTTCAGTAGTTTTATCTGTTATTTTTCATTTTTTGCCTTTCAATGGAAGTATCTTTGTTGGGTATTAAGAGAAAAGCTAAAGATGACCAATCTACCGGTAGTCCTGATAAAAGCCAGCCAAAGTCAAGAAAGTATGATAAAAGTTACGTATCATCTGGTTTCATGGTGTTTCTGTTACTGGAGAAGAATGGCCTCATTGTGTTATTTGTCATAAAATGCTGTTTGCTGAGTATGAAGCCAAGCAATGACACCTAGAAGCAAGTCAAGCAGACTTAGCTAACAAACCTCGAGATTTTTTCATCCTTAGAGATGAAATGAAGCAACAAAACATGAGTCTAGTTAAATGTATTTGTCCCTTCGAAATCACTTTTAGCTTCTTATCAAGTTGCATACAAAATTCCCCAGTGCAAAAAGCCCCACACAATTGGAGAAAATCTAATTCTTCCAGCAGCTATTGATATGGTTACAACTGTTGGGGGAAGTCAAGTGCCAACTAGCTTTTAAGTATCCCTTTGTCTAATGACAGTTTCCTGCCGAATCACAGATATAGCAAAGGATCTAAATGAGCAACTAATTGAAAAGATAAGAAACAAACCATTTGCCATTCAGATAGATGAGGCCACAGATAAAGGATGCTCATTTAATAACATACGCTAGATTTGTTGAGCAAAATAGATGAGGATTTATTCTTCTGTAAAGAAATTACAAGGATGAACAAAGCTGAGGACCTTTTCAGTATTAATGATAGCTATATAAATGCAAATCTCTTAGTGGTCAAACTGCATGGGGATATGCACCAACGGAGCACACTCTGTCAGGCTGTCACTGAGGACTTCAGGCTTTAATACACCGAAAATTTCCTAGTGCTGTTTAGACACACTGTACAATACACAGGCAAGCTCTTGCTATGAAAGATTTGAGCCCAGCATTGGAGGTTCTACAAACTGTAAATGTTGTGAACTATTTAAAAAACAGGCCTGTAAATGTGAGGGTGTTTGCAAAGTTTTGTGAAGAGATGGGTGCTGAACACATTTCTTTAATGTGAATCAAGATGGCTATCTCGGGGAAACATTTTTGAACTGAGACATGAACTTTACAAGCATTTAACTGTGAAAGGCATAGTAGTGCACATGTTTATTGACTGTAATTTCAATATGCAGTTACTCTTAATACCTCATTGCAAGGTGGTGATAACAAAATTCTTCAACTCAATGACAAATTAAAATCAATTATTAGGAAAGTTGAAGTGTGGCAGAGTAAAATGGAAAATGCAAATTTAGACTTGTTTCCTACTTTAAAACAATTTATTGAGAGCAGTAAGACACGAATTAGTGAAGATGTGAAAATTTGTATTTTACGTGACCTCTCTCCTCTAAAATTTCACTTTCATAACTATTTCCCAGATGTGGAAATAGAAAAATTTGACTGGATAAGGAACCCAATCGATGCTAAACTGATAGCTGGTATACTCAACACTATCGAGGAGAAATTCATTGATGTCTCTGCTGACACTTCTTTAAAAATAAAATTCCCAACAATTTCTTTGGATCAGTGAGCAAAATCAGTACAAAGAATTAAGCGAGAAGGCTATGAGAATACTGATTCTGTTTGCAACATCCTATTTGTGCAAGTCAGGGTTTTCTACAGTTGCTGCAATAAAAAACAAATACTGATCCAAAATAAATGTGGAACGAGAAATGGGAGCAGCTGTCTCGAAAATAACAGCAAGATTTCGGAATAATGCAAAAGCAAGCAAGCACATCCTTCCCATTATAAAGTTAGTGTATTCAGACATGCCACTTTTCCAGACAGATTTGTTGAAAAAATATTCCAGACTTACAGTATAAAACAGCTTAATAAGCCATTGCAAATAAATCTGATCTGTTTTATACATTGTTATTGCAACAACAAAAAAAAAAAAATTGAACACAGGAAATTTGCCCAAATGTTCATGAACTGTAATTGAATTAGTTTTAAAAAAATATTATTTTTAATCATTACTCCTATCTGTACATCTATTTCTTGTCAAACCCTAACCCAATGAAATCATTAGTTTTATTCATAGGAGAGGGTCACAAAAATATTATTATTATTATTATTTTAGGGGGTCACGGTATCACAAAGTTTGAGAACCCATACTCTACACAATGCTAAAAATTTCAAAAGCATTTTCTAAATAGAATTTTCTTTGGAATCTGATGAAAACACTGAAAGTACCAATCAATCTAAACTATTTTTTTTAGCAAACACCAGAAAATAAACAAAAAAGTACATAATTGAAGCAAGTTTTATTTGCATTGTAAATGTGGCAGGTCACAGAAGAAACCTGATGTCAAGACCAGTGCCCTCTGGCAGATACAAAAGAGATCAGGGAACATAAAGGGAAATAAATCTGGCCCAAGTTACATATATACATACATGTCTGTTATATATAGTGAAAGAGAAAAAAAGACAATATTTACAATTTTCCCCATAACATCTCAAATATACAACCTTCTGTAATTATGCTTCTGTTGTATGTTATAGTGAGCATGAATAACCTTCCAATTTCCACGTGATAGCTAATGATACATAGAATGCTAATAGCGCCCATCAGATGATTTGGGTAAGCAACCCTACTGACAACATTGAAGCTGAGGTGAGATCATTTGTATTCTTAAATTAACAGTAATCATTACATGATTCTACAAAAAATATTTACAGAAAAAAATTAAATATAAAAATGCAATCCACAATGACATGCTCCTTGTTCTAATAAGGTATGTAAATATTGAAAACATTCCTTATCTGCTGCACTGTGGCCATCATCTTCGGCACTTCACTATCCATGAATTTAGCAGCTATCAACTGTCTTGAATTGGTAGCTGTGCTAGTGTTGCTAGAGTTAAGGTGAATGCATTTTCTTCTGTTGTCCTTCTGGAATGTTTTTGCACTAATTTAGATCAGCAAACCTACAGTCTAGGTGTGACAACCTCCGTTATGAAAAATTATTAAAACAGTAAATTTCTTATTTTAAACCATTTAGATAAGTAAACAATAGACATGTATTAACAACATACCCTTCAAACTTCATGTGGAACAGGATGTAAAGAAAAATGTCAGTGATGTTTTCTTATAAAATTTATCAATGCAGTAGTCTTAAATATCATTAATTTTTAAAATCGTATTATAAGAGGCTAACTTTGTATCACATTCACCGATTCACGTGGTACTGCACATAAATAAAATCAGTTTTGTTTGGATGTATGTGCAAAATACTGTCTGCAATTGTATACAAGGAAGAATCCAAGAATACTGACCCCACTTCCATTGCCAAAAAGCTTATTTTTCTAAACAAGGCAAATATTTTCAGTATTTTGCAATTATATCTTTTTTCTGAATATTAGAATTTTATCACAATTTCTTCAGAAATATACCAAAATATCCATAATTCTACAACTTAAGCAAAAAAATTACTAATAATTCTATACACAATACATTTTAGAAAGGTGAATAAATTGAATAAACATTTTTCTGAATTAAAAATTACTATTTAATATAATTTCATTTTCAGAAGCTTTTGCAAACAAAAATTTTAAAATAAAAATAAACTATAGTTTTCACACACATCCCTCACTTTAGTATGCAATTTTGATATTGACCTTTTTTAATTTTCAAATTCATTACTTACAAGAATCCTTTTAAAAAGAATTAAGTCAGTGAAGATATATTTCCAATTTTCCACTCAGATCTTAAAAACTAGTGTTCTAGCTACAGGGGCTTCTCAAAAAAGACTACTCTCAGCACTGAACACCACCTGTCTTACAATAAAAATGGCATGATATTTCAAAAGAAATCAAACAAGCAGAACCCGAAAACTTTGATGTATCAGATTTATTCTAGCTGCTCAATCCACTTGTGCACCCATCTGTAATGGCATTCATAGTTTTATGTTTTCATATTTTTTTAAATTGGCCCCACAAAATGCCCTGATATCAGAAAAAAATTTTTTTAATTAAATAAAAAATAAATTACAAGAAAAAAAAAGTAAATAAATAAAAGCTAATTATTTCATCACAACCACCAAATAACTTGACCCTCCTAAGCTAGACACAATACTGGCCACAGTGAATTGAACCAGAGCACTGTTGAGTCCTGCCAAACACAGAGGTTGGAAATGTTATGCAACAATATTGGGCTAGATAACTCAGCTAGATTATTCATACTGGGGGAAAGAAAATCTTCGAAATTTAAAATCACAAACCTACATCATCCTCTGTTAAAAGATCTCAAACAGTACTTATCCAAGTAACCACTATCTACAGTGTACAATCTGCATGCTGATTGAAATGAAAACTTTTCATTCATTAATTTTTTAGTATTTATAATTTAGTTTTAAATAGAAGATTGATCAATGTTTAGCATGCAGATCTATAGCTATCCTACTGGGCTGTGGTACCCAACAGAACTGGCAGAGCCAATGGGGTACACTGCATAGTAACTGGCCACTAACATTTAGGGATTTAGCTACGAGGAGCTTAATGAAGTTGAGTATTACACTGTCTCACAGTGACCTAGCCAGAGTACCCATGATCATCAAAGGTTCTGAACAAAGCTGACCACCATTTGATTGATAGACCCCTGTTGGTCACCACTAGTGCCACTGAAAATCAGGGGATGCACAGATGAAGCTAAGCACCGTGTTATCCATACATTTTTTAACTCAATAGTGAAACTTAAGTGAAATACAAAGTTTCATTAAAAAAAAAAGTCTAGTTAAATATCTTTAAGAATTGTCCAAGAAAAATCATAAAAATTACATATTAAATTTAAAAATTAAAAAAAATAACTTGAATCATTTTTTGGCAAGTATAAAATAATGATCAACCAGCCGAAAGAATTATTTTAGAAAAACCCAACAAAGTTAGAGCTATCACTATTACTAGAGCCCGTAGGTAAATTGTTTGTTCCCAATTATCATTGTGATATGTACATCTAAATGATCAATAGTACCATCAATATAACAGACCACCTTTAAAGTTCTTCGACAAAATATAGAAAGTCACATATTACATTTCATCTTTGTAGCAACAAAAATTCTAAGAATATTCTAACTAGTAGCCACTACAGTTCTCAGTTTTTATAAGTACTCCATCAGCAAGCAAAAAGCTCACAATCTCTTAGTCTGATTTCATGATTATATTAAAGACCTATAATTCAGTTTTGTCCATTAAGCTGTTTGGAAGTACTAACTCCCAATATTTCATATAAAATGGGTATTGAATCCCATAAATGGCATTTGTATGGTTTCATGGGTTTACGCTCTCGAATCAATACCCCTCACCATAAACATATGGGAATGCTCTTCAAGGGCTAAATCACTTTTTCTTACAATATTTGTGTGCACCAACATGTTGTTGGTTTAATGGAGTGTGGTGGAAAATAGCCCACCAATTTTAACAACCAACCACCACTATCAAACAGATGGGATGTTATAAGGGTCCAGGGGTTGTCTGGGTTGATTTTGTGTGTTTTCTGATGGGTGTTGGGTTGATCTGGTTGTATCTTGGAAGTTAGTTGGGTTAAGTGAGTTATGTTTGGCTTTTTACTGTGTTTAAATCTTCAAAGTTTGGCAAAATTTACTATTTGCACATGTGTTCTTTGGCCTACATGTTGAATAAACTGAACATTATAATGCATTAAAAATAAGATTGTTGTATTTTTCTCAGCAGGTAACATAAATGCTGTTTGTTTTTCTTTCAAATAACAGTGGGACACTGATAACCAACCACAGGTTAACCGACAAATGCTACACTAGAGATGTTACATACTTCCAGCTGTGTCAAAAGGTTTTTTTCTTTTAAATTAAGCCAAATTTTATCTTAAAAATCTCTCTACATCAAAGGCTGGTAGTCAAAAACAAAAATATGAAAAAATGTTACAATGTATAGAAATAATTCCCATTTAGCTATGCAAAGTAAAAAATGCATTTTTAAAAATAATCTAATGATCCATTTAATACAGATAATCATGAGTGTTAAAAATATATTTGAAAAATGCACAACTGCCAGTGTGATGTATGAACTTGCTGTTCAATTATAATTCAATAACCTTTTCTTTCAAAAATTTGTAAGTGAAATTATAAGAAACTATTGAGAGAGAGAAGGGAATGTGGCAGTAGTGGTGAAAGTCAAACAGAGAAAAAAGAGTAACAACACAAGGAACTATTGCAGTGCTGCATACACATGAAATCATCTGACATGTAGAGTTTCAGCATAAAATGGTTCTTGCTGAAAATATTCACAGCAAACAACCTTGTTTGTTGGTATTCAAAACCCCCCAATGGCTATCACATGACTTTAACAACATTGGGGCTGGCAAATTTTATAAGGGCCCGAGGAAATCCAAATCACTTTCTGCTGCTCACTGTCTCACGACACTCGCTTGATCTGCATGCACATCTCTGCCAGGTTCCCACCCTGAACCACTGCTGTAAAAAAAAAAAAAAAAAAAAAAAACAAACAAACAACAAAAGAAAATGACTGAGTTAGACTAGTTTACTTAATGATGACAATTTTACAAGCCACTGAAAAGAGAAAAAGTTGCTGCCTTAATACTAACAGGCCTATGCATATGAGAATCACCAGGAAAAAAAAAAAAGTTCTTCCAAACATTATAAAAATCTTATCTATCTTTCAGTTTTGTTACTACCCTAACTGTTTGTTGTGCCAAAGTAACAATTAAGTTTTCCTTCTTGAGCAATGATACAAGACAGAATGAGCAAGCATATATGTGTGTATTTAATCACAGGCACACTACTTTCTAATTCCTCCAACACTCATTTCCATATCTTCAGGATCCATGCCCAAAGCAGCGGACAAAATATCAGAAGAAACTAACCTGGAAACAGGTGCCTGCTTTCTTCTTCAATTTTCTGGAACTGCTCAAAGAGTTCTTTTGCATTTTTACTACTGATTTTATCTGGGAGGAACTGAACATCTTTAACTTCTCTGGAAATAAACAATGTCAAATATAAAGTAAAATTCAAAACAAGTAAAAACGAACAAACTATTACGTAATGATTTTAACCAGCTAAATTCTCCTGAATATAATTTGTTTTCAAATGTGCTTCAGTGTCAGTCTGAATACAGAGGTGGTGCAATAATAACATCATTTGTTATTTATTAGTATGTTCTCTTTTAGTCATGATTTGATTCATTTTCTTGTATTAAAGAGACTGATGGAACACACTAAAAATGCCCTGGTCTGCACAAAGTCCTGATATGAACATCATTGAGAATGTATGGAGTTACATGGCAACCAAATACAATGGATGAATTCTGGAAAGTGCTACAGGATATTTGGAACAATATTCCAGTAAATTATTGATGATCTGTATAAGAGCATGAAAACAAGGTGCATATTCTATATAAAGACCAAATACTAATGCACTTCAGAATATATATATATATATTCATTTTGTTTTTGTATATTTTCTGTAACATTGCATATTCCATGTTTCCTTACTTATTTCCAATACTGTACATATTTGTATGAATGCATTTTACTTGTTTTGACACATCTACTTCACAGTAATAAATATTCAGTTTGAAAATAATGATAAAATTAAGACTAACAAAGGTTTATTCAGTAATTATCATTTGAAAAGAAAGCATTCTAAAAGCATTTAGATATACACAACTCTGCATGTACTAAGAACATTCAGACAAAACCTGGCTGACCAAATTTCCAAATACTACATAACTCTGGACATTTGTATAGGAAGAGACTGCCAATCTTATAAGCTGCTATATAAAACTCTAGCTGCCTATGCACAAACTGGTTTAGATGCCTTGTCTTGTTGACCCAGGAAAAAAGAAAACATTTTCAAATGCTTAAAAATATTTTGGTTTCAAGGTGCACACATTTTTAGAAGACAAAGTTAGGTTGTTAGTATCTTGTGACACTTGAATAGTAGTATTTATTTATTTATAGGCTGTGAGGTGTTGGTATAATTAGGACCAAAATATCAACTTGTTTTATACATCATACACACTGACAAAAATTAATTACTGTGCAAGCAACAGACAGACTTCATCTTGATGATACACCAGAACACACACACACACAGTAAGACATTAACATTGTTTTGGCACACACAAAAGTTCATTTTTGCTTAAATCCACGACAAGCAAACTGCATGCTAAAGCTAATGTGTACACTATAAAATTCTATGCCTTACAATAGTTATTCACCTGATCTGTTTGGCTGATTTGTGTCTAGTATAGATTACAATTGGGTAAATTTGTAACCGATGAAGCCTTTCAATAGCTGCTGGGCTGATGTTGAGCAAACAATGGCAATTCTGGAAGAAGAAAAAAACAAAAAAACTGAAATAGTCCTATGTTAAAACAGTGCTGTATTGAATACCTTGGCTGATTCTGTTCATTCCACAGTTTCTAATGTCATAAGGTAATGCAGAATCAGCCAATAAGAAAACAGCCAAGATGGATTACTTTACAGTTGTGTAGACCTTTGATAAACAAACTAAAAAATTGAATAAGCTCACCTTATCACAGATTTCTTTTATTCCAGAGACAGCAATGCATTCATAGCAGTCATCTCGCTTATGGTACTCAATGAAAATTCCATCAGCCTGACCCTTCTCCATTGTCTGAGCTGTAGTTTTCATAATTGCTGAAAAAACAAAATGAATGAATGTAGTAGTAATATAGTAGTAGTAGTAGTAGTAAATAGGGATAAATTAGCTAAATTTTTGCAGCAAGTTAACAGAAAAACCATGCAGAAAATAAATAATCTATAATTCTAAACAATGATAAATGAAGAGAAATTGCAATGTCTGATAACCTCATCAGCAAATAAAATAGCATCTGGCTGGGCATTCCCAAGGCTTCGACTTAGACATTCACAATAGGCCAACATCACCAGCTTAGAATTCACAAAAATGTATAAAAAAAAACCAAAATGTTCTAAAAAAAAAAAAAAAAAAAAAAAAAAATAAAAAGAACAAACTTACTACTGGAATTACACACCTGAGTACCTGTCTGGAGATTCTGAGGTCAGTTTACAGATCAGTGGCTCAGCAAGTGGAGCAAGAAAAACAACTGGCCGTACTGTGTTATCTAGAAAATCAATAAAATTAGATCAGATTTAAAAAGAAATGAAAAGAGGAAAAGAAAGATGCTTTATTAAAACCAAAACCTGTTAAACTTGTATATTTAAAATCAGCTGATGAATCAAGCTGAACAAATGAAAATTAGACCAATCAATCAGTAACTAGCAAAATACAACTGTAAAGATTGTAATGTTTAAAACAAAATTTTATTATGTATGAGAAAACAAAAAAGTCCAGAACATGCAGAGTAAGACAATAATTCCATAGAAAATTGAAGAATATTTTACAAGATCAGCATAAATGAAAACTAGCTAGTTTACTACTAGTACTGTCGACCCCCGCAGCCCTGGTTATTCGCGGAATTTTCCTTAGAACCTAACTAATAATCGTTCGTGGAAACCCCTGCATATTCGCGGAATTGCAAATATCTTCCGCGATTTTTTTATGGCTTTTTTCGTGGCAATATATATATTTTCACGCTTTTTAACACTAAATTATTAATAACAATATAATTTACTAATTTTGTAATATAAATACTAACGTAAATTCAGCAAAATATCAATATAAAATAAATGCTATTGGCTGGAAGTTTGAAAGTAGCCAATCAGAGAGTGTTATTCATTTCTCCTCGCTGCTGATTGGCTGCTGCCCACGAGGCGCTGTCTCAGGCAGATGCAGCCCAGCAGCATCCCAGTTTACCGCATGTAGCTATCTCGAGTGTTTCTCTGAGTGTTGTATTTTTTAATTAAATTATTATTATATATTTACTTATATTTTTTAAATTATATTTTGATGTTTATAGGCATTTTTATGGACCACGTCCAATATTCGCGGTTTTTCACTCTTCACGGGTGCTCAAGGAACGTAACCCCCACAAATACCGGGGGACAACTGTATAGATAGAATGAAATAAGTACTTACATTCTTTTCTTTCCACTTTTGTGTATGTGTAAAGAAAGCCATCTAAACAGAAATGAAAATTAAACTATTTTGATATTTTATTAAATATTGTAAAAAAACCTATTTTATTTAAGTGTGTAAAAAAAGAAGCTTTAGTCACTTAGTATGCTTCAAATGGAAAATGAAATTCTATGAAAACTATGTAGACTCATTTTCTTTAGATATAAAATTTGTATCACTATTGCAGCACTGTACACATTAACAAAAACAATACAGAATTAAGCCTGACATTTTCTAGGATGACTTAACACTTACCATCCAAAATGGGAGATGAATCATTTAAAGAAATATCTGAAAAGGAATTTAATTCTCTACTGTCTTTGGAATTATTTCTTTGATGCTTCTTCCGTTTAAAAAAACTCCTGCGTACTGTTGCTGAACCTCGCCGCGTAGATCCTTTGAGTTCATCCTCATGAAGGCTCAAGCTCTCTGACCGACTTCTCTTCAGCACTAAAGTTGGTTCCAGCCTTAAAAGAAATTAAGATGCTGATATTGAAATCCTATGAAGAAGGGAGGAAAACTAGAAAAGCCAAATGCTATTATACAAATATAGATTTCCCAATTGTATATATGCATGTTATTTAGTTATTCCTAAAACCCACCCATTTTATTATACTTTCCATTACCAGTAAGGTTTGTTGCTAGTAATACTACTACTACTACATTGAATACTGAAAGGAAGTTAACCTAACAAGCTGAATCCAACCCCCCCAACAATTCCATCAGTTTCCTCCCCAACAATTTTGCACATAGGCTAAACAAAATTTATTACAATGGAATTTGTAAAAATAATTATACAGATACACAACTGTAAGGATTAAACAGAAAGACAAAAAATAATGAAAAAACAACAACAACAAATGAAGCCAAAACCATTTGTTTCACTATAAATCCATGTTTGTTTTCTTTTCTGCTGGGAGTGGAATTAAATATGAAGGGGTCAAACTGCTGTGACTCATACTAAATCCCAATAATAAGCATTTACATTCCCTGGTACAAAAAGGCAGACTGAGTATGAAGTTACCAGAAACACCTTATTAAATTAGATTTTCAACAAGTCCACTATAAAGATTAAAAGGTTACTTTACTGTTACTCATTATACAAGACTTTCCTGACCTTAGCTGCATTTGTACTGAACAATTCTAAAATGGTGTTGTCTTAAAGAAATCAAATTTGTATGCAGTTTTTCTGAAACCAAAGCTCTATGAAAAAAGTAAGAATCACCGCAGTAATACATACATGTTGTCACAATACTATTTTTTTTAATACCACACACACACAGCAGTAATTTTCAGCAACACAATAGAGATTGCCACCATGATTTACTTTGCTTTTATTTCTCATCTTTAGTGGGGCTCATTTACAACAATTAAAACCATATATAGTATGTTTCCAGTAAAATACTAATATACTATTATTATGAAAAAAAAAGACAAATGTAATATTTTTTTAAAATAAATATATTAAACAGTTATGAAAATGTTTTTCATGCATGGCTACCTTAAGAAATAGTCAAACATTTGCAGTTTTGCAATCATGATTAATCTCTGAATTGTATTATTAATCAATGCATTATGAACAAATCACAGCATTCTTTTTTACTTTAATTTTTATCCTCACCTCATTTTGCTAGGAATCATTCCACATTCAACTTTGTTTCCTTCATCATCCACACGCCAGGCAAGCCACATCCCTGAGTCTTCACTGCTGTACGTATTCTCCACATACAGGATGTCGTCTTTCTTGAACCCTAGCTCTTTCTCACTTCTTGCTGGACGATCAAAATGCGTTTGGATATAAAATGATTCCCTAGTTTTGTTCTTGATTTGGTTATAGTCTGTTCAAAACAAACAAAAACTGATAATACTACCAAACAAACTCAGGTGGTTTGATACTAATAATTCAAAAGGTAGACTGAATTTGTTGTGCTAACACTGCTAGGGTTGATAAGTAATTTTAGGGTTCATGTACATGCTATTGATTGCAAGAAATGAATACTGAAATGGTGCTACAAGCACCAAAACAGTTCTATACTCTTTGCAATCCACTGTCTAAACAGGGTTTTCTCAAAATCTAATTCCAACTCAGTTTTTCATTAATTCCAACCAAGCTACCCATGCTCATGACAGGGTTCAAAAGTCACTCTATTAATAATTAGAATAATTCTGAATATATATCAGTTTTCTCTTGTTCAGTTGTATTTTCATATACACCTATGTCTTGACAGTAATTTGTATAAATTCATCTTTAATCTGAGCTCCTGCAACTTGTAAACTCTCTCCCAACAGTAGCTTATGTCTGCTTCTCTGATGCCTAAGTGCCAACATTTTGGAAATTTTATATAATTTTTTTTTTCCTTCTTCAAACACCAAGACAGAGACAGTCAGAGTCACCGTCTACTACCTGACAGTTGCATACTTACTGGAAGGGTTGTACTGTGCCAAAATAGTTATTGTTTGAGAAGCTTTGGACAGCTCTCTCCTAGCTTGTTCAGCATTAGCTGTGCGGAGGTCCACACCATTGAACTAAAAGGAAATGGCAACTAGTGTTAAAAAACAACAAGAAAAATGTTGGCACATTTATAAAATTTTTAAAAATCTGTTTAAAAATCAACCAGTTCTATCCATAGTTTTCAGCCTGAAGCTAGGATTGGTAATTTTAAGATTGGGAGAAATTCTTCTTAAGAATCCCACATTACAACACCACTTAAAAAATCTAGATGAGATACAGTGCTTGTACCTATGTCATAGAGAAAAGTGGACCAGACTGGTTGGTTGAATCAGATATTAAACATCTCTTCAGTCTCCACAAAAGAATTATAAGTTTGTGCATTTTTGTTAAAATTTTAGAAAATGTAATCGATATAAAAACCATTTCTTTTTCAAGATTTGTTCTAAACAGGCTTTCTAAATACCACAACAGTCAGCAAACCGCATTTCCTGTTGAGATACTGCGATAAGCATGCAAATGAAGCAGGGCATTTGAATTAGATAAAGAAGTTTGAAAGAAAAAAGAGGTTGTGTTTTTTTTTAAAAAAAATGCTCACCTCTAAAATTGATCTCCACTTCGCAGCCCGTCCAGTTTAGCAGCAACACTATCTGACTGAACCTCATCCACAAATACACCAACACCATTCCCTCCAATGATGGAGATCCCCAAGTTACTCGTTGATTTAAGCTTCTCCAGAAAAACTACCCTCGGCTCAGAATTAGTACACATCTCCAGAGAACTGAACAGTTGAAGTGGAAAAAGTAAAATTAACACTTTATAAAAGAGCTATATCACAAAAGTAGCATAAAGGTATACATGTAAAAATTCAACTAAATGAATATTTCAAAATATACTTCAGTTCATTGTCAAAATAAAAAGTCTCTCAGGCACATACAAACAAAATGCCACAAGCACTGAATAATCATACCTCCCTTTCCATTTAAAGCAGGCTTCAGATATTTGATAAACAAAAATTCCTATATTGAATTTTGAAAATTAAACCAGATGTGGCCAATATATATCAACATTGTCCAAACAGATTAGTGACTTAAATTTAAAGACTCATGATTGAAGAGAGCCAAATTCTCTCTGCTGAACAGATGCAACAGACCTCTCATGAACACATTGGATTGATTGCCTCGACCACATAAGCAAACAGCCTAAACAAGACTTATATTGTACAGTGCAATTCTTCCAGGAAAGGGATACAATCCTTAAATATAAAAAAAATAAGCCAATTTTTTTGCAACTTGAAACTTTTTTAAAAACTTAGTTTTAACTAAGCTTTGTTTTACTTTTTAACTGATAAGACTAAAAGCCAGAGAGAGAGAGAGATGAGCTGATAGTAGTGTAGTATTAGATACAGGTATAAATTATGAGATAGAAGAGACAGAAAAAAAGAGAGATTAAGAGAAATATCTAAATTAATAGGAGATAGAGAGTGAGTGATAAATAAGGGAGATGTAGCAAAAGATAGGAGAGAAGCAGATGAAGACAAAGGTAGGTAGTGAGAGAGAAAGTGAGAGGTAGCGAAAT
Organism: Nautilus pompilius; assembly: GCA_018389105.1. Lineage (NCBI taxonomy): Eukaryota > Metazoa > Mollusca > Cephalopoda > Nautilida > Nautilidae > Nautilus > Nautilus pompilius. The sequence goes on from JACATO010001069.1 coordinate 374,884, forward strand.
ATATTAGAGGAAATGAATTGAAATGTTGGTATTATGAGAGATATATCAATAAATAACCTGTTTAGAAACAGTACATTTAGTCAGTTTAGGTGCGCACTGTTGATAGTACTTTACATACATTCATATCAATGTTTTGGAAAGCCATTAAACAGTAAAATTTTGAAACTAAAGGGTACTACTTTATCAAAATTAACATAAGATTATGCAAGTTTCTAACTGTAATTTCGCAAATGCCCACAAAACCTTAAAATTTAAAAATTACTAGAAAACTCAAATTCAAACAATAGAAATTACACAAGTTTCTTCTTTAGCCGATCAAATGCAAAGCTGAGTTGAGCTTTTTTTTTTTTCTATTTTTGTATATTCATGCATATGTTATTCATTCCAAATTAAATTTAATAAAAAGTTGTGTTACTGACAAATCAAATCAGAATAGTGAACTACTCTGTCCATCCAGTAGTTTTAACTACTCTTTATACAGTTTTAATGATACCAAATTACAGGCACTTTCTCGTGGGTTATTTTACTACCTAAAAATTAAATTTTGGAGAATTTTTATGCCATAATGTTAAGAAATGTTATTCTGTTTATAATTTTGATCAGTTTACCACTTCTGTTTAATATTTATCAACATGCTGTTTACAGCAGTAACATTATAACATCTGCAACAATATTTCTTGCTTAAAGGCAGTAATGTTTTATCTGATTATAAAATCTTATGATCTGTTGGGATGCAGACTAGTGTCTTTTATGGGCTTCCAGAAGTACAAAATGATTATACCATGATGTTTGTATTAACAAACTGTCAAGGTACCTTACCACAGATGTTTCAGACATTCCAGAGTCAGTTGTGTGTTAAAAAAAAAATCAGATGTAGCCAAAATTAACAAATTGAGTGTTGTCATGAATTCTCTTCACCTTGTGTTAGCAAATACCTGTCTTCTATTGAAGATTAGTTTTGAAAATATACAGGTCAAATACCTCTATTTTATTGTTGATATGCCATTGATACATTTTCATTGCTTCCATTGGTTACTACTACTGACTTTTTTTTTTTTTTTAACAGTAGTGGTTAAATACTCAACATATCAGTTTACAGTTTACTATGGAGATTAAGAATGATGGGAATTATCTTTTCTTGACACTATCTTCTGTAGTCAATAATAATTTTATCAAAATACATCTGTGCACCATAAATCTACATTCAACAGCCTTTCTATAAATTGGGATAATTTTGTCCAATTTTCATATAAATCTAAGTTATTTTGCACTATAGTCAACAAAATTTGTTCTTGTTTTGCTTAAAAATGGTATCCTTTATATTAAAAATTTTACAACATAATGGCTTTTCAAAGCACACTGATAAAAATTTACCTAGATTGACTAAACGTACTTTTCCTAAACAGGTTATTATTTAACCAATCCTTTTTCAGGGTCTAAATTTTATAAAGAAAGCTTTAATTAACCTTTGTTTCAATATCATCTGTTTTGGAACTTAAAGTTTCACCTTCAACAAGAATTGGTCTATCTTTTCAATATAAGGACCATATTCCTTTCCTAGACAGATTGCATGTTGATTATTTTGTACAATGTCAGTCTTGCAAGGCTGTGCATACCTATGATCAAGGAAATCAATCCAGTGTGTCCATAAGCAGTTTGTGCTACAACTATCCGGCAGAGACAATTTAGCCCTTTTCAAAAATGCCTCTCTAAATTCAAATCACACATTTGTTTTGGATGATGTCAAGATATTGGCCACATCTGGTTTCAATTTGAAACTTCAAATATGGGAATCTTTATCAAATATCTAAAGAAAGTTCAATGTCCATTTAAGACATTCATGCCCTATCCCCTCTTTTCTTAACTCTACCCACAATTCTAATATGGAGGTGGCACAATTATTCAGCATCTATAGCATTTTGTTTTTATGTACCTGAGTTGGTTTTCTCATGTTGACAATGAATTATAGTATAGTCCAAAGTATTTAATTAAATGTTTGCTTGTTTATTTTGTCCCAGTTCTGATTATTTTTTTTTTTTTGGTTAAAATTTGAGCTGTTTTACTGTCATCAAGATTATACTATACCAATGATCTATAAAATGTGTAGTTACAACACACAGCAAATTAAAAAGAAAAAAATCCTATTCATATCCGCAAACAGTAATTTGCAACCAGCAAAAAAAAAAAAAAAAACACACTAAGAAGAAACATTAGAATTAAGTCTTTTTAACAACAAAAGTGGCACAAGCAGTACAACATGAGAGCAGGAATTCTGCTAACTAGAATTTAAGCACTCATGTTATCTATCACTGGTTCTCAGAACTTCTCACATTCAGAGCAGCTCTATTCATCAACATCTTGTGTTAGTGACTAATGTGTTCCAGTGAAGATTTAACTTATTTTACTAAGAAACAAAGTGAACACATTTAACAAATTAAGATAAATACAAAACTAATTCCTATAACAAGAAAAAAAATAAAAGTATATTAAGAACATGTCCTACTACTATATAAAGACAAACTGTCTTTACCTGATGGTGCTCTTCCTTTGAGGACTAGTTGGACTGGACGATGTGAGGGTTTCATTGCTGACTAGATGAGGCTGTTTATGGGGAGATTCAGGGGAATTAGAGCTGGAGGAAGCACAAGAATTAGAATCTGAACTCTCACCCATTTTATATTCTGCAAAGAAAAGCAAAATTACATCAGAATGATTGTGCCATTATGAAAGTGTCAGTAAGTTTAGATATACACATTTCACTTAACCCATCACTACATGGTGTAAAGACACTGTTCATTCAACAGCTAGCCAACAAATTGTCATCTTACTTTGGGGATTGTACTGGACCAGCATAGTAAAGTTGTCTCTACACTGTCTCAGAACATTAGCTGCTAGCTGGTAGGTGGCATTCCGCATGTTGATGCCACAAACCTGCAACAAAATTTTTAACTGTTAAGATTTAATATCTACAAAAGGAGGGGGAGAGTTAAAAATCAAGCAGGGTTCTGGCTAAAAAAAAAAAAAAAAAGATAGGTTTTTACTTTTTACTAGAACTATATAAAATGTCTGCTTGGAATGGTTTAAGCAATGGATTTTTAAAAATTCATTTTCCACTTTTTAAAAAAATTACTTGTAAAATAATTTTTAAAAAACTAGTTCTTTTAGCTAACTATAATTTCAACTGTGTGGCCAGGTAAAATTAAGATCTACTGCAGACTAGTACTACAGTAAAACAAATAAGCCTAGGAAAATTCATTAGAGAAAAAACCAAAACCTTCATCAAAATCAAAGTAAAAAACAAAAGTAAAGGTGATCAAAATGTATTGTGAACACAATTATTTCAGTTTGGATTTTACAAGGTCCCAAGAAAAAGAAATACTTAAGAATTTTAAAACTTATTCACACTGCCACTATTAACCACCACCTTTGGCAATTTATTCAATCCTCAGATAAAGTGTCTAAGTGTTAAAAAATTGTTCCATTTTTACTCTTTTGTACATAGGTACCACTCAAAGCAACTAACTGCTGGTACAATTAAAGTAGAAGTAGAGTTTGCAAGTGTCAAATAAATGAGAGAGGAATACCTTAAATCATTTACATCATTTAAACAAAAAAAAAAAATAAAACTCAACAAAATTACCATAAATTTGTTTTATAAACCATGGCAACTTTACAAGTTGTGATGGACTAACTTACCTCCAGTAACTGATCTCCAACCTCTAAGCCAGCCTGAGCAGCCAAACTGCCTTCCGTTATAGATGACACAAAGATGCCACCAGACTGGCCAGACTCAATCTGAAAGCCCACTGGTTCTGACGTTTTCTCAATATTAATACTTCTGGTTTCACCAGGGCTTGGTCTTTAAAATAAAAGTTAAAAACAGGCAACAATGCACAAGTGTAACAGATTTGAAAATTCTAAGAAAATGAAGTCTTCAGTAGTCTCACACAAACACATGTATAAAATTCAAAAATCTTTTAAGTACATAATTTTTAATATAAAATTAACATATTGAAAAATATTCATCTGAGTATCATAACCAATTTCTTTAATTTTGATTCTCTTTTCAGCAAAATTATGAACAGAAATTCTTTTGATGTTGATCAACCAAGCCAAATATTATCAAGATTTCAATAAAAAGGTAAAATAAAAGAAAACAGCAAATTTTATCAAAATCAAATAAAGATTTCTTTATTAATTTTGAGTAAAAATTGTTTAGTTTGAAACCAGCATGCCAATATAAACAGACATTGATGGAGTCTATTGAGATGGCTACTGTTCAAAGGCAGGTGGATACATGAAAAAAGTCTGCTGCAATCACAACAGCTTGTCAATCACCTGATAGTGGCGTCTTGATAAACCATTATTGTCATAACTAAAAATGAACTCACTTTCTGAAAGATTTTATTGATGAATGTAAAAGTAGAGGTGGTATGAGAGATGGAGTGGAACTTCTCTCCAGAGGAAACATGGATGACATTGGACTGCTCCTTTCTGATACTGCAAAAAAAAAAAAAAAAAAAACAGGTCATTTATCAGCATCTCTTCACTGCATATTTGTAATACAACTCTAGTGCATGCTCAAGCACTTAAGTGTGATCTCCTGACAACTTACCAACTTCCATAGAACTTGTTGATATCTTCCCAAAAGATGACTTTGTTGTCACACTGATGTTGGATGGAATTCTGATGCGTTCATGGCCATGTTTAGGAAATGTGGAACACCCACTGAAATCTGGCAGATCCCTAATGTGCAGAGCAGTACGTGGCTGAAGCCGCCCATATGGAAACTCATCACTGAGTGTTGGAGTGATTCGGTCCCATATTGCCACTGTAACTCTGTAGATTGCAAAGAGATTCTGAATTGCATTTATGAGTAACAAAGTACATTCTTCAGTAAAATCAATAACTATTCTTGCTCTCATTCTTTTCACACTATCTATCTGTCACACTTTAGTTTATGTTTAGATAAACAACTATCAAAAACTTATGCACTACTGGAAATTTCCACAAAAAAATCCACAACATATATACAGATTTTATTCAAACTCTCAATGCAAGTGTGGGGCTGCATATCAGCCAACAGTGTTGAAGACTTGCATAAAATCAAAGGTATACTGACTGCCAATTGGCACAGGTAGTTCTCATCTATCATGACAATGACCCCAAGCATACAACCAATGTGATGAAAAACTACCTGGGATGTAAAGAAGCTGATGGAACACTCACAAAGATGCCCTGGCCTGCACAAAGTCCTATATGAGCATCACTAAAGCTATATAAAGTTATATGGCTACTGAGAAAGTCAAATGCCAACCAAACACCTTGGATGACTTGTAGAAATTGTTACAGAATATTTGTAACATTCTAGTCATATACTGATAACCTGTATGGGAGCATGAAAACAAGGTGTTATGCTCTACATAAAGCAAAGGGATCATATAAAAATACTTTAGCACTTTAAAATGTATTCATTTTGTATCATGTATCTTTCAGATGCAATTACTCATTTGTGCATATCCTCTGTTTTACCATAATTATTTCCATCTGTATGTGCACTAAGCAGTATAAACTCTATTGTGTTGTTCATAAAACTGCCACTGCAAGTAGGAAATGGAGATGATACACCACTCCCATCATGAGTCATCTTGCTGCTCTACACTATATCGACAAGTGTTGTTAACAGAATGCATTGTGGACAGAGTTCCCTGTAAAACTATTGGAAATAGTGAGGTAGTTATTCATAAAATGCACTACAAACAATTCCTTTGCTAGTGTCACTGGCCTAAGAAATTTCAGAATAACCAAAATACATGGCACCCACTAGAAAAGAAATTGAATGACCTTGGTTACGACTCTCACTGCCAATTGAAAAGTTCAAGATTGTTTGATTGACTTAGCAAGCTAAACTTAGCTGAGCCAATCAACATTTTTAGTGGAATTTTGGGGACATGAGATGGGGGAAATTGGCTTAAGGTTTGTTTCTCCAGCATTGTGTTGATGGACAATTGAGTTTGGCAACATAGGGAAAAGCTTAAAGTCAACAACAGATTGCTGTGACTTACTTGTGATGATGGATTTGCCCATGATGTAGGGATATTATGTTATGAACGAAAGCTTGATCATGTTACTGTGCCTGGAATGCAAAAATGTCAACAGGTACTGAAAACAGTGTTTAGCCTGTTTTTTTTTCTTCTAATTTTGGTGATCACCCACTTGCTATTTGGCCAATACTCATGGATGACAGTGCCAATTTCACCTCAGCCAAGAATACCATATAGACATTCAACATATTCTGAGCAGCATGAAATGGTGAAAAATCCTGTATGACGAGAAATTACACTAAATACTGACATTAACTGTCACAATCAGGCTTCCAAGATTCACTGCAAAATACCAATGCATCTACAATTATTCACTTGGTGCATTAAATCACTTTTTATTCAGAAGCATTTTTTTTTTATTATTATACAGTAGTTCTGCAGAAAATTTGTAGAAAACTGATGGCAAACACACTACCAAATTTTCCACATTGTCAGGATGTCTATGTGCAACCAATTATATTAAATAAGAATAATCACATACTAGTTGTGATGATGGAGGAGAAAGACTGGATCGAACATCACTGCGAGGATAATATCGTGTACTGCCCGCCTCCATTTCTGGGATGGACGAACTGATGTAGGAGGAAGAGCTGTGTCTGGGTGACAACGGCTGCATGCTAAGTGGAGGGTTTCCTGACGAAACACGATGACTGCTGATGGTGAGTGCTTGAAAGTGAGCGGGCTGACGAAGAACTGTGGTCTGGACTGGCATACTGAAAGAGAAAAACAATGATGTGACAGGTACCATGTAATTAGAAGTAAACATGTTAACAGGGCTAAAACAATTATTGTGTGCTCTTACTCTATTGTCTACAAGTAAAAACATTTTAGCAAATCTAAAAGGAAAGAATTACCTTTTTATGAGTCTCATACAAAAATCTAGAATTATGGTAAGTTAGTGTAAATTCTAAATCATCTGATTACAATATTGTCATGTTTCCACTTATAAAATTTATGAAGAGAGTATCATTTAATTACATATCATTTTTGTTTACTACTATCTTGTATATAAAACATTTCTGAAAATCCAATCCAAGCACATCAGAATTCATAACTGCCAGGATTTTACCAAACCTTAAGTTGAATTTTAAAACCTGCATCATACTTTGAGAAAGAGATAATGTCCAGACAAGTCCAATGCTGCCAACCAATTTCTGTTACTGGAGATAAAAACTAAAAAGGATACTTTCTAATTATTGTAAATCTCACCTGCTAAATCATCTTAAGAAACAATTCAGATTTTAAATCTAAATGATTCAACTGGTATCATACCTGTTTGCTGATTGCAGTACCTGGCTATGGCTTGAACGTTTAATTTGATGTAATCATTAAATCAATAGATATTTTTTAGTCTAAATAAAAATCCAGATAATAAACAGTTAGCAGCAGCACTGTTCTTGTTCAGATCCAGCAAAAAAGGAATACAAACCTGGTTGGGTAGTTAGGCACAGACTTTATTTGAGGATTTGAGCCCACTGGAGAAAGTCTTTCTGGAAACCGACAAAAAGGTTCCGATGAACAAACAGGAGGAAATTTTGGTACAACTGGCCATGTTGACTGTGGTGGATTAAATGAATGAAAATCAAGAGTACTTGGTTTTGCTGGGCTTGGAACAAAAAACGGAGGCCCAACCTGCTGAAAACTTGGATAAGATCTTTTGTCATTTTTATTTGCAGATTTTAGTCTCACACCTTTTAAATAAGGTTCTCCATAGTTTCTTTCCTTGAACGTTGGGAAATCTGGTGCAGCATGGCCAATAGGGCTGTGTCGAGTAAAGACTGGCTTAGTGTCTGCCTGTCCTTTGTGGCAGTTCTCCTTGCTAGATGTCATGTGGAATGGCTTTAATTTTTGAGAAATATATGGCAGTTTGTGTTGTTTTTGTGTGTTTGCCAATGGAGAATATATGGTTTCTGAGTTCTGAGGACTATGCTGCATGGAGGCAACAAACGACGAAATTGTCCTCTCTGGAGGCAGTGGAGGAATTTTGCATGATTTAGCTGAATCATCTTCAAGCTGAAGCAGCACTGCAGAAAGAAGTGGACGTTCTCTCTGTTTCTCTGTAACAAGCATGACTGTTCCTGGACCAGAAATGTTAGTATTCAGTCCACGATATTTTGGCCAAGTGCCACTGTTTTCTTGCTCTAGCTCTTTCTTTTTATAGTTTTTTATATTGGTTTTTGTTGATTTTTTCAATGCCATTTATCACAGCATCGAACTCTGCTATGACATCCTCTTCTGCTTTAGACAAGATGTAACTCTTGGAAACTCTGTCACGTTCTTGACGTTCCTGATACTTGTTATGGCGACCTTTTCTGATACGATCCCATGCCTTTTCTAGAATATTATCAGATGTGCTATGGATAAACTTCTGATCAGCTGACTTGCTTTCTCTCCAATGGACGGGTTTAGGACTATCCAGGCTGTCTGTTTGAGATCCACTGTGTTTGACATTCTTTATGCTTTTTCCCTCCTCTTCTCCACTGTCCCACACATTTTCTCCAAGCAGACAAGATCTGTCCAATGATGATGCTATCACAGATTGCTCTGGCAGTGTAGGTATCACAGACTGACTGACTGGTGTTGGCGATGAACCATTTGAGTTAAAGGGTGACACTTGCCTCCATACATCCAGAATCACAGACTCACCGCTCTCTTCCAACATCTTCATCACCTCCTGAGCAGACATGTTGCTCACTAATTGACCATTAATCTGAAGTGGGGAAAAAAAAAATCCATGAATCATAAAAGTCATCAACTTCCTCTCACCCACATTCATTGTTAACAACAATATTACTCCTGCAATTTTAACGCAGGCTGTCTCTTCACTTTGTGTTAACTGTGGTTACTTACAGTGCTAAGTCTATCTCCAACATTCAACATTCCCTCTTTGGCAATGGTTGAGCCAGCAGAAATCCAACTGATAAACAAACCACCTTCTACCTGAATTCCCAGATCTGTAAATACAAAAAATATTTAATAACTGGCAAGAAACAGTCCAAAAAAAAAAAAATTACTTAGTTTATTCTATCTCAGCTTGACACCTGTCTATTTTGAAAAATCTATGTATAAATAGTGTTTCAGCCAAGTCATAGTTTTCATTAAAATTTTTTCCTTGAGTAAACTTGAGAACCATTACAAGCCAGCAAAACTTTAAACTGAGGAAGTATGGTGGAAACAGTGAACATTTTAGGCTGTGACATCAACTCTCATCTCTCCTTTGAGAAACTTTATCCAAGTCAGAAATCTCTGCTCACCTTTGACTGTGGACAGGTTTAGCTGAACTGGCTGCCACAGTCGAGTTGCTGATTTCCTCCTCCTCACAACCTGTAATGAAGCACACAGACAATAAGTTGAATTTTCTGAGCAACACTTCTAGCTTGAACATAAAAAAATTTTTTAAATACAAATATGTAGAATAGGATTTAAGTGCAAACATTTGAGGCAATTATGAATATTAAATGGTTTAAAAGACAAGTTTAGTAGCACATCTGATCATTGTCTTTCAGGGATTTGTAAAGTGTCTACCACAGCTCTAAAATTCTATGAATCTTTGAATTTTGAAAAATATCCATATATACAGAAAAATTTAAGACAATCTTAGAAGCCACTGATTGAAATGAAAAGATTAATACTTAAAAAAAAAACAAACAAAAAATGTTAAGGTAGATGTACTCTGAAACAAGAACATTTTTAATGATCTGACATTTCTTTTATTATTGGGTATATAAGCAAGTATGCAAGAAGCCAAAACTATTTATACATGGATTGTTAATTATCAAACTGATAAAGGCTTGAACACCCCTGACTAAAATGTATCTGGCAGATTTCCATCATTCCTATTATAACAATGATCTTTTTTTTTTTTTTTTAGGTTCAAAGAAATTTTATTTAAATTTCGATACTATAGTAACAAAAATTGATAATTTTTTAAAAATGAAAACTTATGGTCTTAAAAGGATTTTAGCCAAAATTAGTTTACATTGAGACTGCGAGCCAGCTGCCCAACCATGATCTTAGCAACCCTGAAGGTGAAAGTAAGACAGACAACTGTGATTGTATCAAGATTTTTTTTTGATTGATCTAAATTCATCCATTTCATTGAATGTTCTGACCACCACAGCAGTAAAACTGTGTGCATATAGATTCAAAGTGGTCCATTCCAATTAATGTCCTGAACATCCTATCCAAATTTCATGCAAATATCACAAACAGTTTTAAAGATATTTGTGTTCAAGGCAACTGCTGATAGCCTAAAAACAACTTTTCTGAGAAATGCCAATTAAAAGTTGCATAGGATTTACAACCATCCAAACTAACAGATTATTGACCCCTTTTCTCATTCTTCAACCAACAAAGTGTAACATAAATAGAAGTACTACCAGAGAAAGCCTTTTTGTATGGAGATTGTCGTATATAAAAAAATTTCTTGCTATGATCTGTATCCACTGGTCAAACACACAGTTAAGAACTATAAAAAATTAATATTGTTTGAAAAAACAACAAAAAAAAAAAGCAAAAACTTAATTCAAAGTTTATATGGAGAATTCACCAAAATACTTAATTGGAGATTATCATTATGAAGTATGTATTACCAAAAAAATGTAACAAATTTAATGGGGTACATCTACCTTAATCCCTCCACCAGGGTAGTTAGAAAAAAACAAAAAAAAAACTTCTAATTTTGTGTATAAATACCAACCATGTTCAATACTCCTGTAGAGTTTCTGACAGCTTCCAAGGCTACTTGTTTTTCCACACTGGTCACATCAATACTGTTCACTCTTATAACTATATCATTCACCCTATAAAAACAACAAAAGCATTAACTATATAAGTAATAATAGTCACTTATATTGCCCCCCCAAAACATACACCATGTAATAATAGTGGTAAATACAATGCTGTTATTCAAAACACAGAAAACAGCCGACAACGTAGCTCAATACCTTTAAAGTTACATAGGTGGGCAGCCATGTCTCAGAATTACTAAAAAATGAGCACGCACAAATCTCCTTACTTTAGTTTTCCATCTGCTGCACTGCCTTTGGTAACATTTCCAACAAAAATAGAATTATCATTTGGAAACTGGGGATCATCAGTACCACCCACAAAATCAAAGCCAAGGTCTTCTGTGTCCAGCTCATTCTGCAATGAGAAATTTCAGAATTTTAATTTTTTAAAAAAGCATTAAATAAAATTTGTTTAAATACTACTGATAATAATTCCACGAGGAAAGTAAGTTGTAAAAGCAGGGTTTAATGAGTCTTCTAGGGTTTAAAAAATCTTTTTTTACTCATTTCTGATTAATAGTTAAGGAGAAAACCATCTTTGTTTTCACATATTGAATAAACTTGCAAGGTTACCATGGCAACCATACAAATAAAGTTGTAAACCGTCATATCTTGAACTGAATATTCAATAAAGCCCCAATAACTTTTCTTCTACATTGATTTGTAATAACAGATACAGATATTCTGCAAAAGAACAAGTATTCCCAAAAAGATCACTTAATGTACAATGGAAGCTGGAAATACTGATAAGATTTAGTTTTAAAATACTGTTTGAAATTGCAGAAATGACCAAAATTAATATTTTCCACAAAAATGCAAAGGTAGCAGCTTATGCTTTTACTTAAAAAAAAAAAAAAAAGAATTATTGTGTTACCAACTAATCCATTTAGTACACACTATTATAAAATATCTGTATACTTTGATATTGATTGCATTATCCACTACCTATCCAGAACTATATCATTTTGAAATCCACTTTTAATGCTCATTTACCATGATTAAGGAGAACGTTAAACATTTCAGCTCCCTACTTTGCCATCAAACCACAAGCTACACTGGTTTTACGTACTAAATCTATCTCTAACGTTTCTGTTTCCCATTCCACCATGTCAGCATCAATGGCTGAATCCCTGCTGTGGTTATGTCCAACAGAATTCAGCTGGTTCTTTCGAGTCTCCTTTTCCAACAAAGCATCATATTTCTCCCTTAATAATTAAAAAAAGTTCTATTTTTTAGAGTACATAATTAAATCAATGTCATTCTCTATTGTCAGATATGCATGTTTAATACTTTCATTGGCTAAATGTCAATGACCCATGAGTTCATAATAATCCCTTTTTACCAACAAAAATTAATAAAGTGGTAGTGATCTGAAAACACTTTAACAGTATGTCAATTTTAAAATTTTTTTCAAATTTAGTTTTCCAGATTTCGTTGTTGGTCTAACTAACATGTCAAAACAGCTATAATAATTCTTATTCAATAGCTCATCAATTAAAACCAAGATTGCTACTGCTAAGTATAAATATACACACAAAACAAAAGCATATTTAAAGTTCAGGGAAAACATTAAACAAAAATGAAGAACCCAAGACTAACTAATCTAGTGTCATCTACTCAATTTTACTATAGTATAAAGTCTGCTTTTTTCTTACTGAATATTTGCTAAACTCGGCATGCATTGGTATAAGTAAAATCATGATCATCCACCATTAGGCATTTAATAAGTAACATAAATTGAATGGATTTACACAGTGAAACACCAACTCCAAAACTTTTGTAAAAGCTAACTAATACCTGATTTCCTTCAGTTCTCTATATGCCTCATTCTTTTGTTTCTTTAATTCATCAAGTTCCCTCAGAGCCTGGGCAAGGTCACTAACTGCTCGATCTCTGTCTCGTCGTAAGCTATCACACAAATTGCGTATACTTTCCCTTTCCTGCACAATTTTGTCTCTCTCACCAAATGCCCAATCTCTTCTCTTTTTGGCCAGTTCTGCTTCTTGCAATGCATCTTTGAAGAAAAAAAAATAAAATTTTAAAGAAAAGGAAAAAAAAAGATTGTACAGAACTAGGAAGCTTATTGAAGCTTGACAAGACAAGCCAGCAAGCTCAGATTTTGAGCTAAATAGTATTAAAAATAATTTTTCATGTGTACAAAAATACATTTAAGTAGTTTCAAAAAAAAAAAATGCATCTCTTCACACCATCTGCCTCTGCTAAATGTACTAGTTTGTTTTTAATTTTGTTCACAATCAAAGTATAAATGTTTACATATTCTCCAAAATTTTAAATAAAATCTAAGATTAAAATCTGCATATATCTACCCTTTTTCTTGACATTTTAACTTTAAAGGAACAATGAAGTCCAGTTCAAACATGAACCGTTTTATATAACCAAAGTATCTTAAAATAACAAAAGGAAGATGATCCAGCAATGCATAAAAGCAAACAGATTAAAAAAATAATTATCTACTTGTCCTTAATTCCATCATTGGATCTCATGAGCTCTATCTTCATTAACTCGCAGCAGCCTTTCGAAACCAATCTATAAAGAAACCTACCTGTCCAGACTATAAAAAAAAAAAAAAAACTCTCTCAAAGCCATGACACACTATTGGTATGCAGACTCAGTTTCAATATCACTAATAAATAATTACAATCAGCCAATTGTGCAGACATTAAAACCCCTTAATTTATTAATAGAGTTCATCATTCAATAATTTAACTGTCAGATCTGTTTTTCACATTACATAGACTCATAACTACACTTGCCAAGGCTTCTTTTTAAAAGACTGTTTCAAGTTCAGGCATTTATACTAGCGTCACTTTAGAGACCAAATAATTTAGTTTGGTTCTTTTTAAAACCCAATCTGAAAGGTAACCCAGTTTCTGTTTAAGTGTACTAAGTCTTTATAGAGAAATGATCAACTTCACATAATATAGACTGTACCAAGTAGTTTCTACCATTTAGACTATCTACATAAAAGACAATGCTTTGCAAAATACTCAAACTTTGTCAATTTTATGTAGCATTAGATGATTAATTTCAGTGTAAACTATACAGTAGAAAGAACTTTGCATATACTATCAAGTTAAATGTCATTTTTGTAATTGATTCTAAATGCAAAGGTAACCTTCACAATAAACCTTAAATCAATTTTTCAATTAAAAAAAAGAAAAATGTTAGCATCTTAGTCTCAAGCAACAATAGTAAAGATTTTTCATATCATTTATTTAGTTCATGGATTAATCCATTTGGAAATCTAAATTTTGCACAAAACAAAATGGCAATATTTGAGACTAGTTTAAAAGATTTCCACAAACACTAAATAATGCATACTTTATTTAACAAGGTCAAAGAATGGACCAACATTACCTCAGCACTCACTTTTAAAATTAAAAATTAGAATGCTAACAGTAGCTATTTAATCTTTCATTTCTGATGACCATAGCAACACTAGGCTTCTATACATGGATTGTTTTATTATCTAATCTAGAAATCTGGGTACCTGTAACCAAAATGAAGTGTGCTCAGACACATTAAATATTCATAAAGGCAAGCAGGTGTGGCCTGGCTGCTGTTCTCTTCTTGCTAATTAAAAAAAAAAAAAAAAACTGGAAAAATTCAAAGCAGTATAATACAGCAGTTGCAGATTCAGGATTTTGGTAGGTTACGTGTTTGTTTTTTTTTTAAAGGGTCTCATACTCTAGATTAACCAAACATACTTTGTTTATATTTAATGTAAATCTAGTTTTGAGTAAACATCAATTTTGAGTTTGGCTGGCTGAGGAGGGGAGGGACATCTGAACCCAACAAACCCACCTGGATCCACCATTATACAGAAACAATGCTAATGTAAAGTATATTTACCAGCTTTGCTTAATTTATTTTTGTGCTGATAAATTAGATTGAGTTATAGTATATCTGGATTTTATGAAATCTTAAAACTCACAACTGAATGGTGCCTAAATGGCTTCAAATTTTGAGAAACAGTTGCTTCAGAAAAGGAGTGAAGGCAGGTTATAGTAAACAGTAGTAGTAGGTAAGCTTCAAGTGGACGTGTCTCAAATTTAAGCAATAAATTGATACAATTAATCTGATTTATAAAAGAACTGAAATGCTACCTCATGAAAAAATAATTTCAAATTTGAACAAGATTGATATTACAATTTCAATTATTCACCAAGAAAGCACATGGCCATGAACTAATTTCAACATTAGTTTTAATCAATTTACAAAAAGTAGCATATGATTTTTTAGTAATTATGCTGCTGACATAGCTAAACTGGAAGGGCTAATTAAAATACATATATTTTAAGTCTGTTTCATTCATTCACATTTAACTTTTCTTGTACATCATTTTAGATGTTTTGCCTAACAATCCAAAGACACTCGAGCATTAAGGAATAAAAGTAGTATATTTGTTGTACTAGTATTAATGTCTAACAAAACAGGTAGCAGTCTGGTCCAAAGACTTGACTCGACTCGACTCTCCCCCCCTGGTAGTGAGGGGAGAAAATAGATTCTTATTTATAGCAGTTTGTTACATATAACAATCACTAGGTTGGACCATTTCTAATAAAGCATATAAAGATGAGTATTTATCTAGATATGCACATTTATTGATACAATTTGTGTGTGAAATCTTAAAGGGGAGGGGGGAATTAACTGAAAGATTTTGATGTACAGTGGATACCAAATTCACGACTGAACATTTTTTTAAGACAGAGAATTTGAACCTGCAGTAAGATGGGTGCTTATAAAATTTCTGTTTAACTCTATGCACAAATTTAAAAGTTCTTCAGGATCAATACTGCAAAAATACAGGAAAACAAAAATCCTTAGCATCTCTTTAACCTTCCCTTGTATAGCAACATATGCCGAGATTTCAGATGATGACTAGGTATTTATAAATCCAGCAAGAGCTGAGATGTACATACACTAGCATGACAATGGAATACATTAATGAAAAAAATATTCTATCATGGGAATTCCATGTGAACTTTCAGATGTACTGCACTACACACACACACACACACACACAAACACAAGCATTGTTGTGTGAGAAAGTTTTGATTTGAGTGCTAAACTAAAACGATATCCTTTACATTGATTTTTCACTGGTCAACAGTTTGTGTAGATAAGCATTTGTTGTACAGAAAACAAATGAGGGTAACACAAGGTCTTAATCTTACCATTTTTTAAAGTTACATTTTACAATTTTTTTTAAGCCTTACGTACAGTACAAATATTAAAAAAATAAATACTCATTCATTAATTAAAGCAGCTTTAACCCTTTATCAATTATAATTAGGATAGTTAACCCACTAATTTTTTAAATTTTATTACTTAGAATATTCATTAAATATCATAAAACTTAAATTTACTTTTAGCCCTTGTATTTAAAACTATTACATTTAACTTTATCACAACTGATCTACTTCTGAGCTCCAATCCTCACCAACTAAAACCACACCACCAGTTCCCCTTTTTTAAGTTTTAATGTTCAACTTTTACATAAAAACTGAAATAATGTTTAAACATTTTTATTTAATAGGCTAATTAGGTGGGATAGAGTTTAAAATTGTTTTCCATTGGATGGATGGTTGGTTCCTTGAGCAGAACACATTCTGGCTAATCACCAGTGAATTATAGCTCACATTTAGTTCCATGTTGAATAACAACACAATCAGCTTGGTATAAAAATAAGTTAACCATTACACATTTTGCATATTCCTAGTCAGTGGATTAAAAGAATCCAAGACTCACAAACAAAGCATACCATTCAGCTCATGTTGCAGCTTTTCAACCTGTTTTTTTAAGCTGTCCATCTCTCTCTCCTGCTCCATCTCCTCAGCATCTTTTCTAGTCCATTCATAATTTTCCTGTAAGATCCTATTCCTATGCTCCTGTTCGGCTAGTTCCCTTTCCTGGACCAGAATAGTATTAAAATTAATTTCTTCTTCCTTTTTATTATCTGAAATCACATCATGATACTTTTCACAGAGATTTTCATACTCTTTCACTGCTTTATCACGATCCTCTAACACACCAACAATCTTCTGCTGCAAACTGCTGATTTCATCTCCAAATGTTTTCTTCTCTTCTTCCAGTATTTCTATTCTTTTGCTTGCTTCTGCTAGTTTATCCTGTAATTGCTCAATTTCTTTATGAACTGTATCCCTTTCAGACATGATCAATGAATACTCCCTGAGTGCTGCATCACGATCACGACAACTGCTATCCAGTTCTTTTTTAGTAAGTGAATGAAGAGTCATTGATTGAGTCATCTCTTTCAAAGTTTCATCTCTCTGCTGTGTTACCTTTGCCAATGCTTCTTTTAGTTTGTTTACCTCACGCAAAGCCTGATCCCAGTTTCTAATAGCTGCTGTACATTGCTGTTTCAAACTGTTCCGTTCCATCACAGCAGAATCACGTTCAGCACACACATCATCATAACTTTTCCTAGCCCGCATAACCTCTTCATTTGCATTTTCTAACCTACTACAAGTTGCACTGTGTGTAGCGATGAGATCAGCGTAGCGCTGTCGGATGGAATCATAGTCTTTCTTCAGAGCTTCATATTTACCAAGAGCAGTGTCATACATTTTGTTGAGAACTTCATTTGATCCCCTTTCATTGATAACTTCCCTGTGTTGTTTATGCAAATCAATAATCTCCTGCTTGTCTTCCTCATGCAACTTTTGCATGTCCATAACTTTTTGCTTCAGCTGCTTGTTATGAGCATTTAAATCTAAGTTTTCACCTTTAAATGTCTGGATATCATCAGTGAGCTGCTTTAATCTAGTAAGTGCTGTTTTATATTTGCACGGTAAGTATCTGCTTCTTTCACTGCCTGATCACATCTTTTCACAGTGTCTCCATGCTGTCGTTTTAACGACTGCAGTTCGTTCATGGCTCTTTCACACTGTGACTTCAGCCAGTCATAGTCCCTATTCTTTTCAGCTAATCGAGTTTCTCCATTCATTGTTATTCTGTATGATTCAACTTTATTTGGATATTTCTGGTTGAGATGAAAATCCGAAGTGTTGGCTTTTGTCGCCACATCACCTCCATTTACTATACTCTGGCCACTGACCAGCTGGGAGGTGGTGGCACTGCTAATGGTGGCTTTGGTCTCAGTAGCAGATGACACCAACACTGTGTGGTTCAGCTCATATTCACAGGACGGAATAATCTTTGTGTATGTTTTGTTGCTAGGAGAAATGGACTGTGGAACTTTACTATCTGAAAAAAAAAAAACAAAACAATTTTTTAAAGAATTAAAATAGATATTTTAAAATATTTTGAGCAGTTTCCAATAATTTCTTTTAAGAAGTGTTAAAATGTAGTTCTACACAAAAAAAGAAAATCAATCATCAAGCACATCTGACTAAAAATGACAGAATTTTATCTTTAATCTGCTTTTAAAATCTATGTACAAAATTAACATTTGGAAATGACAGTAATGGTGATATATTTTAATTTTCAACTTCCTGTTCATGGAAAATTATCCTTGCATTATGCTTTTCAAAATGGAATGAATTACAATAGATAAAAAGTTATTTGCCTATATCTAATTGCAAAAAATAAAAAAAAAGAGCAGTAGCAAACTATCATGAGTAATAGATTCATTCATGTTGTGTTTATCACAGAAATTTTCATGAATATATTAGGTTGTCGTTACAAAAGTTTTGTTGATTTTTATATTATGTTAATTTGGGGTTCGTTTTTTGCAGGCTTGTGAAGGTGTATGTAGATAAGTTATGTATTGTTTTGTATCATGTGCTTTAGCATACATTATGCCAAACCTACCTTTTTAAAAATCATAAAACGGATATTTCTTTCAGGATTCTGAGTGAAGCATGGATAGAAACATTTTTTGTGCCATTTTGCTTCATGAGTTCAAACTAGGCCACAAAGCGAGCGAGGCAACTTGTAACATTAAGCAAGCAAGGAGTGAGGAGACAGCAAAGGAGTGCACAGTACAACAATGGTTTGCAAAGTTTCGATCAGGTGATATGAGCCTCGAAGATAAAGAACATAATGGACGTCCTTCTGGCTGTGATGACAACCGTCTGAAAGCCTCAGTTGAAGCCAATCCAAGAAAAACAGTCCGAAGAAATTGCTGGAGAGCTTGACGTAAGCACTGAAACTGTTTTCTGGCATCTTTACACAATTGGCGAGGTGGAAAAGCTTGACAAGTGGGTGCCTCACAAGTTGAATGAACAACAACAAAATTGTCGATTGGGGATCTGCTCTTTGCTTGT
This sequence comes from Nautilus pompilius, assembly GCA_018389105.1. Lineage (NCBI taxonomy): Eukaryota > Metazoa > Mollusca > Cephalopoda > Nautilida > Nautilidae > Nautilus > Nautilus pompilius. The sequence goes on from JACATO010001069.1 coordinate 394,051, forward strand.
CATAAGAAACAAAACCTGGTGAAACCATCACAGCTGAAAGGTACTTTCATGAAGTAAAATGTTGTTCATCAGAAACTCTCCAAACCACAGCTGGCGTTGGTGAATCGAAGAGGTCTAATCCTGCTCCATGACAATGCTCGTCCCCATTCTTCAGAAACTGAACATGTTAGGTACAAAGTTCTCCCTCACCCAGCCTATTCACCAGACTTTTTTCCCCACAGACTACCACCTTTTCAAACACCTCGACAGCTTCTTCCATATGAAATCCTTCTCCAACCACGCAGCAGTTGAAACTGTCTTCCAACAGTTTATTGACTCCAGAAATCCAGATGTTTTTCAAAATGGTATAAAGACTCTTGTAACACATTTGCAGAAGTGTATTGATTGTAATGGAACTAACTTTGATTAATGAACGATATGAAGTCTCATTGTTGCGGTAAAAAAAAAACGACAAAACTTTTGTAACAATCCCATACAAGCTAGCTAAAAACAGGACATAACAGTTGTCAGATATGAAGTTATTCAAGTTAATTGATGAAAAAACTATATACCATGTGACTGTATTTCAAAGTTAAGGAAGTTTATTTTAGAAAAGGATAGGGAAAAATAAAAAAAACAAAAAAAAACAAAACATTAAAAACTAAATAGTCATGTCTGCAAGCAACCCGTGTTCTAAACAAGTTTAGTGGCTCACCTTTATTTTGAACTTCAGAACCAGGATCTTAGCTTTGGCCTCTTTTCCAACAGCTAGATAATTAACATTACTATCCTTAGCTCCTTAATTCTTGCTACTCTCAGTACAAAGTTTACAAATCAAGAGAGATGCCACGTTATCACTAATCATTTCATAAAATGCATTTACTTCAAGCTATATAAAATAAAGGTTTCATGTGATGCTTATCTGGCACATTACACTCATATTTAAAATGTCATACAACCATATGCATTAATGTAGGACTGTTACAAAGCAATGTAAACTACCATTTATTTAGGGACAAAACAGACCTTTTGCGCCACTTTGATAACTTTTGGAACAACACTGCTATAACATTACCTAAACTTTCAAAAAAGAAAGGATATTCCAAGCAAAAGAAATGTATTTGGTGGAATTTAGAGCAGGTAGAATTAATTCCTAACTTTTGCTGAGATTTAGTTATTATTTTTTGCCAAATAAGCTTTAAGTTTACAAGTTTCCTCATAAACCTAAGAGAGTAAATGCATACTGACTACTTGAATTACTGGCTGATACCTACCTACAGGAGAAATCTTTGTATCTAATCTGATCTGAAAAGTTCTTGATTTCTTTTTATAAAAGCTACTGCAAATTCAAAATCAGCCCTTTTGTTTACATTTTTGAATGCACTAATCAAGAGAAAGTTGCTTCTGATTTGATAAATCAATCCTTGCTAAATGTTCCATAAATTTGACACTATACCTGATATATTCACTTAAAAGAGTGATGCTTTTTATTTGAGTTGAAAACATGAACATGCAACATTTACACATTTTAATTTAAGTTTTACAAATAGCATCATAAATATCAAAATTAAGTATAAATTTAAAATTCTTTTATGATAATTCAATTTTTTTAAAAAAACTTAAATATTTCTTTTTATCTAAGAACTCAATTCATCTCAAAGTAGGAATTCAATCAGCAAATATATTTTAATGATATTGTATGCACATTCATGTGTTTTGACTTAAGTAAACTATTTGAATTTTAAAAATTTGAAGATCATAAATTTTATGGCTGAGCTTTTGCCTCAAGGACTCTTAAAAGTACTAATAATACCAGTAAGATATTGAGTACAGAGTATATGCTAAAAAATCAAAATGTTAAAGGATGGAAAAAAATACTCCATATCAAAACAGAACTACTTCCTGGCTGACCAACTGTCTAGCCAATATATTTTTGATACCTGAGTCCACAAGATAAAAGCATGAAGTTTCAATGTATCACATCACATGGTATCGTTCTCGAAATTTATGGTCTTCATTTCTTTATCAGCCAAAGCATTAAATCTTTCATGGATTTATAGCAGAAAAAAAAATTAGAATAATACTAAAAGCCCTTTTTAAAATTTCTTGCCATGCTTCTAATGTACCAAGAAGTTTGTAATGTGCACTTAACTGCATACAGAAACAGGCAGAGCATAATGGTAAGTGCTGTTAAAGAGTTATAACTCACCAAGTTTTGGTTGGTGACTGACTGACTAGTTGTCCAGAGCTGACACCAGAAAACTAGATAATGCTCACTGATACCAGAATTCCTGTACTAGGTGTTTGCTTCTAGTTAGACCTGACAGGATTTATTGACCGATGAAATGATACAATCCAAAAATAAACCTGGAAGCTCTCTGCATAATTTCAAAATTAGAGGAATGCATTCTAAAGATGTTTTTTTAGTTTGCAGACTTCATTAAAAAACTGCCCAAAAACCTTAGCTTGAATCATAAATATGGTTTGTTTTATCAATCAAAACCAATCTGCCAATATGTAGATGGTTTAACATAGCAATCAAGAAAAACAAATTTCTTTCTTTAAGCAAATAAATGGACAAACAGAAGACTATAGAATTATAATACATAAATAAAATGACAAGGTGATATAAAAATTATTGTAATTTAAAATACTATGGTTAAAAGACCACAATTTGAAAAGAAAAAAAAAATACACAGTAAATATTTCATTGACAGTTAAAACAAACTATTTAAATTAAAAACAAAAACTGAGGAGAATTTAAACATCCATAGACTAAAGAGTATAAACATGTTTGAATTCCTATCCAAATCGGGAGATATACATCCAATATCTGTATGTACATATATACACATATGCACATTATATAGTAGATACTTGTTTTGCAAAAGTTAGTTTCGCAAATTTAATACTTAATTTTTTGTAAGGTATCTGATATCTCGAGGTGAGTTGGGTAATCAGACTGTTATAAATTTATAGCAAAATAATAAATTTAAAAAAAACAAAAAAATGAGAGGGCTGGTGCAGCTGAAGTAACAGCTACTGTTGGTGCATTTCTATTGATGCAGGCGAGTAAAACTATTGTGAATAAATATAGGCAAAAAGATTATTAACTTGTTGATGGTCTAATTGCCCTGCTACTTAGTAAACAAACTGGGTCAGCACCACACCCTTTTGTCACATGACCTGCAACTAGCTCTACAGAAGTTCTAAAATATCAGATGCTGGTTGTTCAGTATTTTTTAACTATTTTAAAAAACAGTCATGTTCATATTTGTCTGTCCTAGGCAGTGAGTTCAGAATTTTGAAAGAGAAACTTCCAAGTCAACAAAACATTCAAATGAATTGCCTCTAGTCTTCTTAACAATTAGTGTGTATATATATATATATATATATAATCATGTGTGTGTGTGTGTGTAGATTTCCAAAAATTCTTCTTCTTTAGTGTAACTAATGAGTTTTATCATTATTGGAAAAAAAGATGAAAAATGACAGATTAGGGATGTACATTCTAATGCATAAATAATTCAGCTTTAATATATATAACAGCTGTAACAAGACATCTTTTAAGTAACATTGGCTATAAATGCAATCTAATAGTACTACTAAACTCTGCTACTAATGCTGGCTGTATTAGGTCTTTAATCTGTTAGAATTACCAATTTCTTGTGTACTTCTTATTAAGAAGAGATACAATTGTTTCCTGTTGTCTTTTAAATAAAAAATATTAAGTGCTGGCTTTAAATTCAGTAATCTTTTTCCTTCAATAACCACACATAAAAAAAAGTTCCTTTAGAGACAAAACTTTTATGCTTTTGACCAATTTAGGCATAAAAAGGTTAATACAAGATTGCCTTTAAGCGTTTGTACAAAAGGTAAATCATGTAAAATATAAAATAAAGATTTTCAGTATTTTTCAATAACTAATAAAGCTTTCTGCTATAAAATTTATCTAATATCCAAAGTTGAAGAGGAGAAATCCAAATTATCAACTGAAATACACCATACACAAATTGGTAACTTAACACTAAATTGATACATCCATGACAAGAAAACAGCAGTATATATATACAGGGTGAGTCAAAAGTAGCACCCAGTTTCTTTCTGGGAAGTCATGCTCATGTTGTTGATGTTGTTAATATGTTACCTTGATGTTGTTAATACCTTTCTTTGTTTTGCAGGTTATTAATGACAGTTTGGAAAGTTACTAAATCTGTATCAAGTTGAACCATGAATTACCTTTGAACACAAAGTAAAACAGCCTGTTACAATTCCTTATTCCCTGAATAAATGGAATAATTTGACATAATTAATTTGAAAACATGTCTTTCATTTATTTCTACCTTCTTGCACACTGTAATACAAATGGCAAACAAACAACAAACTGACAGCCCTAAAACAAGAATTGGGCGCTACTTTTGACTCACCCGGTATATATATTAAAAAGCCTTAGCTAATATTTCCAACATCAGCAACAAGGCTGCTTTGCATAACATTCCTCTAGTATCAGGGGAACCAAAGGCATGTCCCATACCACCTGAGCAAATTAATGCAGCTGTTGCCATAATACAGAGCACCTGCTCTTCGTCTTTACTACCTCAGATAGCACACATGATTCTCAAAGGAACAGGTGTGCAAAAAAAAAAAAAAAAAAGTCATTGAAACTTTTGATTCCAAGATCTACATTAAATTTGTGTAAAACTTCAAAGGCTAATCTCCATCAACTGATGTGCTAAGATATTGTTTTGGAAGAAGGTCACCTCTGAAATGGCATGTGTATTCCATACAAGCCAACTGGTAAAAAGATGCCCGTCTTAAAGATTAAATCAATATGATCTATTAGAAAATAATAATCAAGTATTTAATCGGTAAGCTGCAATGATTGTAACCCCCGATATCCACCATATGCACAAAAAAACAAACAAAAGTTTTAAAAAATGGGTGGACATGTGCTCCGCTTGGCTACCCAACTCCCCCAAACGCTCCTCCCCTCACGGGAAACCTAAACAATGGCAGGAAAAATACTGTGAAAATTTAGGTGCACTGCAGCTTAAGGGAAAAGGAGAATGTTTGATTGCTTTATCTTAAGCCATGTTTATATCAGTTTAAGAGTCATCAAGACAATCCATCTGACATCTGAGACCTAGTTTCAATTGTGATATGATCGCTCATTTATAACTAATTTTACAAAAATCTGAAAATTACAATCATTAAATCTGCATCCTGTTATGAATGAAAGAAAATAAATCCATTTCTATTATTTCACAAATTAATTTTTTTCCCTCAAAGAAAACTGTTGCCTAGATAATGCTTTCAAAGTCTATTTTAGAGTTAGCTCCCCTACTAGTAATTAAAGTAAATTCAAAATCAAAATGAGAAAACAGAAGCTATTGACAAAGAAAAAATAAAATTTACTAAATCAGGTTTTTTTCTGGAATTAATATTATAACAGTCATCAGGACTCAGTCTCTACCAGCATTAAAATATATATAATTCCTCAGCCACAGGTTAGTTTTCTGATGGGCCTAACCATCTTCTAATATAATTTTCCAATACAAAGCTGCTTTCAAGATTTTTTAGTGCAACTAAACAGAACACTGATTTCAAGACTACAAAATGATCAATAAAAAATAAAAATCTACAAGTTTTTGTTGGTTTTTTCTTGACAGGGTTGACTACTCTGTTGAGGAAGCACAGTGATGCTGTTAGCTACTAGAGAGCATTATCCTGTGCCATGAAGGGCTGACACTGGCAACTTAAGCAGGGAAATCTAAAAAAAAAACAAACCTACATGACTGGCTGGTGAAGAAGAGCAAGAAGAAACCATGCCAGGGAGGTACATCAAAATGAACCAACACCGACCGGGGATTGAGCTCAGGCCCTCAACCTTGGTAGTCCAGTATCCTAACCACTGGCCATTTAACATAAGTTTAAAAATAGGGAGCAAAATTTGTCAATATTAGTGATGTTATTGTAGCATGACAACAAAGAAAATAATGTCTCTTGTGATAGCTAAACTGCCTTTTTCATTAAAACTCTGATTACCAGTAAGAATGATAATAGGATGGTGTATATTTTTTTTTTTTATTTGTAAGTGAATTGAATGCAATGCATAGAAAACTTTTGGATTTTAACCAAGTTCCATCTATGTACATGTAATAAATGTCTCATCTATGGGATGCCTAGTTTCAAAATTCTCTGTCTTGAAATAAATTTTCAGTATTATCAGCATTGATAAAGATTTCTACAATGCTGCAGAGGCATAGTTTACCATTCCTATAATGTCCCTCTACCCTAAATACAACAATGAAAGACCACCATGAAGAAGTTAAAGAAAAACAGATAGTATGATAAAGTTCTGATCTAAAATAAACAGTACTATTCTAAAATACTGTTGTTCAAATCATTCTAAATTTAATCTAGCTGTATTAATGGAATGTAACAAATTCAACACCAAAGGAAGCAGTGTCAGTAAAACTAAACAGCAATCTTTTTTATGAAACATACCAAAAGTTGTGCAATGTTATCTATGGCCTCGTGGGCAGTCCAGTCATCATCACCAACTTAGAGTGAATGAGTAACTCTCAGATCTGGGTGGGAACCCAAACACTTAACCATCAAAGCCAACAGATTCACTAGAAAATGGTCACTGGGCCAACTTTCTTAAATCAGGCATAATGCTACGAGTGTGCAGGAAAACTAAAAATTCTACAAACTGCAATAACAGTACATAGACAGATATGATTCATTCTGTTTGCATGTAAATTTAAATAAACTGAAAAATGATGGTTGCAATAAGATTTGTGTAGGATGATCTAAAAGAACATAGTAATTACAAAAATGTGCAATTTATAAGCCAAAACTAGTGTGTTTTGGAAAAAAAATTAGAAAAGTAGGATTCGTTCAGTCAGTTTTCTATTTATTAGAAAGAATTTAGACTTCAGACTGATGGTTAGTGTTAAAATGGATTTATTATACAGAGATATTAAAATCTGCATAAAGGCAGGGTAATAGACAGTTGGATTTTTGTCATTCTTTTTTATTAATGTTAAAACAAAATGTAGTTGCCCCTTCCCTAAATTAGTAGCTAACTACTATCAAAGCCAGCAAGGTACTATTAAGAACCATTTCGTACCACTCATGCATAACAACTAGAAAGGGCAGGAGACATTTGGGGCATGCCACCACAATGTTTTGTAGTCTTGTAATATTGTTAGAGAAATTTCAACAAAATTAACTGCAGGTTTATAAGATGTGAATGGAATCTAGTTCTATAAACATGCTTAAGAATGCTCTTGAGTCTAGACAGAATTTATATTTACAGAGGCTATATATAAAAATTAGACTTTCTGCCCGTTAAGTTGTAGTTATGAACCACCTTTGGTCAGTAAGGACCAATAAGAAAATTGGTTAAGCTCTAACATAGTGAGTTATTTTACCAATTGAAAAATATCCATAAACAAAGTATGTCTAATTATTATACGGGTAAAATATACAGATTTTGGATTGTATGAAAAAATAATCTTCAAAAGAGAAGTTAAGATAACTTGTTTAAAAAGAAAAAAAAAGAAAAACTAAAACAAAAGTCTGTACAGTCACATTGCCACGTCATGTACCTGGTATGAACCTAGCTGTTATCTTGGTTTATCAGTAATCAATACTTGAAGGCAGACCACTGGCATTAAAGAATAAAGATGCAGTTACTAAAGAAACAAGTGACCTTGTCATACTCTTGTTTGTCCATCAGACTGACTAGAACAATCTACAACCAACCAAACCAGCCATTACAAAACTATCAACAATAAATCAATACCTGTGAAGAGAATACTGATGATATAGCCTAGCAACAACTACACTAAAATATAATCTTAGTTACAAAATTGAGATATCTCTCTGCAGTTAAAATTAAAAAATAATACCTATGTTATCTTACTACTAGGAGAGAAATAAAAAATCTACAGAATTGTATTACTAATGCAGGTTGATCATATTGTAATTCTGCAAGTAAATGAGTGAAATAACCAAAAAGAAACTTGCTATAGTTGAGGGTGATGCACTATAAGTATCACCTGGATATGCAACTAAATTTCTGCAGTAGACTATATTCTAACCACAATGACCAAATAAAAATCTAGCACAGGGTCATAGGGAAACTGAATCCAACAGCCAGAAAAACTGTCTCAACAGACCACAGAAAAATAGTGGACTGTTTGGTTTGTTTGGCAGCATCACATAATCTGAATATCCTCCACACATTTTGGTGGGTGGTGAACAGAAATTAGATAGCATATATTCTCTCTTCAGCAATGTGCAGAGAATGTGATACAGCAATTAAACATCAAAGAGAGAAAGCGGGTCAGCAGCATCTGCAGATGCCTACCCAGCTGCCTGTCTTCCTGACTGAAAAAGTATGGTCATTTTACATTTTCACCATCCAGCCTAACATATGGTATCCAAAAAATACACTAACTATAAATGTTACCGAGTCTTTTTTGTAGTTGTTTTAAACATATCATTTTTTAAAATCTAGATTTAACAAGTTCCATACAATGTTCCTAATTTAGAAATTTTTTCAGCTCTAAATTTAAGGTAAATTCAAATAAGTCTTGCAAGTTCACACACAAAAAGAAAGAAAAATGAAAAAGCAATCAAACCAGCATTGAAAAAAGTAAGTGGAGAAAAAACTAGTTATGCTTACCCAAGTGTTGAGAATGTTGAGAATCATCTTCAGAATCTGTGAAGGATAATGATCTTGAACCTGAAATAAGTAAAAAAAAAAAAAAAAAAAAATCATTAGAATTATGCCTCAGATCTTATGTTTAAAACTGTGCAAATCAATAATTTCACAAACAATTTAAAACAAGAAGTGAGCCCTCTCAGTGAGCAGCTGTCACTACACATCCAACAAGCAATCACAAACAAGTTAGTTCAGAGTTGTACATTTAGTATTCACTGTATCTGCAACATTTGTTAAATTCTAACTCCCCCTTTTAAATAAAGATCACAGCAATAAGAAACTATATTTAGATAATCATCTCTATTTCCATAAATAAAATGGCCCAACCCTGTGATGTGGATTTTATATAAAACTATTTTGAATAAGTGTCCAACACAGACACCTAATAAAATGCTGACCAACCAATAAAACCCACTAGTACATTTATTCTGCACTTTTTAAAAATCAACACTTTACTCAACATTTACACATTCTGTGACTTGTCCATTATATATCCAATTTTCAATCTCTTTATCACTACTAGCAAGCACCCCACCACCCCTTAGAAAATCTTGCTTAGCATGAATACATATTGAAACTGCTTTTTATAAACTATATTTCCAATTAACTTAAGAAAACCTCAAATTACCTTTTTCTATATATAAACTCAAACTTACATCAATAAATCAGACTGAATAAAGTTTCAATCATGAAATAGAGCACTCTTGCAGACTGACATTTTGCTTAATGTTACTACAGTTTTACAATTTTTCTTATTTTTAAATAAGATAGTTAAAATTCTGTTTTAATTACAAGAACCTCAATTCCTCCCAAAAATGTATATATTCAAAAAAGTAAATAGCAGCATTATTCAGGATATTATCAAATAAAGTTTTAAAAATACAAATAAAGCAAAATATAACCAGGATATTATCTGTAATGAAGTTAATTTCTGTCTATATTTTGTTTCGGTTTTCACCAAATTTTCATTGAGATTTTATATTTAATATATTTACTAATAAAATAAAGTAATTTATTAAAATGCTTTCAGTAGATAGAGAATAAATGGCATGGGAGAGTTGAATTACTGTCATTAACCAATTCAATTTGAGATTTCTTTACAAAATGATGATTTTTTAAATAAATTACAAAAAAAAAAAGCAAATGCAATCTACAATATGCTTATTTTTATCTTAAAGACAATTTAGATAACTTTCCACATACTTTTCAGAAACAATTAAAAATAAAGTCAAAGCAAAAGATTCTTAATGGTTTGAAAATTCAACACAGAATTTCTAAAGTAACTTAAAATAAATGAAGAAATAGCTTCTAAAATTGATAACTCAAATCATTTTATCTATAACCAACTATTGGTATTGTAAATAATGACAATAATAAAGCATGAAGCAAATGTTATTTTGGCATGGTTAATCCAGAGAAATCTTGTATCTTTTTAAAAAATTAATTTTATTCAACCAGGTGGTTTAGTTATTTGACTAAAGTTTGTTCAGCTGAATTGCAGTTTGTAATGCAGTTTTTTCAGCCCATTGTTACATATTGGTAAACATTGCTTTAGCAAGAAACAAAACAAACCCAGGTCAATGAGTTTATTTGGTCTAGCTAAGAGCCATATCTTTAAGCCCTACTTAGATAGAATGACAGCAGCACAAACCTGACCCAGAGCCCTTCTAACCAAATTTACCCTAGTTACAAACCTCTTAGCTGCTGGAGATCAGCTGGCTCCCTACCTCAACTAGGCCAGCCTGGGCGATCAACCCATCATTAACTATCCCACACACACCCATCTTTAACACTTGCAATTTCTTAAACTTTCTACATTGTGATAATTAGGATAATTGACATTATCTATTTCTTGGCAATGTTGATAAGTTTCCTCCACTTTACTACTTTTTTCAACCTTTTCCATGCTAGCAGTTAACTTTAAACATATAACACTGAATAATACACACAGGTAATTTTTTTTCTCAAAACACCTACAATAGCTTTCCTGAAAACAATGTACATTTAAAAGGTGGTGTTAATTTCAGACCAGCACTTTAAACATTTTAAAGTGGTGAACTACTGTTTAAATGAGTATGATATCTATAGAAACGTATCATTAAAAAGTACACAACCACAAGAAACACAGGTGAGCATTATATTTAAAAATTAAGTTAGAAAGCAAATCAATTAAAAATTCTTGGCAATGCATTCGCAACTAACTAGAGCTGTGATATGTCAGTACTATACAGTGCTACTGGAGAAGTTAACAATATTGGAAGAGATTGTTTAATATTACAAAATAGATGGGTGGGCTAACTATCTGGTAGACTAGACCATCCGGTTATCACTTATAGAAGACTGATAACAGGCAAATTGACAAAAACTGCCTTTACTGACTTGCAGATGTATAAGTGGTTCCTACCTCTTAACATATCTTGTATTCATTAAACTAGTTAATCCTACATCCTGTCATAGTACTCAAGGGGGGGGGAGAGAGAGAGATGCTTAAAACACCAGAAAAATATATACTTATTTTTTCTCCAATGAATTATAACTAAAATTTTTAAAAACTAATAACATTTTTTTTTCAATATAATTAGTCTTTGCAGCTAATATTTATCCCCAAAAAAATTGATTACACACCACTGTAAGTTTCAAATATCTGCTTACTAATTAATGAAGCATGCTAAATTAAATCATTTTCAATAAAATGCAGTTTTAAATATAAGAAATTGTATCTCTCTCTCTTTTGTAACTGATTATTATATCACAGTTTGCATAATGTGTGTGAAGGATAATCAATCAAGTTAAAGAGAATTCATTCTACAATATTTTTGACCAATCATAACCATAAATTAGCTTTTAGAAATGCTGACTTTTCTCTTTTTTCATTAAAATCTCAACTGCTCCAATCAGTCAAAATTAGTAAATGCTTCAGTTTTTTCATGACAATGATGAAACAGTTTTTAAAAATTTCAATTACAGAATAACTTGATTAATATTAAATATATAAGAAATAATTACAATTTTAAAAAAATATGAAAATAATGCCAGATTTGCTTGACATTTCAATGTAATATTTACAGGAATAAAAGAACTGAAAGATCTAAGCAATGCAAAAAAGTTCATAGTAAACATTTATTTATTTATGCGCATGTGCAGTATTTTGTTTTTTTCCATTTCCTAATTGTGCTTAGATTGTAGAAACATGCACTTCCCAGAGAGCAAAACTATTATTTTACTTGGAACTTCATACTAAAGCTAAATACCAATTCTGGTTGGTTCTCATGCCAAACCACCCATCAAATCTGGTTTAATTTGGAGTATATCAGTTTTACAAAAATGTGTTGCATGATCTCCATAGTCTTATGACCTATCTTGGCCTGAAATCCTCCACTGAGAGGTGCGGCCAAGTCTCAATTTGGCTAGTTACTGACACTTGCTTTATCAATTGATCAGCTTTTAACTGTTTTCTTTAGATTGGTGTTTTTTTTTTAAAGGTTTCTTCTTTCTCATTCAGCAACATATGCAATCTTGCTGTTCAAAAATCTATAGAAATTCTTATGCTGTGTGAAATCCATTCTTGGGGCTAAGGAATCTGCTTTTACATTCGACATCAAAACAGCATGTCCTGGGTCTGCATTAATCACCAGGCTTGGTAGAGATTGTGGTGGTCTTCTGCTGCATCGAAAGAGCGGTAATCACTTTTTTTCTAAGTTGGTCCTTGGTTATTTGCCTTGCTCTTTGTTAGTCTGATCTCTTCAATTATGTTGCATGGTATGGTCATTGGATTGATAGAAGAGTTTCTCATAGCAGATAGCAGTTCAGATGTCAAACCTGGGAGAGGGATATTATAAGGGTAGCAGGATGACAGGGTTATTGTGCTGGCACCATGACATCCACACAACCTGTTATTAACACCTACATCTTGGATACTCTGGCTAGCCACCTGTGACAAAAGCCAAACCCCAAAGACCCCATGAACAGAAACCTGAACAGTACATATAATAAGAATGTTATAGTGACACATGAGGACAAAGATTTTGTTAATAACATTGTTTCCACTGAAATGATGTTTATTGGTGAAGCATATGTAAAGTATTTTTTTTTCAAACAGTATCTAATTACACGAATGTGGATTTCCTAAAACATTAAGACAAGTTTCAGAATCCTATGAGAACAGATGTTTTATAGCCATTTCTTCTACAGTCAATCTGAATCCATTTGCTGGGTTTATCAACATATTTCAAAATATCAAGAAAGTCCATATTTGTATAAGAGGCTAACCAAATCAAAATAGTCATCTTTCTGTATACTGCAAAACCATGATTTTTCATAAGTGATTTTTTTTTTAAAAATTGATGAAATTACTTAAATTTATAGCCATGAAAAGATCTATAATTTTAATAAAGTACAGACAAAAATGGTTTTATACTGTTTAAATGAAAATATAAACTGAGAGGACAATACATTAGATTTTTCATACTTAAAGGATTCTTTAAATAGAAAAGAAAAAATAATTGCATGTGACTGAATGATAAACGTGTTTATTACACTTGAAAAAGAAAAAAATTTAAACATATACATTAAATTGAAAGGAGAAAAATGTGAACTGGTAAATAATTTGGATAAAAAGTATGCTCATGCAATTTATTAAATATGACAATTTACAGATATTTTGATTAAAACATTCTGCTTAAGAAGTTATATTGTTAAGACAGACAAACCTGGGAAATTTATTTCTGAACCACTGGTTAACAAATTGTGAAATGTGATAGTAAATTTCAAGTAATACTTACACAACAAAAGAAAAATTTTATTTCCTTTACAAAATCCATATATATCAAAATATCTGACTTGTAAAGTTGATGTTACTAAGCAAGACATTGGAGGAGGGAGGGAAGGACATGCCTCCACCTCCAGTCTAAATTTACAGATGGAAAGTTTGTATACAATGCAAATTTAATCCCAGGAAAACAGACTACAACATTTTAACCCATTTAAAAATGTTTTTAAAATAGACTATCCATCATTTAATTCTGTAATAATTTTAATTCATTTTCTTTATTTTTAATTTCTTTTTTCCCATTAAAAATATAAAACTCATTAAAGAGTGAGTCAAGTATAAACAGGCAGTTTGGATTGTACCTAGTTATAGCTACATTAAATTTTATTTTTTTAATTATTGAAACAATACAAGAGCCATTACAATCATTTCTTTTAACTATTTAAAAAATTTTTTAAAAAAACCCATCTTACCACCTCATGATTCATTAATACGCATGCACACATTAAAACAAAATGTTTACTGGTAAGTTGGGGAAAACCTGGGTCAGGTCTTTTCATTAAGTCAAACTGGAATCTAAAAAAATGCCAATTACTGCTATTTATGAAGATCTACTTATTCAAACACACCTGTTCCTTTTCAATATAGCTGCTCTTTCACTTTACAGTGTTTAACTCTGCATGCATGCTACAATTATCAGACTTTCCTTAGATATTTAAACAAGATAGCATTTTATTGTTAAATAAATAGATTTCTGTTATTCATAAAAGTTTGTGTTGGTAATCCAGAATTATTGCTTGTAATGGTATAAAGGCAGACATCCAGATGCGGATGGGGATATATGTGAAGTACAAAATAAAAAGAACCACATGACAATTTTTAATTGATGATATAAAAAGCAGAGCCCAGTTATTTTTATGAACTCTGTGACATTGCTGTGGATAACAGCACAATAAATTTCCATCTTTCAGCTACTTGTGACTTTTTTCTCTTTTTTTTTACCTTTTTATTCTGCAATGATTTTTGAAGAAAAAAGAGAGACTGCAACTGTCCAAGTAACCTAATTATAGTGCTAAGGTGTTTATATTCGGTGAGCAGAAAATTTCTCTACTTTATTTTAGACAAAAAATGCCCTTAGCATCTAAAAACACTACAATCAATAGACTAATATAAGTAAAAGGTACTGGTTTTTTGATATTAAAGTCCATAACAATTTTGCCAAGTTCACCAGAAATCAACAAAGTTAGTTCGTGACATGTGGACCCTCATTCTCCCACCAAGACTGTGTTCCTGAGCATATAATTAAATTCTAGCTCAGAGCAAGGATTTTTCTTGAAAGATATTGATCAAATTGTTTTATTACTTAAAACTAAATGTATTTAAAGAGAGTTTGTTGACATACTGCAATACTTAAATGAAATAGAAAAACAATATTATAAAATAAAACATTATTAATCAGTCTCCAAACAGGTCTAACTTCATTAATCGTTTAAAGTGCTATTGATGGACTTACCTGTCAATAACCTGCGGTCCCTAATGTCACCAGCAACATTAATCAAGCACCAGAACTAAAGTACTAGCTTTTATGTAAATACTAAGTTATAAATTGTAAAAATGAATGACAGCCTCTAGTGATGTAAATTATATAAAAATATAAATACATTTTAAAAGACACTTAAGTATTTTACAGCAGAACAACAAAATATTATGGCTAAGACAGTAAAATCAATCATCAGAATACAATCAACCAGCTAATGAAAGCTTATCTGTAAAAATCAACAGGAAAACAAGCCTATCCAGTGAAAGGTCAAAACAAAAACAAGAAACAAGATTGTCGCTTGGGACTATAGCTCAATGATGTAATAGGAGCAATCAGAGCAAAAATTAAAGTTAAAATGCTACAAAAGCATACTGTATACATTGGTTCATGTTTATTATTTAAAAGACAATTTTTATGTGTGTCAATAATTCATAGCTTTTCTTATATCACCTATTAAAAAGTGGCAAAGGTAGCACCAATATGCTTTAGGTTGCTTCTCTGATATTTCTAGATAACCATGATAATTTTTTTAACAACATGAAAACTGCTGTCCCTTGAGTAGGTCTGAATAAGATGTGTCACGCCATTGGTTATTCACACTGACATGACATCTAACCTAAACAAATAGTCGGGTTCTTTTGAATGTATCCATTTAAACACAGCAGATAAACCATGTACCAATGTAAATAGACAGACAACAACAAAAGCAATAAGTACAAAATGTACTACTTTAATGAAGATCACAGTAAAAGATAGGTAATAAAAACTTTCCTATTACATTGTAGGAATAAAACCTTTAGTTTTTAGCAAAAAGTTCATTTGTTAGTGTTCTCACATTCCTTGAGTAAAATAATAAGTATATTACTTAATATTACTCTTTCATTGTAAATTGATTTTTTGCTTTACCTAGTACTGATAGTATTTTTAAAAATTTATATGCAATAAAAATGTGCACTTTTTTCATATTTTATAACATTATCTTAATAAAGAAACTGTTACATATCTAAGCTATAATGATAAGTACCTGAAAAATCTACATAATACCAAAATGAAAGATTAATTTTACTTTGTAATATTTTTAGGATTTTAATAGACTAATTCATAGAGATATTGTTCCTAGTTTATTTGTAGCACAGACAACATTTATATACCTTTGGAACTTTGATCAAAGTTATGTTAGCCAGATCCTTGTAATAAAAAAAAGTTTCTTACATGTTACTTTAAATCAAATTAATGCAGTTTGTTTCTTTTTAAGAGCTGGAGTCCCAAACTCAGGTCTCATGCAATTTATTCTATTAAGTGTTTGAGGTGCCATGTGTGTCAAGTAATACACACTTGTATATCACAGCTCCATAGCAATGAAAAAAAAAAATATATCAAGTTTACATTATAACAACTACAGTGAATCTGGAGCATTGGTTACATATGACTATACAGATACTGAAAAAGCAATTTTAATTATAGAATAACAAATATATCTTGTCAGAGTGTCTGATATTTTTACAAATGTTGACATGTGAATGGAGTTATTATGTAAACTACTTAGATTTATATGAATAGAAAAGAAACTGAGTACATAGAAACTATTATACTACTACTGTATGTAAAACTTGTTATTTTAACAATAAAACTTTTTAAAAAACTCACTGCAACTCTTACTCAATGTTCAAGTCTCTGAAACAAAACAAACTAGAAACAAAGTTTAAATAACAAATGACATTTAACTCTGCTTACATCATGTTACTAATATAGTCTTTACTAATGGATAACTGAAATTGAATTTAAGATCAATCTTCTGTCAAGTTTGCATCTATGATATTTACACTAAATCTAGGCACAACACTGTAGTAGCAGGTGTCATAATTTTAGTTCAATTGGAGATTGATATTCATTTACAAAAAACTGATAAACCTCAGAATAAGACTGTCAAAATCCTTCAGGATTCCATCAAAGGTTTAATTTTTCATTACACATCCTGAAATTTCTTGCTTGTTAACAAACAAAACCTGAAATTAACATACAATTTAATTTTGACTCATAATTCTCAGCCCAATTCCATACAGTAGGCAGCATAACAAGGCATAAAAATCCACCTCTTATGCAATCCCACTTCATTGACAGTTTGCTATATCCTGCAGGATTACTAATAACTAAATTTAAACTAAAACAGATCTAACAATCATTGGGATGGGGTAGATCTCATCATTAGATGTATGTAACTACTATAAAAGTTGGAGGGTGCTTGTATATGTAATTTTTTTTTTTTTTTTTTACAATTGCATTTAACCAATATACTATTATTCAAAATTAATTCTGTCTCTTGGAAGGTAAAGTATGTCAAATTGATTAATGGAAAAAAAAAATATATATATATATATTTATCTATACAACTCGATGTGTCCATATAGAGATAGCTGACTGATCAATACCTGCCGATACATGTAGTTTTGGAAACGATTAGGTTGACAGTTTTCTTTTTTACCTGTTAGAACATACGCTGTAACAACAACAAATTACCTGAAAGCTTCAGTAAATGATTCATTGTCAGAAAAATAGCATCTGATTGATAAAATTTCAAAGACGTTAAATGAATCAAAAAGATTATTGAAAATGAAGGTAAGTAAATGATCCCGAATATAAAAAGTAAATTGTATTCATAATAATAAAAAAAAGAAAAATTAGAACAGCATAAACAACAGAAGACGATTTTATTTATGTTCATGGGTGAGAATGCTCACCATAAACGGAGTAATAGATAAAAGTGGGAATACAAGAGGGGGGTGCGAAAAGAAACTTAATGACAAATGAAAAAGAAAATTGAAATTATAGCTCTGTATTTATAAGGGTAAATAGTACGAGTAAACACACAATTGTAAACTAGTGGGCTGAATAAGTATTCATACTACAGACAGGTGCTAGTGTGAGAATGGAGATGTTTTATTTTAGCATTATCCTCAGACTAGCAGCACAGGGGGAGGAACGAGACCAGACCACAGTTAGTTAGGCTCTTACCGACCCACCGACGACCTACCTTCTGTCAATGCATCAACATTCCAAGGTAGGAACACTTCAGATCTGTAGCTCCCATTACTTTCATTCTCCAAGCGGCAGCCAGTTCCTTAAATCCTTGACCCACAAACATTAGGCCCAGCCGGCCCTGTCTTCCTCATCTGTTTTGAATAATCTACATGTACAATACCAGAGCACTGGCTCATGACTAGTACAAGGCAAATGCTCTGAGCAGATAGAAATGGCTGCTGGAGTAGTGAGACCTCTGGTGGTGGAACACCAGCGAAATCAGGGTATCTAATACACAGTATGTAGTGCACACCGACAAACTGGTGCTGTTATTAAATGGCAAGCTTTCCCAGGACTACAATTAGCTAGCTATGACTGATGACAAAGCAGAAATTGATACTGTAAATAGAAAATCGGCCACAGATCTTTATTTTAAAAAATCCCGTTTCCTTTTGTCTTTTCAAGGAGGGGGATAGCAGTTACATTTGTAAATAGTGTTACAGAAATAGACTTTATTTAGAACTAATATTTTATACAGACAGGTAAGAAACAGGGAATATGACAGAAGAGGAAATCGAAACCTTTGTTATGTTTATAATATTAAGTGTTTTGATACTGCTTCCTGTAATATTTTTTTCACTTTTAGTTACATAAACAGTAATAAACAAGCAGTTCAGGTAGATTTAATTGTAAACACTAAGTAAAGGTGGTCAAGTGCAACAGGTTATGTTTGTATGCTTATGGCTTTTTGGTAACAAAATATACTGATAGGAAATGATAAACGTCTGTCTCATTGTTAATGGAAATATTTATAGAAGAGCCTGGCCTAGTAAATAAGTTAAAATTCTGTTTTTGCAAGTCTTATTTAAAAGAAAGAAAAAATAATAAAATACAAAACGAAAATTTTAACAAAATCTAAAAATTGAATGAAGCATATTACTACTAAGGCATTTTTTTAATCATTGATTTTATTGCCTAACTACATGCAACTGTTTACTGATATTGCTTTTACACATCTAATTTCCCTCTTGGTGGCTGGACTCTGAATACATCAGTGGCAAATCCCTCACCTGACTCAGCCAGCCAAACTCAAACTTGATGCCCCTAAGAACGTTTTTATTTAGTGTAAATCTAGTTAAGTATGTTTGGATAATCCAGACCATGGTATCTTTTAAAAAAACAACAACAAAAAAAAAAAACTAACCGTTCTTACTGAAAGCCTGAATCTGCCACTGAACACTAAAAAGGTTTCTTCTGACCATCTATATGATCTTTGAACATACATATGAAATTGATTTAGTCCATCATCCAAATAATTATTGCAAATACCCACTTTAAACATACACACAACAGAGTAAGATTCTGCCAGTGGTGCCTGATGTTATTAAGCAAGTAGTTTAATTAGCCTGTGATCTATTCTTTCAGAATTACAAATTCTTTCTCAGATTTAGTTGTTGAAAAGTCAGATTTTCAAAGATGGGGCATGTTTTGTAATTAAAAACTTCACTGAACAACATGGAAGCTGCGCATGAAAAAAAATTTTAAGTTTCAACATTTTAGTAGAGGTTTTGATTTTTTCTCTCCAAGTTCATGAATTAATAAGAATGTACATTATTTTACAGAAAATGTTGTATTATAACTTTATTAAACAAGTATTTCATCAATACTATTATTAGATAAACTGTGTTCTAAAATTTTTTTTAAAAGACATGACCACCACTATAACTCATTGAATATAATGTGTAAGTTTTTTCCACAATCTAGTAAACTTAAGATATAAATTCTAGCAGATAATGTCTTTTAGTTGAAAAAGAAATATTAAAATTACATTTGGGATGCATGTATCTGTATCATTAGACTGATATTTGTCCTTCACTGCCTAGATTATTATACATTTATGTAAATAAACAAAGTAATTATCTGGAAATAGGATTAAAATTCCATATTAAGTCAGAAAATGTAATTTTATCAATATTAATTGATTTTTTTGTTGTTTTTTTTTTTACTTTCATCTCTCTAAAGATGAATGAAAAGTTAGATCCACTGTGACAATGTCAGACCGACTACTTGTATCTATACAAATGCCATAATTTCCTCTGAGATCTAATACAAAGCAGCATGGTAAACTATCAGAACAACAGAAAACAAGCCAGGTCCAACCCATTGATAAACCTAACCATTTTCTTTAAGGACCAGGCAAGTTACAACCAACCAAATAAGAGGTTATGCTAAAGCTGAATTTAATCCTGTAGAAGAAATCCATCAAACTACAAAAAATAAAACTTACTGCTGGATTAAGTTTGCCTTACCAATCACTAAGCACTACATTAGGTATTTTGTGAATAAACTTTGTTTTAGCCATGAATAAAAAAAAAATCATGTTGAACAATTCTGATCTCAGCAAGGACAAGCTGAAGAATTTCCATGGCCAAAATAAATTTGTATTGATTATATCATGCCATTTTTACAATGTTCTCCAAAGAAAGCCATTTTCCTGTGTTAATGAGTTAAGTAGTAGAAAAATCCAGTTCATTCATTGAATAGTATTTTAAATGAATGAACCACCAACCAAATGGCCAAGCCTTCCTGCCCCTGTTAATATCCCCATCTGGCAATACATCAGCAGAAAACCATCACATTGGTATATTTTTAGATACCTTGCAGCCAGTGATCAGAGATCCTTAAAGTAAATAAAGAGAAACTGGCTAGGGGCTTCCTTCTGTTCTGCAAATACAATCAGATGCCTAAATAAGTCGCAGTCTTGTTCTGCCTTCAACTTCTGTTGATTTTACAACTGACAGAATACATTAAACCCTACTCCATCAGAATGGGAACAATGAAGAATTACTTCAAAACACTCATTAACAGAGCTGTATTGTTAGGGAGTTTATCACTAACAGATAGCTGATATATTTTAGGGACACAAACTAAATCTATCTATTCATATACATAGCAAGCATAGTTGTGAAAAGTAAAAATATTACATTTTATTTTTGTCGGCACTGACTAGCATTGTACATGAAGCAGTTCTTCTATGCTGAGATAGTGCATTTTTGTTTGATTATTTTACCATTCAAAAACTAATTCTAAATATAAAATTTAATCTGGTAACTTCCCAGAACACGAAAATTGAAATGTGTGCTTCTTTGTGAAATCTAGTATAAATCAAATTTATCAAGTTTTTTTTTTTATCTCCCTTTAATCTTGCTCAAATTTAAGTTCATAATTCACAAAGTAAAAATATTTGTTTTGTAAGGATAATTATTTGTTAACTTTTAACTACAAAATAAATTTAAATAAATAAATATCATTCTTTATTTCATTAGAAAAACAAAAGCAAAAACTATGTGGTGTGTGTATGCTGTAAAATTTTATATTTCAGCATCTGTTTAAAAGTAACAGTTAACATGTTACTACCATTTGTGATGTGTTTTCAATGTTAAAATTACTATTCACAAATTATCAAAGAATGTGGAAGAAATAAATGTTCTCATGTCAATAATTTTAAAACAATTATGCTCTGAGCTCTTCTGAGTGGAAAACAGGAACAACAGAACCCACATACTATCTTACACAATCAAATGCTATGTACAACTAATGCATAAGAGGTTTGTGGGTTTTCATGACAAGGGAGTGAGCTAAGGTATCATCTGAAAGTTTGAAAAGGCATTGAACATTCATATTTACCAAAAAAATCTTCAAAATTAAATGATACAGATAGATTGTCACAAAAAAATGTCTAGTTATGAATGTTAACAACCAAACACCCTTTAAAAGAGAATATATACGCTTACTTTCTTCAAACTTAGAAACAAAGTCACTGGCAACAACAGAAAGCTGAAGAGAATTAAATGGCTAAGTTTGTTCTATTCAATAGTACTGCAAAGATATGACTTCACTGTGCAAAGTATATCTAGTGCATTTTAAAAAATATATCAGAATATTAAGACAAACTATTCAGCACAAAATATTTCTTTAGTTGTACAAAGGTTTAATTTTGCATATCAAACCTTTCTTTCAAAACAAAAAATAAAACTTTAATTAGCTAACACTGTGTTCATTCTAGTGGTGTTGGATACCATGCACCAAAGAGAAAACAATAGAATATTTCAAAAATGAAACCACCTTTAACATCAGTTAAATGCCATCCAGAATACAAGAATGCCAACAGTGTAGATGTATTATCAGCTAATATGGTAAAAAAGAAAAATCCTAATCTACCGTATCACTAATTTCCTAGCATACTTTAAAAACAGATATCCAAAATCCCCCAGATTAAAAAAAAAAGTTTATGATTCTCTTCTGTGGGAATATACAGGAGATCAGATAATCTACTAAAAGAAAATTATCAAGAAATCGGACTTTATGTTGGCAGTCCAAAATTTTAGCATATCAATTTTTCCACTCAAAGTCCTGAATCCAAATTTAAACATAAAATGGATAGTGAAATGTGGGAAAGGGGACAAGACTGAGCCATTTCCCTGAATCTTACTTGGATAGGAGCTACTTACCTGGATCATAAAGACAAAAAAGAGAAAAATATTTCAAGAAAAAAAATAGGACTCTACAATAGATATAGTATGCTGAGACAACATAATCACAGAAAGAAAAGATTAACAATTCCTTATTATAGATAGGCAATATTCTTATTGAATTCCTTTTCACTTGGCATTTCTACATATGTGAAATAAAAAATTAAAACTACGAAATAAAAGTGAAACTAATAAACAAAATTTTAGAAATTCATTTTGGTGTTATTGACTTTCTGGTCTAAAAGGCTAAAAATGTTGCACAAAAGTAATAGCCTGCCACAAATACAAAGACTTATTTTATGCACATGTAGATTAGCAGCTATACAAAAATTTCCTTCTTGCTCTATTAATTTAATTTTTTCCAACTAATGGGATGTTAACAGTCATAAGTAGTAACAAACAAACAATGGTGTTTCTCTGTAACAAGATGCTTTCAGTTCTAAGATTTCTTCTATGAACAAACTGAAGGAATGACTATGGGCATACCTCTCTGCCCTGCCTTTAAAGTATCTATAAGGAAGATTCTTTAAAAAAAACAAAAAAAATCAGTAATACCAACTGCACATAAGAAGCCTAACAAATTACTAATAACTGTTGATTACACCTGGTTTTATCTGGAAATATGGCAAGTGGGATCTACAACAGTTCTTAGAACATCTAACCAGCATTCACCCAGCTATCAAATTTACCTTGAAGCTGGAAAGCAGCGACCAACTGCCTCTCCTGGACATTCTGGTTTTTTAGGAAAGAGAGCAAACTAATTACCAGCGTATATAGGAAAAAGAGACATACTAGGTACTACCTGCATTGACTCCATTCATCACCTGGGAGTCAAAAAAGAAAGTTAAATTTATTTCAGCAAGAGAATAACAAATATGACATGATACAAGAGGATGGAAATAGCAATGTCTGATATCTAGCTTTGTGAAAAATGACTATCCTATGCAATTTGTCATAAAGACAAAAGTCAAACAAATCAATAGCTATAGCACAAAAAGTCATGATTCCATACACTGAAGGAACATCCATATACTTGGGAAATCAATATCACATCATTTGCAAAAGTGCTAAGACATTAAGAAATCAGTTAATATATCTGACCCCAAAGAAAAACCCATTATCCACCAAGAGTACACTTTACTTCACCTGTGGCTATAGTAAGAAATGCATTGATGAAACAAAAGAGGCTCACCACCAAAACCAAGGCAGGACAACACAAAAGATTACCTAGGCTTGGTCAGCTAGAAAAGTCAGTGAAAGAGAATTATGGCATGCATGGTCATGCAATCACCAAATCAAACAGATAGTGTGTACCACACAATCAATGGAAAATAAAAGTTATCTACACAGTTCTCAAATCCAACACACTAAGAAAATCCAGTGTTGAGGTCAGTAGAATCTGAATACCCATACTAACTAAGAGGAAAGTTTAAATATCACAAAAAGTATTATTTAATTGGGAAGATTGAGTTAGATCTGTCAACAAGATGGTGGGAATGTCAGAACTGTCTAGTTTCTTTGCAATACAGATATACACTGAGTTTCTAAAACTTTTGACATTATACTTTTATTTCATATACTATTCATACTGCCACAAATGTAAATCGAATGTGTATTAAATGTTACGATTACAAAGATGCAAGGGAAACTGATACATCCACAAATATTCTCTCAGATATACAGGCTTAGTTTATTATGTTAACATTTCATGGGCTGCTGCTGGTGAGCTTGACAAAACTGCAGTTTAGTAAGATTGTTTTGGGTTTTTTTTTTATATCTCCTTCCTTGACATTTAAAACAACAATAACACCTGTTAGTAGTAGTAACAACAATTAAGAGTGTTGCAATGGATGCAAATGTGATAATTTCCTATTTTTCACTAATGGATCAATAGACTAAACTTTCATAGAAACAGGCTTAAAAAAAAAAAAAACTAGCTGTTTACAGTTTTTAAAAGTATATGGTGCACAGTATATTGTATTGACAATCTTGTTTAATGAGTGACTAACTGTAAAGATCATTTGCTATCTTGAGGAAAAATTTTGTTAATTTTTAGGTGCCATCATGCATAAATTAGAAAATATCTTGTGCTCAAATTGTGAGGTTATCTTTGTATATATATATATATATAATATATACACACACAGAGTGTTTCAAAAAATTTGATATCATTTGAGATGTAAATATCTGAGTAGCTACATGGTCCAGGCAAATGAAACTAAAGAGGCTTAATGTTGAGCAAAAAGATTTATTCATCAAAATTTGAATGAGAAATTCAAAGGTATGTGGATTTCATGAACAATTTCACCAGTTTTCAATATGCGCACCGCCTGTGACAGCACACGTCAAGTCGGTAGTCCAGCTCCTGCCAAACATGCTGCAGCATGTCTTGGGTAACAGTCTCCAGTGCGGCAGTGATTCTCTGCTTGAGTTCTAGGCTTGTAGGAAGAGGGGGAACATAGACCAGTCCCTTTACATAGCCCCAGAGGAAAAAATTGCAAGGTGTCAGGTCAGATGAACGTGGCAGCCATTTCAACAGCACATTGTCTTCATCACCAGCATAGAATTTTGAGTTGTTTCTACACATGCTGTTTAAATTTGAGAGCATTTGAACGAGAATTGGTCAAGTTATTAGATTACGAAATGATATCAATTTTTCTGAAACACCCTGTATATATATTTTTAAACTTCAGATCAAAAGCTGCATTTTGATGTTTTTGTTTTCCAATGAGTGAATTTTAAAGGTAATTTTTTCAACCAATGGTCATACTATTATACAAAATTTCCTGCATTTCTATTCACCTAAAAATTGTAAAAGCACATTATATAACAGTGTTGAATAATTTTAAAATTAAAGCTAGGCTTTATCTCTAGAAAAACAACAAAACATACACATCATCAACACCACCAATGAAGTTCTAGTTTGCAGTTTTGGGGAGTTTTTTGGCTTTTTTTAATTCTACTGAAGACAGATAAACAGCCATGACTCAGCATCTTCAATCTGCAAACTTTCTTTTCAATCATTGTCCCCAATTGTTTACAACCCACAGGCAGGACATTGGTTTGAGCTGAACCAAAGATTTATATATATATATATATATAACCCATTAATTTCCTGTCTATTGTCATGGGCAAAACGCCCACATGTCTTCGTTTCATTTTGCTCAACCTTAAGACATCCTGCAGGCTTCATTTCACATTAATACTTTTCCATCAACAATTGAGCATCGTCACCAGAACGATACACCTTTGTGTAACTGTACACTGTTTTCACATGCTACCAGTTGCTATAAATGACAATCAAAGACCTTTTCAGGCTGGTCTCATGATTCATTGCCAGCATAAATCCAGTCACTACTCTTCAGCAGATATCTTTAGTGTTGGAAAAAGAAATAAGGTGGCAAACATGTCAGACTAATTCAAACATATGTATTCTAAAGTTTGGTGAGTTTCTTTTGACAATCATTAAAAATTTTTTCAGTATACATTGCCCCACATTGTGCATTTGAAAAGCTCCTAAATTATAACATTTCTAATAAAAAAAACCCTTCTGTTTGTATTATTAAACAGCTTTACCAGACTAAGGATACTATAGTTTCCTGCATTTGTCTGTTTTTTTTTTTTTTAAATCAAGTGATAATTCTATTTTGTATGACAAATTTTTTAATAAGAAATGGGAGTAAACTTATTAGTAGTTCTTTAAACAAAAAAATGTCTACATACTACATCTATTTCCACTTTTACTCAAATTATCCTCCTTTTCCACAATTTTATTAATATTAAGAAACTACACTGACATGCCAATGTAGATACAGCATAATTCCTTTAAACTGGCAGGTATCGGACCACATAGGTGCCAGATTAGGTAACGTGTTGGTTTATATTCACATAATAGGCATAATTTACCTAACTATAATACAGGAAATTCACAATAACTCACCTAAATTAAGTGAAGAATTAATAGTACTGTGTGTAGCATATAGCAGCTTTCCTTATGTACAGTACTAGTATGACCAAACAATAAATAGCTGTACTATAGTGGTAATGTTAACAAAACTCTCTTCAATTTCATTCTGCAGCTAGTTGAAGGGATATTTCTTTGACAACATTATTAAATAATTCAAAGAAATTAATATGTTCATCAGAGAAGTAAGTAATATAAAATGTTTCCAAAGAGATTAAATATCCAAACATGTATTGGCAAGCGAGGAGAGGTGACTGGTTTAGTGCCCCATAGCGGCAATAAATTACACTAGTTTAGCCTGGTGCCAGTACACTGAGAGTGCTGGATCACAGGCTGATGGATTAAATGAATTTTACTGTAGTAACATACTATAAACATTAGTGTTCAAGATTTCTTTGCCTTTAATACACAATTATTTTTTAATGATGCCAATACTATGCATTTTGAAAGAGAATCTAGAAAATATAAGATTTATACATGTCAATAGTGGTATGACCCTTTTCTAGATGCCAAAGACAAGCAACACTGCCTCCGTGACAGCATAATATGCTGAATGTATTCCCCTTCCAAAATAACTTTGTTGAAAAGGCAGACCTGGAATAATCCGTTACTGCAAAATTGAATGCATATTACAGTGTGGGATTAAGTGTGGAAGCTCTTCCCAATTCACATCCAAAAGTCATTCAGGTCACCTAGAAAAGTACCTGTCTTGTCACCAAACTTTATATCAAATGACAATACTTTCTACTCCCTACTGGTCAATGTGCAATGCTGTCAAGTTTGTGTTTTTTTTTCAATTTGATAATCTTGAACAGAAGTAGGGATTCTACCTTGACCAGAGAAATCTTGGGCATTTGTTTATTGTAGAAGTTCAAACAAGGTGAACTCTGATAGCAGTTTAGTTGGTGACTTTACTTTTGATCAAGTTTTGAATATTACTACAACTTTCTTATTTGAAATTATCCCTAACATCATTAGCAATTAAACTATTTCCTGGTCTTTTTGCTTGTTTTTTTTTTAAGAGTAATTTTTTCACATGCTACATGTAATGATTACATTTTTATTTATTTTTTTTAGCATTATCTGACATTTAAGAAAACGGACTAACTGGTTAGGAAACTTACCTCTCATACTGGCTTAGTGGTTTGATTTGTGTTGTGTGTGTGTGTGTGTGTGTGTGTGTGTGGACTACTCAAAGTTGACTTGGTACACACTACACCTGGTGCAAACTAGAGATAGATGAAAGGCAACAAGGAAGAGAACCAGCCACCTTACCCCACCATTATATCAGCTTTATGTAATGGGATCTGATAAGTAAATAGCAGATCACTGTGATCTCATAGCACTTTCCATAGGGAAAGCTAAAGTGAAATGAAGAAAAGAAAAGAAAAGGATTTTAAAAAGGTGGTGCATAATCTTTCTGTAAAATGGATTTAATAAAATATTTTGTTGAAAAAATAAAATCCAAACAATGTATTGAAAACAACTGCTCCATTCTAAAAATAATTTTTTTAAAATGTCAATTAAAATATGCAATAAGTCTGGTGAGTAAATATTGTATACAGGTGGTCATTTTTTTGTTTTATTAGTCTAAGAATATAACTACCAACATATGGCTTTTCAGATATAAATAAGCATACTATACCAATCACATTTTAACAAAATTTCTAACATATGAATTTTTATCATGTTGCAGAAAAAAAAAAAACTGTGCTGGAGACATTCAAATGAAATCTGATCAGATATGATTATGGTGATGCTATTTTAGCCAGTGCTAATAGTTAGAAAAAATTTTTAAAATACTGTATTGGTTTGAATTGCTGCCTCATGTTCCAATACATGCCCTTCTCCACTTCAACCCTCAAAAGCTATCAAAAGATATCCATATCCATTGTCTGTCTGCATTCATAAATAGTCCAAATAACACCTCTAACCCTTAATTTAGGAATATTTTGGCAAATGAATATCTAATGAAGTATGTACTTTGTAGACATGATGACTCCTGATCGTTGCAATTACAGAATTACAGATACTAAATGAAAAATCAGCCATCCCAGTTTGAATCAGTTGTAGCCTACTTAAAAGTCCTTTTCACCACTGAAGTATCCCCACCAACAAAAAACAGATTGATAATAATAATATTTGCTTATTAATGCACCTCCCTACATACTTGCATTATGTCCTAGTGTAGTAATACTCTGTAAAACACTCAGTGTATGGGCATGTAATTGTTGCATTGCTGATCATGTGACAAACTGTATTTAAGTGACACGTGTGCAATGATTGTGCCAGGCCATCATTTGTTGTGCTTTACCATATTAGGTCTTTCTACTACAATACTAATTCTTTTCCCTCCCATGTGTTCACCGATTCATCTAAAATTCTTGTAGCCAGTATCATGCATTTTGTCTGTAGAATAGTTGGAATTTCAAAAGATAGCAATCTGTATGATAAAGCTCAAGCTAGATTCAGCAACCTCTGCAAAATCTACAACAATAAGCAAGGTAGCTTGGAAATCTAATGTGGACAGAAAAAGAATTTGAAAATGGATACAATAAGCCAAACTTGATTATAAGCCTGCCCCAAGATGAAAAAGCAACTGCAAGGAGTTTGTCAAAAACTAAGATGCTGAAATAGATCAACCACCTTTTGACTGATTTTCTGAATGGCATGACTATGGCAACATTAATTATAAGCAAACAAATGAAACTTTAGGCACAGCAAATTTTTATCTCTGCTGGCCACAGATTTTCATGCAAGTGCTAGAAAGTACTATGCTTCTCAATGAAACAAAGCAACTGTTATATAAACTAGCTCAACACCAAAACCAGTCTACCAATGCATCATTAGAATATGAAAACTCAGCAAATACTTCAATGCTGGTATTGGAAGGATGGATGAAAACTGTCTTAATCAAAACCAAGCACAGAAAAAAAAAACAAACAGAAAATTAGTCATGTTCAGCACAATGACAAAACAAACAAAAAAAAATCCCTATCTCGTTGTTTTCAAAGGAAAATGAAAACTATCTGCTTCATTAGTTCCTGCAACGGTTTTAATCAGAATGAACCAAAAAAAGGTTGGCTAAATAAAGGCAACTTTCTCTTCTGATTGCAAAATATATAGGGGTCACTGTACCCAACCAAGACTTGTTTGGGACTCATTTAAAGCACCTAGGACTGAAAGAATATAAGAAAATAGTGAACAAATGTAAATAGGGTGGCTACAACTCAAATGTTGCATGATTTCAGGTAGCTTCACTAGCATAGTACAACTGGCTGATGTATCATGGAATCAGCCATTTAAGCAAATTCTCCAAATGATATGGGACAATTAGATGGTGAATGGAGAGTACATATATGCAAAGGGCAAGCAAAAAAAGAAAAAAGAAAGCCAGAGCCATGCCACCTCCTTCAATCGGTCAAGGATATGTGGAATTTCTTGACTCCTGATGTGGTCAGGTCAATAAGCTATAGCACAATGATGACAGGTTGTGGAACAAGGATATAATTGGAGTTTCCAGGATTCATTGAAGTGCAAGAAGCAACTGGATATGAAAAGAATAGAGCTAGAACATCATCATCATGACAAAGTCTAGTGATATTGAAAAGTAACTCACTGATGTTAGATCCAGTGACTATTAAAAAAAAGACAAAGTGCAGTTGATGTGTGTCCATTTGTTTGTTTTTTTCCTTTTAAATCCCCCAGTTCCCAGAGATAAAACATTTCTAGTACAGTTAACATGTGCAATTCAAAAAGCTGTGCAGTTTTTTTTTTCTTTTTCCTGTGTGTGAATGACAAAGTAACTGAGTAGAATTACTTTGATAATGTTTTTCATTTTTTCATTACACATAGATCTATCTTATCTGTCATTTATGTTCACTTTGGCTTCAATTATGATTTGAAGATATCTCCTATAGTTTAGTTCCTACATAAAAATAAATCAACTGTTGCCAACTGGAGATAGGTTTTGTTTCATTTTGGTTTTCAGAAAATTTACATTTTTGGCTCAATAATTACGTGGCAGTTAGAACCAATGGTATATAGCTTAATATATATGCTACCTGTTTATTTATATCAAAATATTTATGTAGCATTAATAAATGAAAGCAAAAAAAAATTGCCCTATCTACTAGTACTAAGCTAAATATATATTATAAGCATGTGTGTATGGCTTTGTATGAACACATTCATGGTATTTTATAATAAGGTTAACCTATTAGTGTAAGCTGCACACTTATAATTCCCACACTCTGTCATTGTTGTCATGTTCAGCTTTGTTAAACATTTCGGGTTATTGTAATACCCCATGAGCAGCTATCTTTAGTGCTTTAATCCAGTTTGCACTACTTTTTGTGTGCGTGTGTTTGCTTCATATTGTAGTAATAAAACAAGTAAACCATAGACAACAACATTATGTACAGTGAATCAAAAAAGAAGTATTTAAACACCTCTGAGTAATCAGTATTTCCAGTCGCAGAAATGTATATAAAAGCCTATAAATTGCAGGTTACCTGATGTTTTCATGTAAAACAAATAGGAAAAGAAATGTGAATATCTTAACTTTAATATGCTAATTATATATTACTTATTGCAGTGTGAAATTGCTGTAAAATAAATATTAAAGCAGATTTAAAATTACATTTCAATGTAAACAAATCTCAAAAAATAAGATACTTACATTAGGTGTATTATGATTAATAAATGCATACAAATATCATAGTATACAGGTGCCTCTCAAAAAATTAGAATATCGCGGAAGAGTTCATTTTTTTCTATAATTTAATTCAAACATTGAAACTTTCATATATTCTAGATTCATTACACATAAAGTGAAATATTTCAAGTCTTTTTTGTTTTAATTTGATGATTATGGCTTACAGCTCATGAAAATCAAAAATCCACTATCTCAAAATATTACAATATTTCATAAGATCAATAAAAAGAAGGATTTATAATATAGAAATGTCGAACTTCTGAAAAGTATGTTCATTTATACACTCAATACTTGGTTGGGGCTCCTTTTGCACGAATCATAGCTGTAGTCAGTTACATGCACCACTGTACATCAAAACAGAGAAATATTTTCCGTTATTTTCTTGGCACCAGATCTTAGAGGAACATTTCTTTTGCAAAGTTCAGTTGAAAAAATTAAGGACACAGGACTTTTCTTGAGCAATTAAAAAAAATGTTTTACTTTTAAATTCTGATCAGTGCAAACTGTCCTCATGTATTCCCTTCCCACATTGTTCCTATTTTTTATATAAAGATGACACTTTTTAAGACACATTGCCAAGAAAATTGTTTTAAAGACTTGGCTGGCAGAATATTAAATTGTTAAACAGAATCTAAAGTTAATTTTGTTTAAGTCTGTGTTAGGGTCACACAGCATACTGTCCATCTGGCAAATAGAAACAGTTCCACTTAATAAAGCAAAACTTTTAGTAATAAATCCCTCCCACAAAAGCAGAATTTTTAAATACAACTTTTATACCATTTGAACATTATATAAACCACTTAATGTTAAACATAAGCATTAACTACTCCCTGTGTAGAGCTATAATTACAGCTTGTTACTTTCCCCATTGTTTTTATATATAAACAAAACTCTTTCCTCACTGTTATGTTCAGCTAGTCCATTTGCAGAGTCCCTTCTAATACCCATTAAATTTACCCTTTCAAGACTGGTGTCTTCTTACATAAACAAAAATGATTTGAAAGAGAAGATACTACAGAACAAGAGTATAAGTCTCACCATTTCCTTTGGAGCTCATTATTAAAAGTGGTGTTTGCTTGTTTTTTTTGGTTAGCATTTTCTGTTTACTTAAAAAAATTTAAATGACTGAATGGAAGTTATGTCTCATGGTCAAATAAATTTTAAATTTAACAAACTAGAAAAAGTTTTTTTGGTTTTTATTCAGCTTTTGAAATAATGAAAAATTGTCTAAAATCTTGTGTGCAACTAAAACTCAATGTAATTTATTACCAAACTTTTATATACACTGTATAATAATAGTCCACACATTATACAAACATGTGAGCATACAAATTTGCTTGTATGTAGCTGCTGCTGCCTGCATTGCAATCGCACTCTTAATACATTACATTCAAATGTACTGACTAAGCAATCTCTCTTTACTATATATAATGGTACTGTACATCTATTTATTTATTTTAGGCACACTGATATCATTAAAGGCAGGCACTATTACAAATCATCAAAACCAAAAACAGAAGTGCACTTCAAAGGAACAATACTGTTACTGACAACACAGGACAAAGCTTATGTAAAACATGGAGCTAAATCATGCTACACAAACAGTGAAACTAAAGCAAATATTCAGAGATGTCCAAATTTTCCATGTACAAAACAGCCGATGAAATTCTTATAGGTCACCAAAAACAACTGCTGAACCTTAACATTTGAATGCAACATCTTGGTAAAATATATTTACATGAATGTAAACAAATAGATTAGACAAAATAATACAACTTTACATGATTATTATTAATAATAATAATTTTGTTCGCTCTGAGCACTACTTTAGTCTACAATTTATTAAAAACATCACAGAACTTTTATCAAAATGTTGCAGAAATTCTTTTGTGGCCATGATTTCTGTATCTAACTAAACATTTTGGTCACAGTTCAAAAAGTGGTTTTAATTAGATAAGAATTTTTGTTCTTTTTTTCAAATAAAAACTAGTGAACATTTAAAACTAAATATCCATTAGTCTGTATTTGCACAATGTTCTATTCACAAATATTGTCACAGGTGTTCTTATAGAAATTAGATAGTCACAAACAGGCAGTATTAGGACCAAAAAAGCAATACAATACCTAAGATTAGATTTTTACAGAGTTTTGTTTACTACACTATTTACCAATATGCCCCCTCCAGAGTGCACTGGCTTCTGTCCAGACAAATGGTAACCTCAATGACCCATGTCTATCAAAGACAGGTAAATAGATCACTTCAAGTTATCAATAGGTAGCAGCTGAACTGTTTGTCACCACATAGCTGTTGGCATCACTAACAAATGCAATAAATTCAAACAGCAGATAAGCCAAGCTTTTTCCAAGTGCTAAGAAAGAAATAAGCAATATTTTTAAAATTGACTATTGCTTTTTAAAACTTAAAAAGAAAAATATTTTCATACATAGAAGAGAAAAACAATACAAAGAAACAACCAAACAAAAAGGCGAAACACAATTAGCATATTTAATAAAATAGAAAAGCAAAATATTTAGGCATATCATTGTTACAGTATGTTATGTCTTGTTTCTTTTGTCATCTTTTGTCACAGAAATTTAAGTATATATGTTCTTAAATATACCATCTTTACAGATACGTACTACATGGCAGTTGTAACAATAATACATTTTTAAAAAATTCTATTTTTAAAAATATAAGTCTAGCTTTCTATGAAATATTTTTCCACAAGGAAACTTCTTATTAAAAAGGTCTGCATCTATCTCATTTCCTATTAGCTTTGTAAATTTTTTTAGAAGAAGGAAGTTTCAGAATATTGAATTTTCCTTCCCTGGCCATTTCCAGTGTTCAAAATTTAGTACCTAAATAAAAAAGGGTGTTTTTAGTAATAACAAAGAATAGAATTTCTCTTCTAAATGCCAGTTTTATCAGGATCTGTGAAAAATATTATGGTAATAATGTAGGTTTCTCACTTCAGTATTTTAATGCTAATGACAACAATAAGCAACACATTTCTTAATTTACAATTGCAAAACAAACATTATAAACTGTTTTTAGTATTTCAATGATTTAAAGATAACCCTTTTTCATTAGTCTAGATTGATGATGAAAAAAAAAATGCAATTTTTGTTATTTTTATTCTTTGTAGAATCAACTTTTAATTTTAAAAAGAAACATTTTTTTTAAATGAATGTTTTATCTGTCATTTCAAGAGCCAGTTTTAAAAAATGGACAAGATGGAATGTTCTCCAAGATGAAAGATGTAGCAGAAAAGGATGGAAAAAAAAATAAAATGCCACTGATATAAAATATTGAATATCCATTTTCCACAACAGGAGTGTTTTCTAGAAAGTTATTTTGATAAAGTAAAAATATTCAAAGTTTTTAGTAACAGTTAATTAAAAAACAAAGTATTTGTAGCTTTAATATGTCCTTATACAAATGGTCAGCACTTTATATGCAGTGTGGTTGTTAGATGATTCATTTTCAAATCTTTAGGACTGGGTGGCTGAGGGTGTGACTGATACACCAATCTGTCCAAACTAAAGCTTATCTAGCTAACAAGTGTGAGGGGACCCACTTTGAGAGAGAGAGAGAGAGAGAGAGAGATGTTTATAGACATCTTTAGGCTGTGTGCATGGATAGCAGACAGAAAGAGAGAGATTTGTTTATAAATAACAAACAAAAGTTGATGTGAATTTTTTTAGGTCTATATGAGACCATTTTTAAAAACTAGGCTAAAACTGAAAATATGGAAGAGAGGTTGTACAATGGATATCAGAGCAGCACAAGGCAAGCAAAATTTGATTAAAATAACAGTTAAACATTTAAGGTAGAAACATCCTCAAAAATATTTTTTTCAAAATATACCAGAGAAAATGAAAACTACTATTGTTATATGTAAGTACTAAAACTATGAAAAAAATCAATAATATTACACATTTAGTTGCCACAGTAGCCATTCAAAATGGCACACAAGTAAAAGAAGTGAACTTAACTTGGTCAAAGATTTCTCAATGTTGCTCAGCCTATTTAAATGAAATTTTCTGTGTTTGTTTATTAATGGCACATCTGGGATATAAGCTAACAAACATTTCTCTCAGATTGATGAGATTTTTCAAAAAAGTACTACCATTTTGAACTGTTTCTACCCATTGTCATTAAGACTTCTGTCTATTCTAGACTTCATTTGAGGATAAAGCTGTGATATAAGCTAAAAACCATGCATATTATACATATCCTGAACATTTCATAACATTTACTTGAACTGTTCCAGAAATATCTTTTCCCAAAGAAGAGTATGATTATTCAGTAAAATATAAGTATGTTTCCACTTTAAGTTTGTTTTAGTTAACTCTTTCAGTAGTTTTTTTTTTTTTTGGGGGAGTTGGTTAGTTTGTTTTGATTTTTTTAACCCTTAGAAAAATATGCTCATATATCTACAGAAAGTGGGTACTGATCTTGAGAAGAGCAAACCTGTAAATGTATTTCCAAAGTTTTGTGGGCTACAGGAAGCTCCACACTTATATTTACAGGATTACTCTTTTCAGAATATATACCCACTCAAAAATATATGAACATACTTCTCTATGGGTTAATTAGATGGTAATCCAAATAAATCCAGAAATGTAAATGAAATATTTGATTTCATTTCTTGTACTAACTCACTCTGAAAATCAAATGATTATAATTTTTTGCTACAAGAATGACCATGTTAGAAGAGGGAAAAAAATCGTTATTCACCTAATAATATTGAAAAATTTAAGTGAATATTCAGGATTATTCGTCTTTTATAAACTTTTTACATACAAATGATTGTTTATTTTTTGTCGATTTCCATACGTTTAGTCTTAAAAACTGATCAGTCAAAGTTGTTCTTCTTTACTCTATAATAAAACCTATTCACCACCTGTAATAAGAGCCAAGGTTGCCATTCTGGATGACTCAGCCAGGTAAGAAAACAAACAAACACCTGTCTGTCACTAGCTATCTAACATACATAATAAAACTAGATTGTGCTTCATGGCAACACTACACAGTTTATTACAAGAGTATGTTCATTCTTCTGTTGTTTCTTAATGCTTGTAATGTTAAAAAAAAAAAACACCTTTTAAAGCTTTTGCTTATAAACAAAGAGTATATTTCTTCTTGTTTTTTAAATAAAAATCTTTGCTATTTATAAATTATGAACAGTAGCAGTTGATGATTTGATGAAGTCTATGGTATAATCAAAGTTATAGTAGTGGAAATTACTTCAGCAGTACATTTTAACTGACATAATTTCTTTTAATGTACAGTTTAGGTACTATATGATAAATCCAGATTTGTTTTAGAAACAGCATTTTAAGAAGTTTTCCAGTGGTTCACCCTTGAGAGAGAGGGAGAAGTTAATAAAATTTAAAACTTTTACCGCTACAGAAATAGATAGATAAGATATGGTTTTGGTGGCTTACTGGAAACTGCGTGTACACTGCAACAACATATTAATAAAGTTCTGAGAACAGGCTTATCAGCAAAATAGATGAGCAGAACTTCTTATCACAGGGAAGGTACCTAACTAAAGATAAAAGTAAGCAATTTCCTTTGTACCAAAACAGCTAATCCACAACCACTGAAATCTCCTATGAATAGAGAGGAAAAATAGACTTTTCCTGGCAATTCCTGTTCCATTGACAGGCTCTAGCCCTGTCCTATATATATATATGTCTTTAAACAAAAACATCAGCTCAGGTCAGTGCCAGTCTGTGGATAGCACTAGAATCAGCATCCACCCAGTCTAGGACCAGCAGATTAATCTGCAAGCAAACTTGTGGATTTGGTTGACCAAAAAAACAAAACAAAACATATGCTAAATATGTACCATGGTACACATATCAAAGAATAAACTCAGTTATATAAACTTAAAAACAAATCTTTATACTTTTCATTTTATCTGTGTAACTAATAATACATGTATACTTGGATCATAAATGTATCATCTTGTTCAGACACCCTTTTTTAGTTCTTTTAGGAGAGAGGAAAAGCTCCTTATGAAGCCAACAATGGCAATGACTTCAAGAAAAAGTTAGTTAAGTTTAGCATTGAAGACTTCTAGCTAACCATAAAGTTATCAATGGGAATACTTTCTTCAGGATTTTATATTCAAGAGATTATTCATTCCCGTCACACATATCCCAAACCTGAAGATAATCAAAAAGTTTGAAGATAGAAATGTAGGCAGTGCACCAATATAAAAGATAAAAAAGTAAACAAGAAAAAAGTTTTGTATGTAGTGGATTAAGGAAAGAAATTAAGTGATAGATGAGTCCTTGAATTGAATAAAAGAGATGGGAAAAAAAGAAAACTCATATGATGTACATTTTTTTACCCTGTACTTTTTTTTTTTTTTTTAGTTCTGTGTTATCTCTTGCCAATTTACAAATTATTTTTTGTTATAATTCCTTTATCTGCTGTGATATATCCTGCTGTAGTCTCATCCTTTGAACAGATCTGCTGCACCAAGGTTGCTTTTTGCAAAACTCCAGTTAATACCTAAATGTGTATTCTCCAGTAAAATTCACTTTTTCATTCAACTTAATAATAATAATTTATTTTAAAATCTTCAACATTCATTAATTTCATTTCAACATTATTTAGTAGTTTACATATAGAATTAATATACATTACTTTAAAAAAAATTAGAGATGGAACATTAGATTTGGCCTACATATTTTGAATGTACAGTCAGAAAAATTAAGGAAACAGCTAGATAGGCATACAGTCAACTCCCGCATAATCGCAGTTCGGCATTCACGGCCCCAGTTATTCGTGGAATTTTCCTTAGAACCTAACTAATAATTGTTCGTGGAAACCCCCACATATTCGCGGAATCGCAAATATCTTCCACGATTTTTTTATGGCTTTTTTCATGGCAATATATATTTTTTCAGGCTTTTTAATGCTAAATTATTAATAACAATATAATTTACTAATTTTGTAATATAAATACTAACGTAAATTCAGCAAAATATCAATATAAAATAAACGCTATTGGCTGGAAGTTTGAAAGTAGCCAATCCGAGAGCGTTATTCATTTCTCCTTGCTGCTGATTGGCTGCTTCCCACGAGGCACTGTCTCAGGCAGATGCAGCCCAGCATCATCTCAGTTTACCGCATGTAGCTATCTTGAGTGTTTCGCTGAGTGTTGTATTTTTTATTAAATTATTATTATATATTTACTTATATTTTTTAATTATATTTTGATGTTTATAGGCATTTTTATGGACCATGTCCAATAATCGTGGTTTTTCACTCTTCACGGGTGCTCTAGGAACGTAACCCCCGCGAATACCGGAGGACAACTGTATTCATATTTTTTTCTTTCATTAAATTGTGACAGCTGTTCATGCATTTTGTATGAGCTGCACATCCTCAGAAGCAGGTACCTTCAGATTTAATCATTTGTCAGGCAGGTGTTTTTGTGATAACATTACAAAAGTAGAGTTGTAAT
Source organism: Nautilus pompilius (assembly GCA_018389105.1). Classification (NCBI taxonomy): domain Eukaryota; kingdom Metazoa; phylum Mollusca; class Cephalopoda; order Nautilida; family Nautilidae; genus Nautilus; species Nautilus pompilius. The sequence goes on from JACATO010001069.1 coordinate 432,793, forward strand.
AATGTCCAGAGATGGATGATTGGCCATTGACGATTCCTAACTGAAGACCTGGCTTTCAGAGCTGTTTGACTGATGGAATCTTGGATACACACAAACAAACAGGTGGCTAGCTGGTCAACTCAATGCATTCTGTACTGTTGTTTCCTCATTTATACATTAGACATCTCAGATAAGGATGACATTTTCACAGTATGTCAATGAAGAATTCATAGTCCATGACACTTGGGCTGAATGCACACTTCAGGTCAACTACTGAATTCACCCCAGACTGAGATACAAATTGCACGTTTGATTTGGGGTCAAGACAACCAGTAACAGTCCCACCTGTGACCTCTGATACTGTAGGAAATGCCTTCAATTTTGTCTAATCACCGAAACTGGCATTTCAAATTACCAATAACTTCAGACATTGACTAGAACATGGTCCTCTCAAACATCATCTGAGGCCTGATTAGAAAAGCATAACCCATACAGACCAGACCAAAGTCAGAAGGGTCCATTCATATTCATGAAAGCAAGCTTGATCTCAAGGGACCACACCTATGGACATTTTCATTACCACACAACTGTTCAAAATGTCTCGTTGATGTGCATGATGCAATGGATTTGACTGCCAATTCAAATATGCAACAGGTGTTCCCATAAAATACTTATCTGATTTGTTGTTGTTTGCTAATTTTGTAGTAGTTTCAGGTTTCCTGAGTAACTATATGTAAATATATAAAAGGCAGTCACTTATCAATTAAATTGAAAAACTCAAAGCTGTGAAAATTCTAATTATTCCAATTATGATTTATCATGCATTTTCATAATTTTTATTTCAACATTACAATTCTTCTTTCACATCACCAGTTACAACTATAGACATACCTGATAAGGTTACATAGTGCCATGGTTATTCCTAATAAGCATTGTCATTTCTGCACCTAGTAGGCCCTAGCATTGCTGTCTCCAGCAGGAAATAGAAAGTCCCTACTAGAGCTGTTATGCTGTGGGGAAAAACCATGCAATGAGAAGTTTGCCAAAACCAGAGTGGTCCCCCCCCCACCCAAGAAAAAGGGATCAAACTCATGTACATAAGCTATAAACTAGCACTCAGCCATCTATCATCCCATATTATAGTTTAAATAAAAAAGAATTATCAGAATTGATGCTTTTAAGGTCAGATATGGATAAATTTCACCAATTCAATACTTGCCCTAAAGAAGCTAGAATCTTATTTCCATAGCCATATAATATATTAGTATCACTTTTTTAAATCCAATTTTCCAGTTAAGTGACATGAACTGTTGTATATTTTATGTAAATACACAAGTAAAAAATGTGTGCAGATTCTATTACTGTTAGTAACAAAAAAGATTATCTGTAAGCGAGCCGGACTCGGAAGGAACTTAGTACTTACTTTCAAATACTTCAAAGCTTCAGTTAAACATCCTATTGTCATAATTCAGAGTTTTGTTGTTTTCTTTAAAAAAAATTTACAATAAAATAAATAAATTGTGTTGAATTATTTCAAAATTATGTTGCTTTTTCTTAGAAAGTCAAAATTAAACAGTTTTGCTATGAATACTAGCAAGAGAGCCAGGAAATATTACCACCAAACATTCATTTTCCATACTTGCAGATCTGAAAGTAATATTTTATTCTTTATTATTACATTTATTTGAAGTTAGCAATGCTATTAAAAGTAAACACAAAACTAAAAGTAAATGAATAAATTTTTTTTTAAATATTACAAAATCTTTTAGAATATCAAACTCTTAAACAGCAATAAATCTTGACATGTTTGACTGGTATTTACAGCTTTCACTTCCAGACTTCCAAACATTACTTTATTTTATTTAGATCCTTAACATACAAATGCACATTTTAAAAAAATATTTCTTTTTAAAAAAAATTATCAGTCTTAAGCACAGAACTAACCAGGTATGGATCTCTTTCTTTTAGTGCAGGTAGGCTAGGTGTTTGCTTTGATATACAAGCAAAAGAATATCATAGACTTCAGCTCAGAAAGAACCTATTAAAACTCTTGATTAGAAGTGGGAGTGTCCAGAAAAAACAAACAGAGAGAGATATACATATATATATACACCAAACACTGCAGTCTAGATACAAGTCAGGCTTGTCAGAAACCAAATCATGTCCACCCATGATAGGTCATTGACAAAATAGTCTTAAAACATACTTCCAGATCCTTACCGGCTGAAATGAACTATAAAGATGGGATAAAGCAAATGCAGATATACATTTATCTCATAAGTGCAAAATTCATACAGGCATTCAAACCAACCTGCTAAATGATTCAAGAGTTGTCTGAACACATGTGGAAAAGCCATTAATTAATGACTTTGCATCTGTCAGTGACTTGATGAATTTATAAATTATCTAAAGCCATTAAAAGCTAAAAATAAAGTTCACCTAAATTATTAGACAAAATATGGCAACAAATTCGTTGACAACACAAAATTTACTACTACCTAATCTCATTGCTAATTTTTGAGCCCTGATTTTGTTTTAGTACTGATATCAAATGTATAGTGTGAAAGCACTTTAATTTTGTTATACATGGGGAAATACATTCACATAATTAAATGGTATGCCACAATCTTAGAATCTGATTTTTCAGTTCTATTTAAAGCAGTATATGCTAAAATGAAGCACACATGATTGTTTCATTTTTTCCCCCCATAATTTAATTTGTTTTCATTCTTTATAAAGATCTTGGGAGAGAAAAACTAAAAAAAAAAAACACTAATTTTATATAAACTTGGAATTTTTAATTATAGCTTTGTTGGACTGGCATTCATTGTAGCATTGGTGAGTGGTGAGTTAGTTAACCCAACCCACTGGAGGAGGAGGAGAACAAATCTAATCTACCAATGAATAAATGAATAACCTTTTTTTAAAACTACTACCTTTTATGGCTAATTTTTGTTCCAAAGTAGTCCAGTGGTACAAAAAGACAAGATGCCTGCCCCACACACTATTCTTTTTCAAGTCCTTTGGTTTGCTCTCTGTCACATGTACACAAACCAATTTTTTTAAAGTGCTTCTAGAGACATTTTTTAAAAAAAATCAACCAGTTCTTGTTTCCATTTGTTTAGCTCAAGTAAATAAAGACAACAATTTTTAAACTAGAGCAGTTTTATAATAAGTAAATAAAAAGCATAAATGACTAGACTCATTATGATTTTAAAGGCAGGATTTAGTGAAAAGAATTTTTCTTTTAAATAATAAAGTAGCAGGAAACTACTTAATATTGGAAATTTAAAAAAATTTTTCTTAGTTAGAACTTGTGTACCACAGCTTGAACTTGTGGTTACAGTAATGCGTTACACAAGTTCTATATTTTAAAATAATAATAATTTCCATCTATTTATTCTTAAGAATAAAAATTAAGTTTTTGTTTATTCAAATTATTTGGTAACATGCATGACTTTATGCTTGGCTTTGACAAAATGCATAATGCCAGATCTTTGGAGGAATTTTGAAAATCTCATACTTAAATTTGCTTAAAATCAATGTATTGTAGTTAACTTTTCCCCTTCACTCTCCCACCCTGAATGCATTAAAATTTTAAAAGGATATTTTGTTTCTTTATGGAAAAATTTTAATGTAAAAAGATCTTTATTTGATGTAGCAGGGTTATATAACACAAGTTGATATAATCTGCATGTACTACTATATATTTCCAGTAGCTAATGGTTAAACTGGTTGTGTAGATAATGCATGTGTGCATATGAAACATAAAATTTTGAACTAACAATTGTATTGATGTTTATAAATGCATGGAATTACAAATGCTACTTAAAAAAAAAACAAACTAACGTACCTTCATTTCTTTAGAATTTACTTACTTTTTAAAATAGTAATAATATGGCAACTTGGACTGTCACCTTCTGGTGTTGGTCCCTGAATTTTCAACAGCGGGAACTACAATAAACTATTAGATGGACTTGGAGATACCAAGCACTTCAGAATATTCACCCCCCTCATTTGACATATACCTACCATGATAAACTGACATTCTAAGCTGCAGACAGCTTGTTTTAATTAGCTCAGATCAAGTAAAACAATGTTCAGATGCTCCAGGAAAGCATATCAGCAGATCTTCCTAAAAATTCTTTGAACTTAGAAGTGAACCGTTTTGACACCTTTGGTATTCCCTTAACTTGGAAAGGAAAAATAAAGGCTAAATGAACAAATTTAATAATGAAAAAAAATAAGTATCTCTTTCAATACTTTAAGTTTAAGTGAATGCTATGCTAATTAATTGACCTCCAGAATTAAATAAAACTTAGTCCAGTTTAAACTCTAAATAGATAAATTTAAGAAAATATACTGATGTAGAACAAGATGATTTGCCAGGTAGTCAAATTGAATTTCAGAGCTACACAACTCTTTTTGAGAGTTTTCGAAACCCAGATAGATATATTGTATCTTTATTTCTCCCTTATAGTTTAATTTTATTCAAATATATGTACTATAAACAGCTGTAAACAGCCATTGTGCAAATATCTTTCATCATTTTGACAGTGCTTCAGGTAAAATTAGTACTGTGAAACTGAAGGTGGTCAACATCTTTAAATGACTTCTACGTATGCATTAGCACATGAGGGTAAGTAAGTACAAAATGTTATATGCAAGTATATCACTAATAGAAATAATCAAACAGATAAACCATATGACAGTACATTTAAGTAGTTTCTTATTTTTGGTCAGTTTATTTAAATACTTAAAACACTACCAATGCTAAATGCTATTGATTGTAATCAATCCATTAAACATCCAATTATACAAAAAAATGCATTTGTTTATAATGAAAGATTTTTAATATGTAAAAATTCATCATTAGTACTCAAATGTGATAAAAAGTAATACTCTCAAAGATGTATGCCCTTAAAGTTTTAGTATTAATGAATGAAATAATCAATTAAATACTACTTTAATTAATTATCCAACACAAATATTGCAGATAATTATTTAGAATTTCAGTTTAATATAAAAATAAAATAAATGAACTCCTGTCTGCCAACATAGTAGTAGTAAAATACCCCATCAAAAAAGACTGAACTGTCAAATGTTAACCCTGAAACCTTGGTGCAATGTCAGAAAATCAAAAGCAACCTTTTTATCACCATCTACTGAACTGAAACACCAGCAAAGGCTATTCACAGTAAAAGATCAAATAATAGGGTTGGACCCATACCATTTTCCAATGTATTCTGTAAAATCAAAAAAAAAAAAAAAGATGATATTTTTTGTCAAAATTTTTTTTCATTCTAAGCCATCAAAACTCTGAAGTGACCCTAAGCATGCATGCAACAGCAGAAAAATGAGAATTTTTTGGTATTTGTTTCTCAAATGTTGTATAAGGTCATTACAAAAGTTTTGTCAGTTTTTATATCATGTTAATTTGGGGTTCATTTCTTGCATGCTTGCAAAGGTGTATGTAAATAGGTTATATATTATTTTGTAGTGCACTTTGGTATACATTATGTAAAACCTACCTTTTTGAAAATCATAAAATGCATGTTTGTTTCAGGGTTCTGAGTGAAAAAGCATGGATAGAAACATTTTTTGTGCCATTTTTCTTCACGAGTTCAAACTAGGCCACAAAACAAGCGAGGAAACTTGTAACATTAAGCAAGCATGGGGCGAGGAGACAGCAAATGAGCGCACAGTACAGTGATAGCTTGCAAAGTTTCGATCAGGTGATATGAGTCTCAAAGATAAGGAACATAATGAACATCCTTCCAACTGTGATGACAACCGTCTGAAAGCTTCAGTTGAAGCTGATCCAAGAAAAACATTCCAAAGAAATTGTGGAGAGCTTGATGTAAGCACTGCAACTGCTTCTTGGCATCTTTACACAATTGGCGAGGTGGAAAAGCTTGACAAGTGGGTGCCTCACAAGTTGAATGAACAACAACAAAATTGTCGATTGGGGATCTGCTCTTCGCTTGTCATAAGAAACAAAACCTGGTGAAACCATCACAGCTGAAAGGTACTGTCATGAAGTAAATGTTGTTCATCAGAAACTCTCAAAACCACAGCTGGTGTTGGTGAATCGAAGAGGCCCAATCCTGCTCCACGACAATGCTCGTCCCCATGTTGCAAAAGTGACTCTTCAGAAACTGAACATATTAGGTACAAAGTTCTCCCTCACCCAGCCTATTCACCAGACTTTTTTCCCCACAGACTACCACCTTTTCAAACACCTCGACAGCTTCTTCCGTATGAAATCCTTCTCCAACCATGCAGCAGTTGAAACTGTCTTCCAACAGTTTATTGACTCCAGAAATCAAGATGTTTTTCAAAATGGTATAAAGACACTTGTAACTCATTGGCAGAAATGAATTGATTGTAATGGAACTTACTTTGATTAATGAACTTCACATTCAGCAACAATATGAAGTCTCATTGTTGCGGTAAAAAAACCAACAAAACTTCTGTAACAATCTAATAACATGAACCCCTTAATTGGCTATAAGCATAATGTAGATGATTCAAGATCACTACAGTTTAATCTTTTCTTTAATGAATATTTTATAGTTAAAACATTTGTTTGTTTTGTTCAAATTTCCTCACCTGGTGCTGCGTTCTGGAAATGTTACAAATCAAATCAACATCTGCAACTAGGATCAGGATATTTTCCCCACATTTGTAAAACAAATAAAAATTACGTATGCTGTACCAAGAAATGCAGAATGGTAATATTTTAGTTTAAGCAACCTTAAACTGTAAAATCACAGTGGCATCTGTTGTAGCAGAAGCAAAATGCATTAAAGAAAATAAAAACCCTAATAACATAATAAAAATAATAGTCATCATCCATGTTCTATGGTAAAAACCATCAAACCACATCGTAGTTTAAGCTCCACTAGTTATCAAAAAGCATAATCTCATCTAACTAGACTGCACTTATCTGAATAGATCAATATCCAGATACTGGCATTCATTTGTCAATAAACATCAAGAAAATACAAAATTTTAAGATATGATGGACAGCAGCTACAGCATGATAATCTAGTGGTTGACCTACAAGACCTCTGTGGTCAAGGGCCCATATTCATTTCTTACAGTAATGGCTAGGTTTGGCAAACCACCTTTGTAAGGTTTCTTGCTGCTCTTTCTCCAGTGGGGATTCTCTGAATACTCCAATTTCCTCTCATGTGTACAAAAGAGAGTTCTGGTAGGAATTTCTCTGCAAAAGTTGGAAGTGCTAAGCCTCATGTGGCACAGGAGTTGCAGTGCTTCTTAATGGATAACCATGGCACTACACTCCTTCACTAGGGTTGTCTGTGTTGCAGACAAAATATGCCAATAACAACTGTAGCCAAGACCATCCTTAAAAAAACAGGAGGGGAGGCAAAACCAATGAATCCAGCTGAACCACTTTCTGCACTAACAAAAGCCACAGGAATAAAAAAGATTAACTTTAGTACTTTTTGTTTTTTTTTTTAAACTGCTTGCAGTTTGCATTATGAGTATACCTTAATGTTAAATGATCTATTTAAGTGTAGGCTTGTGAATAAACCAACAGAAATAATCTGCTGCACCAATTTCCAATGGTGACACGTGCTATTAACACCTACCTGAAGCTTAGAACACACCATAAAAAGTGACAACTAGCATCTGCAAATTAGCAGACATGACCTAGAGTAGGGTGTTCCTCTAGGTCCAAACCCACTCAACTTACAAACAATATAAACATTACAAAAAGGTCAACAGCACATCCTGCTATAAAATAAGGCATGTTTTGTTTCTTTTCTATGTATATTTATGAGATCTTTTTCTCTTTTTTATCTTATAGATGTGTTATGCTTTTTACTGTATATCTTATTTCTCTCATGATCATTTATCCAAAAAAAATAATTCAAAGTTGGTTCAGTTGCTTAACAATTTTTTTTAAAGCAGCTATTTATGTTTTATCATTAACAACTCACCAGGTTAAACATTCAGACAACTGAGAAATTCCATCTTTAATAAGGATAAAGAATTTATGAAAATTAAAAGATCAAAAATATCCAGAAGAAATAGATGTGATATTTTCATTAAATTACAAGTTTCCAGATGAAAAAAAAAGGTAATTCTTTATAATCATTACAACATTAGAATTACTTTTGACATCAGCTAAACTAGATAATTATTTGTGTTAAATAATAAATTAAATTTACAAACAAATGAAACTTATTAAATAAATAAATGCATTTATGCTACTGACTGTAGAGTAAATGGTTCATTCAGCTCAAAAAACCCTTGCAATGAAACAAATTCTAAAGTAATATCAGTCTTTTGACACCAATATTTATATGGTGGTGTTTCAGAAAAAAGGTAATATTTAAATCAGTGCTTACGGCACACCACCGAGGAACCCTGATGTACGGGACGCATCCTCTTTTTTCACACATTGTGTAGTTGTGATGCTAGTCAGTAAGTAAACAACATGGCCAATGGTTGTCAGTATGCACCAAAAAGAACAGCAATCTGATTTGTTTTCTGTGAGCCAAAGTTATTACAGTGACTGAAATCCACCAGAGAATACTGGCACAACATGGAGAGAACTGCATGGCACAAGTGTACAAGTGAGTGGACAGATTTTTAAAATGACCAAACAACACTAGTAGATAAAGATTGGCCAGGATGCTGCTCTTGTTTTGGGACACCCAGGAACCAATCCTTGTCCACTTCAAGGAGTATGGAATTATAATCACTAGTGCAATAATGCAATGTGCTAGATAGAGACCACCTAAAGCCAGCTATTCAAAAAAAAAAAATGGAGGGGCATGGCATGGACGACTGACAAGGTGTTCTGTTGCAGCAACACAATGTGACAATCATCAACACTATGAGCCTCAACCACATCCTCCCTACAGCCCAGATCTTGCACCATCCATTTTTCACCTCTTTGGACCACCTGAAAGATGCTCTCAGAAGTCAAAGATTTTCCAGCAAACAATTTCCAACAAGTGGTGCAATTGTGGCTTATGCAGCAACCAAACAGAAACTTGTAAGTTGTTGAACTATATTTTTCAAAATAGGGAAACTATGTAGAGAAGTGATGATGTCCAATAAAGAATAGAGTCGCTTGTTTTATTTATGAATTGCCTTTACTTCCTGAAACACCTTCATATTATTTAAAAGTTATATTTGAAAATTTCAGGGTTTTTTTTTTTTTACATGTGCGCACACAAAATTTCCCAAGTATAACAAAAGGTCAAGATAAATAAAAGGCTTAAGTGAAATTTCCAAGTAAGAAAGAAACTAATTTGATACCTTGTAAGAGTAATTTTTTTCTTTCTTTATGAGTAATGCTATTTTTTTATTTAGCTTTCTTACATGAAGAATACTACGTTCACTTATGGTTAGCTTTGTTCACTTCATTTATGTTTTGACTTTCACAACCATAGCTAAGCCTCATACAAACAGCTACAGCGGCCGAACATGGAACCCATCTAGCTACACCTCACACACATGCAATTGTACAAAACAGTAGAACTTTCTAGTTTTACCAAATAAAGTTAAGCACACCACAAAAAAGTATAATCAAAATAATAATACTATTAATAAATTATAATTTCACTGCTTTAAAAAATTTTCTTAACTTTTTTATTAGTATTTTTTATACTTTATGCATATAAAAAGGGACAAGGCTATATAGTCTAAAGAAGTCATTTACGTCACTTTGTAGGTTTATGATCACATGTCTATTAAAAAACAACAATAATATAGAAATAAATCAACAAGATATTTTAACCCAATGGAATAATTGTTATGACCTAATAATTCATTAACAAAAAGTGACTTGAGTAACCTAACTCAACTCTGTAGTGGTACACCCCTATAAGCATAATGGACAAGTCTGTTTCTGTAACTCTTGAAAAATGACAAGTCCTTTCAAAGACCACAATGACTCATGACTAGACTCTAATAATAAATGTTATGGCTCCCTAAAACATCAATCAATAACCTAATGTATGCACATACACTATACCTAATCAAAAGTTTCACAACAAGTTGCAGCCCACACCAAAAAAAAAAACCCCTGGATGTCAGCAATTTCTGTTTTCTCTTCTTGGGTCAATTCTATCTATCTCCGTAGTAACACCAGCATGACATTATAGGCAACTGGGCCACCGCCCTCCCTGAGGTTAGAAAGGAAATGCTTAAACAATGGCTTGTTTCCTTTATACAAAAACAAACAAGACATTTAATCCTTTTAAATAAATAAATAAATAAAAAGTAAATCAAAATACTACACTAACTGTCCATTTGGGAAAAACATTCATTTGACTTGGGGAATTGTTGTTGTTGTTTTTTTTTAATTTTTTAAAAATTAAAGCTTACCTACAAATGTAATATATACAAAACAAACAGAGTAAATTTGGCAGAGAGATGTACTATCTCACTAATGGTTCAGTAAAAGAATTATAAAGAAATCTTTTCAAGAGTAAATGAAAAGTGTTTCTAAAACAAAAGAAACTGGTTTTAATTATTTTGCTTAAATAAAAAATGATCTTATAACTAACTCTCTGATTCTAGATGGATTGGTTGGTCTATATTACTTCAATCAAATTAAAATGCTTTTAAGTCTCTCTAAAAGTAAATCACCAGAAACTTATGGCAGATATCAATATACTGCATGTTATTTAGGACAGAGAACAGAAATGAAGATGCATGAGATTGCAAATGCATTCAATACTGGATAACACACTAAACAACAATTCACCTCTAGCATAAAGGTGTACAATGGGTATCAAAATGTGACATTCTAATAAAGGCTTTTGTCATATCCATTAAACTGATATACAGAAAATTAATCATCTTGATTTATTGCCTCCAACCCCGAACCATCATTACTATTAAACTAAACTGTGACCATGTGAAAAATACAGTATAGAAAAAATAACTTTGGAAACCACCAAATAAAGCATCCAACAAGATTAAATGTTTAACCACAATCAAAACTACAACAGATGGCAATAGTTCATTTTACAATATTCATTCACCAAATAGCATGCCTATTAAAAGTAATTACCAAAGTCTTTGAGAACTGTAGATGTAAGTATGTCGCTTTCATATATTCACTGTGAAAAGAATTTTTTTAAAAAATTTTTTAAACTGAGATAAAGTCAACATTGCTTGGATATTAACCAGTCTTTAGAATACTGTATTATAGACTGGCTCTTTTAGCTGGCATTGGGTTTAAAACCCTGACGAACCACAATAGCTTTTTGTTGTTTTGTATTACTTGCATAAACTAAATGTAATGACAAGAATTGAGATAAAATTGCATGTAAAATTAAATGATACTACTAGCACAAATATGTATTGATTGTCATTGCTTAACTTCATCTAAACTAAGCAGTTTCCAAAAGTATGTTAGTGACTGGCCAAGTTGTTCAGTTTATATCTAGCCAAGATCTCGCTTGTTTTTTTGTTTTTTTTTTCATTATGAAATGTAAAAATTGTCCTAACATCCCATATCCACATTGGTTAATGGCACGAAAACAGCTACTGATGCAATATCTTTAGTTTTATCATCATTACTGGTCATTACACTCTTTAAACATCATTCATTGTGTCGCCAGTGTGCCTGAGATGAGCTTTTCAAAAATACTTTTAATCAATTCAAAACATTTCAAAATAAAAATTTGTTTTAAGTATAATAAATTTGTCATAAAAATAATCAAATTTATTTTTTTAAAAAAGCTATTTTTAGCTTTATCTATCTACTTTAACAGTCCATAATGTACTATACTGTATTACAAAATTATTTATTCATAAAGCCAATTTTACATAGGCTATAGATCTAAAAGCAGCTCCTACACTATAAACATACTTATGCACCCATGAGTTCACGTGTAATTTGTAAATGGACATTTCCGCTGCTATATCAGTTTGCCAATAGTCTTCTGCAAGAACCCAGTAATTTCTTTTTTTTAATACTTTTAGTCAGAAAATCCTGAAATGAATGCGTTTTTGGCAATTGAAACATTTTTTAAATTTCAGAGCAGAAACTATTTCTGACATGGGTATTTTTACTTTTTAATAATCTGTGTAAGGAACAGTGCTTAGATGAATAAGAGAAAGATGACTATTCATTTTACTAAATTGGAAACAAATTTGCATTCCTGACACAGGAAGTTGGTTAATTTCAATGACATAAACCCTCTGGTCTAATTTTGCCTCTAAGATACTCATTTTCTAACTGGCAAATAGAATGAAAAGCAACCACTGAAAACTAAGGCAGTGTGTTAACCTTTCCAACTTCACCCACAATAAAAAAAAAATTTTAAAAGTAAATAAATAATTCCACTCTAATGAGCAGCTTGAAGTAAGGAAAAGCTCAACACTGACATTCAACATTTGCTCAGTTTCCTATGAGAGGCTAATAAATCTAAATAGAGAAAAATTACCTCTTTGACAGGAGGCTAAATTGGGGTCTAGTTAGTGATGATTCTAAAAGATTTCTCGCATTCCAAAATGTACACGTGTGTATGTACGTATGTATGCACTTGCAGTCATTAAAATTATGATGACAGTATTCAGATAAAGCCAGTCTTACTTTTGAAAGCTGCATCATGTTAAAGCAACAAACAGATTTTGTTATGTTCATAACTGTCATATTTCAAATTGATGGTTTAAAAAATTTCTTTATAGTTTTTGCATTAATTCAAAATTAAACTATACATTTAAGACTACAAACTTCGACAAAACACTGCCTTTTAAGCAATATAAAACAAGCCCAAAAAAGGCTATTTCTTGTTGTTTAATTTCTATAACAGATTATCCTTTAAACCAAAATTAATAAATCTTGTATTGCCAAAATTTCAAACCAAAATAATTTTAATACATTTTCATCCTGAAATCCTAGTAATTTTGGCATGATGTCAACAAAAAAAAAAAGAGGTACATTCATCTCTACAGACTTCTCTCAGAATGATCAATAAGCACTTTGTAAAACAGCAGTACATTTTTATATCTTTCCAAAAGCTTTAAGTTAAAGTAAAAAAAAATAAATCTTGATGTCCACAAATGACACTCAATGTCATGTGAGCAAATGTGTTCTTAAGGTCAAGATCAGTTCTCGTTCATCTTTGGTTGGAATTTTCTTATTTTATTAAATATATTTCATTAATGAACTCTCACTATTAAACAGGTGGAAGTCAGTCACAGTTTACAAGAGTCATTTGTTTATCTTTACTTTTCTGTTTTGATCATATAAGTTTATGACTAAAGAGAAAAAAAAATTGGCATACAAACAGTTCCTACTTAGTAGTAGTATCCAGATACTGCAAGCAAATAAACCTTCTGAAAAGACCCTTAAGATGTTTTCCAGACAAATGTTCTCATTCCAGAAAGTGTAAAGCAACAGCACCCTAAATGGTGAGATTTAGATCCATATTGACTAGCAGTGTGGCTACTTATGATACAGCACACTATGCTGGCTGCCATTCAATTCCCATTGGGGCTGGACTGCAGTTGGTATTTAGCAGTGGCAGGCACTCTCTTCTGTACCACCCAGCTTCTGCTTGGCTCTCCTCTAGGATCTCCCACTACAAAGAGGAGCTCTAGTCTACTCAGATGCAGAGACAAGACATCTTTTCAAACATAAAATCACTCATCTTCAGTTTGTTGTGTGCATAAAAAATGAAAAATTACTGACCAGTACATCAGTGTGAAATAAAATATGCTGTTAATTTTTTTTTTAAATTGCTTTTTTGTAGGAAAACCATTGAATATAATGTCATGAATATGAAATCAAGCAATTACATCAGTACCATCTAAGACAACAGTGATGCCAAAACCACCTTGATTTACACCAGTCAATTTAATTTGCTAGCTAGTCATAATATTGTTATTGCTAGACAGAATAAAACCTCATTGTTAGGCATGTAAAGTCCTAATAATAAATTGAAGAATTTCACCAAAAAAAAAGCATTTTATCTTAAAGTTGATAACATTCCAAAACATTTACTGTCTGTCCTAAAATTGAGGATATTATAAATATATTCTGATAAGTAGATAATATATCATATATTCACAAAGAAATGTTTAATTTTCATATAGCTTATTGATGTCTTGGCTGTTTCATTTATTTAAAAAACTGAAATGTTTAAGCATAACAAACTACTACTTATCCAAGAATTTTAATATTGCAAGATTTATAACTTACTATGGCCTGCTCTGAAGAGTGCAAAGAGCAAATTTTACTTTATGATCATGTCATATTTATTTGATCAATAATAACTACATTTCTGTTGTAACTGTTTTAATATCCTCAGACTTCCCAGGTTGTTTATATTCAAAGTTACATTAAGAAATACCATATTTCAGGATACCTAGCTACAAGCAAGGTAAATTTGCATTAACAAGACAGCAGCTGCAGACCAACCCACTAATAAGTTTTGCAGATTTCCTGAGATTTCAAGCAAGCAATATAAAAATTAGGAAGTTATTCTAAAAGACAATAAAAATCAACATATCACTTTTTTAAATGAAACATTTTAGACAACAGGTAACTATTTCTAATAGTTATTCATTTATCACCAAACAAAGGTATATGTTCAGTAAATATTATATTGTTTCCAATAAGACTTGTATGAAGAGAAATTAATTTATGATTACTGTTTAGTATATACCTATCAGTGAAAAATTTATTGAAAACATTTTCAATCAGACCAAAACCAGGATACAATATCCTGAGGTATAAAATCACATACGTTTGTTTGTTTTCTTGTTATTTAGTAGGCAAAACCAAAATTTATTCACATCTTTTGTAAATAATAAAAAAAAAATCACACCTTGAAATAATGTCTTAACATTTTTCCACTCATATTCCATTAAATCACTAACTGCAGAGTCTAAGAAAAAAAAAGATAATTGTTGTTGACTACTTAAACCTAAATATTAAAAATAAAGACATTAACTGTTTGCTAACATAAAACAAATACAGGAATATAAAACTCAATAGTCCTCACAAAGCTGCGTATTCTAAAAATTAATGGCATCCATTAATAAGCAAAGCATTAAGAGAATTGAAACTACTACACAATTTAATGTTTTAAAAATCTTCATCCAAAGTCCAGTCCATGTGCACCAAAAATATGCACTGTATATCTACAGTTTACGAAGAAAAAGCAAAATATTTTGAATAACACAAAATTCTGGTAATAGTTTCAGCCTTGATAGTTGTCCAAAACTACCTGGAAATGATTGAGGTAGCAGTGTGACAGAGCCTAGTAAACCAGTTAGAATCTATTCTGATTTGGCTGGAAAGGGTTATGGCTTGCCTTTGCATCCATTCAGTCTGCAGGACAGATGGAGGCAGAACATGACTCAGGCAAAAGAAATCCACAAACACCTTCTCAATAAAAGAGGGAGAAAGCCAGAACACCCAAAAGAAAACTCTGACTAGTTAACTTGGATGTCATGGCCAGAGTTTCCAAAGTAGGGCAATCTCAAATGAAACATAACCCAGGGCATCCATATGTTGAGGAATTAGTCTGTCAAAACCATCCATGTTAGACCACCCTTTGTGATATTTTGCATTTCTCAAGTCAAGTCAGACTGTTTGCACTGTAATTTCCTTGCTACTAAACAGTTAATGCTTACAGAATATAGACTGAAAAAATAAACTAAACTTGACACTGTCAGTTTATATAGAAAACACAGCAAACAGGAACAATGAGTGGTGATAACTAGAAGTTTAATAGTGGTAAACAAATATGTTTCTGATAACACTACATCTAATCACTATCTCTAAAGGATCACATGGTACAATGTGATTGCTGAAGAAAATCCGATTTCACATTAAACAGTTAAATGAAAATGAAAGAGAAAAGAGGATTACTAAAGTTTACAAAATAAAAACATTCAAAAAGATTTTACTTAAAACAACTTACCTAGCCTAAAATTTGGATTAACTATTGGATTCAATATTAGCTCAAATGATAAAATTGTTGTCAGTTTTAGGTATTAAATCCAACTTTATTCTCACAAAATTAGAAGTTACAAGCTGCTATATAAAATAAAAACTTAATACTACTTGTCAGAATCTGACATTTTTCACACTGTAAATTTATAATGAAAATTGGTTATTATAATTGCTTTTTTTAAACCATTCTAACATTAAAATATAAGGCAACAAAAAATGCATCACTGCATATTTGCTAAAGTTTTCAAAATAATTACACAGATACAAAAAAAAAAAAAGATGAATTCTTAAATATCAATCATACCTAGAAACAAAATACGAGTCAGTAACTATAAAATCTAATAGGTACTTCCAAAGTTTTGTACAGAATTCTCAAGTTCTCATATTTAGAGACAAAAAATACTTATTCCAAAGAAAAAAAAATGTAAATAAAAAGTAGTTTCAGATTATCTCTAGCAGTTTAAGAACATGAAATTATTCCATTAATTTTTAAAAAAAAACTGGTGACAAAATCTCCTGCTTAACAAACAGAGATAAAGCAGGTATAATAGAGCCTTTAATGAAATCAAATAAATACTGAAGTCTGTTAATGGAGTTAATTTACTCCATAACATTTCATGCAATAGAGCTTACCTACATTTTTACTTTCAAAAGAATTTCATTCAATTAAAACTGTCAATACTTTTCAAACGAGTGGCACAATAGCTCTCCCCCTTTGTGACTTGTCAAATTTCTCTGCATCATAGTTGTGCATAGTGCTGTAAGATGCTTGGTCATGTGTCAGAGTTGTGTTAAAAAAAAACAAAATTTTTTTGCAATCTCACTTTGAGAGAGCTCAAAACACAGTGGCAAACTCCAAAGTATTGGTGTGAGAACATTTAATAAATTATTAATGATACTAATTAACTAATTTGTGATCAATTTTAGGAGTGAAACCAAACCTTTTAAAAGTGAGCAGACTCTAGTGTTACTTCTTAATAGAATACTGGCAATTTATGAAGAGTCATTCTCCTTTAACCACTTAAAGAACTATATATGGTTCCTAAGCCTAAAATGAATATCCTTATTTTCTGATATTCATTATTTTTAAAAAAGAAAAAAGTAATGTATATCAGAAGAAAAAGTTATGATACTTTCAAACCAATATTTTTTCAAAACATCTCCAAATGTTTGCTGCATATCACTGTTGTGTTCCATTGATTTAGATTCCACACAGTTGGTTTGTTTGTTTGTTCACAAACATTCAATGACATACTACTATAATTCATTTAGAAAACTACTGTCTTAAACTTAAAAAAATTATTCTCAAACTTGAAATGGAATATGGTATGGAGATTAGCTCAGTGTATAGAGCAGATCAGTAAATTGGGGAAAAATGGCTTGAATTAGATTTCAGCTGGCATTGTGGGGTTTCTCTCACATCTATTCAGACCATTTAAACTTTCTGATCATATTACACTGTACTGTAGTCAATATGTCAATCAGCCACATGTGCCAAATGACCTGTCCATTCAACAATGATTATATACAACAAATTTCATCAACTCTAGGGTGCATCGTATGACATCAGTATTATTTCAACAAATTTATTTTATGAAGCATTACTTCCTGGCCGAATTGTCTAATGGTCCAATTTAATTATGTTAGTAGTGCTCTCAAATTTGTGAGTTAGAAAAAATCCCGAAAGGCAAGAAATTGTTAGAGATAATACAATTTTAAAAATCTGATACTCTGACATTATTCAAAGTTGTTTGACTACTCAAGTATCAAATAGAAACATTTTTAAATTCATCTCTCCAAAACTGGTGCTTATTATCATTAACTTAAACATTTTTATTGGATATTAATATAGCTCTCTCAAAATGTGTTAGTATTATACATAAAACCAAATCAAAAACGACCATCCCAATTACTAAAAGTACTTATAGACAATGCACAGCAGAAAATGTTTACTCCAACAAGTTTACGAATAGGTAAAGTTTTGCCCCAAAGATGTATATTGTTACGGTTTTATTATTTTTTGATCAACTAACATTTTTAAGACAAAAAATGTCAAAGTGAAGAGAACAATGAAAATAATATTTCATAAAAACAACAAGCCCCAAATCCTCGTGTTACTGAAAGGTAAAGTTTACGGAGTAATTAGTTTATGGACATCACCACAACAACTCACCTGTTAGTGCCTTTTGACTCCCGCCCAAAAACATCACAGTCAAAATGTGGGGGTAAGTTGTCTCCAGAGCGAGACAGAGGTTCTGAAAAGCTTCGCTTCCTTTGGAAGGCAGCAAGCTGAGCAGTTTCTCGACCCGAGCCTCTTTAGTAGTCTGGGAGCTGATCTCCGCCAGGTCCTCGGCTCCCAGGACATCCGCCTCCTTCAGTATGGGGGACAGCCGCTCCGCGTCCACTGCGTGCACGAACGTCGACCTGTGGACCTGCAGCAGCTCCCTGTGCTTCTCTTCCATCGTACGCCACCCCACCCAAAAATAAAAAAGTAAATAAATAAATAAATAAATAAGAGTTCTTCTAGACTTGCTATACTTTTTCGAGCGAAAGGGCGGTGGACGGGTGCATGCCTGGCTTTCCCCAGGAGCAGCCATTCTCCGGGCAGACGACAGACAGATCCCGCAAACAGCTGACTTCGCAAACCGCAACCGTCTCCACCCCTGGTGTTGTTTATTATTACCCACCGAGACGTCTTCTCAACGCTTTGGTGCTCGAATAGAAACCCCTCCCTCAACAACGGTTCATCCACAACCTCGCGGATATCAAGGCTACCAAAATTTTATTCGGGTCGGGTATGCAATGAACTTGAAAACATTGTAATTTCACCTCCTCGAACTTTCCTTCCCGTTCGTTCCTTTCTGGCACCGCCATCTTGGGTAAACAGAACTGTTGATTATTACCTTCCTAATATGGAGAAGAAGGCGGGGTTTCTTAGTACATTGGTAATCAATAATAATAATAATAATAATAATAATAAATCCACCAAACTGGAAATAAAAGCGGCTGTTGTGTTGTTTTTTTAACTGAATTTCATTAAATTTTATGGGGGGCGATTAGGGCGTCAACGAGATAAAGGAATTCTAATGAAAAAAAACAACAACAACAACAACCAAAGTCAGCTAGAACCTAAAAAGGACAACAATAAAAAATTTTAAAAACCAGTTCTGGCTGAAGGTAGGGAGACTGACTGACTAGACGGGGTCGGTTTCTGCACTGTCGAGCGTGTGACGTACAGTGCCAGGTCAAAAATAGCTGGTTTAGTTGCATAACTCACTTTTAAGGAGTGACATTTTCTTTTCAGCCTTCGTTAGGCTGATGAAGCAAGCGAAACATCAGAAAAGCGACTCGAAGTGTAAAAGCGGTTACTACGGCCAGAAGAGTAAATCGCAGCACTATCTGGACAATTATAGAAATCGTATTTTAACCCCTCGGTATATAAAAGGGAGATAAATGCTTTCAGCAAATCTTAATCTGCTGAAAGCATTAGTTTTAATACTTTAATTGTTTAGGATTTAGGAGTTTGTGATTTTAATAGCATTTCTAAAAGGATTGAATTGTGGTTACTACCATGGTCCGGCAAGGACACTCCATTCTGTGGTAACCTGCTTCTACACAGGGCTTATATGTACTAAATACATTTTAAAAAATACCCTTGATTAAAATATATGAAAATTTATTATTTTGTTATAGACATTATTTCATAACTTGTTTTAAACATCCTACTTAAAGGTAATTAAAGCAGGACATATTCATGAAGGAAGCTATTTTGTTTTAAAAGCCTTCTCCCCATCTTAAATATCATTGACAAAATGAGCCCCTTTTTGACACCTAAGCAAAAATATATGGGGGTAATTAAAGTCTAGGAGAAAAGTATGATTGATTACTAGCTGTTAAGTTAACATCTTACTTGGTGTATTCCACACACCTAATTTTACATTAAGCTTGTTTTGAAAATTTTTTTTTACTCATATGCATTTTTTTAAAAAAAAGTTTTATTTAGTTAATACCAATATCTTTTTACTTTTTCTTAATGAACCAGAGCAAGAAAAAATACTGATGGCAGAAGTGATTCCAAAACAAAGCTGGACACAAGAGGAGGGGGAGAAACCATTAATACTGCAGAAAACTACAACAAACACAAGATTGCACTGGAAACAAGGCTGGCTGTTCACAGCAGGAGAAAAACCTATACCAAAGCATTGCTACTTACAGACGTACAAACGTTTAGCAAAACAGGCAACAGTAAATGGTACAAACAAATTGGTCGTTAATCATATGGCCAAAAGCAGAATTCCAACACCAAAGCTGTTCAAATTAAAAGGCAATTGTGCTGAATGGCCCCCAAGAGTATATTATTACAATAGCAAAACAATCAAGGCTCTTGTGGACAACTGCAGTGAAATTTGCTACAGGTGGGTCAACAGAACTTGTGAAACAAATTAATATATTTGGTATAATGCAAAAGTTGACAACATTTGAACAGGTTAGTCAACAAGGATTAAACATGTATTTACCTAAAAGAATTCTCATTTGTGTATCTATTCTCTAGCAAAGTCGTCCATAACATCATGGAAGTCAAGTTTTCTGGTAATGTGTGACTCCATATTAAGTATTCCTAGGCTTTTTAGCTTCTCTTGGGAGAGAGTAGCATGACATTCATTTTTTTATGCATTTAAGAATGGAAAAAGATCTTTCACCTTTTGTACTTGTGGCCATTATGATTGTATATATTCAGAAATAAACACACATTGGGAAACACTTTGTCCTTTTGTGTTGCTTCAAGAGGTTTTTCAGTCAGACTGATTCTGTATAGTGCACTTATTGCAGAAATTTGTTCACAAAACAATCTTCTATGTTGTCTAGATAAACTTGTTGAAGCATTCTAACCTTTTCTGTTTTTTCATCAGCTTGATCCATTAAAATGCCAAACAGGAATTTAGCTCTGAATAGACAAATTTTTGATGCCCCACCTATGCAGATAATCAGTTGACAATATAGTAAAACACACCAGTACAAAATTCACTTTGAAATGATTCTTTTCTTGTGACCTTTCTTGTAGAAATAATTAGTAACCATTGCATTTGCTTCTTCTTCATAATTATCAAACTGTGAGCAAACATCATTGAGTCACCCAAAAAGGCTATCATAAACTTGCATACAAGTTTCTAAAGTGCATTGGCATCCAGACTGCAACAGCTGTCTGTTCACATCAAATCGGCTAAGAATTGTATCCCATCTTACTGTCAGTACTCCTGTTTCAAATTTATCAAGTTTTGTCAGCAAAGCTTGTTCCTTGTTTCTTGTAAAACCATTTTTGTCCTCAAGATCAGAAACTGTGATCAGGGACTCTTGGATTTTAACATAACTAGACTAAAGAACAATGTTGCATCAGTTTTGGCTGACCAAGTATTTAAGAGTCCTTTTGGAGAGCAATTAAGGGTAGAAATAATGGTATCCCACCTGTGTGTTGACGATGTGTAAAAACTGTAAAAGGCCTGAACAAATCTGAAATAGTCTCTGGTTGCCCCACAGCCATCAGCTGCAGGTAGTCTTACAATATTTAAAGAATGTGCAGCATGGTATGTAATCTGTATAGGGTGATATATCTTGTATGTGTGCCTATACTCCACTGTATCTGCTGGAATTAAATAGAGGTGGTTCTAATATTATGCCTAAGATACCATTGCATTGGCATTGGCTCCCAAACCCTCTATTATGATTCCTACTTCTTATTGATGTATTAAAAGCTTTAATAAATGTCAGTTTATTGATATAATGAAAGTACATTGCAAAAGTAACAGATGCATCTGACTCTGAAATATACTTATAATCTCTTGCAGGAAAATAATTTGTAAAATTCTCCAAAATTAATGAAGTTCAGCCAAATTAAACCATTAAATAACTAAGTCTTTAATTTATAACATATATCCCAGATCAGTTTAACTTATAGGCAACAATCCTTCACTAAGTGAGAGATTCTCCTTACCCCAAGCATAGGGCCTTGGGCACCTGCCTAATTGCCTATGTCCTAACAGACCACTGCACAGTAAAGACTTTCCAGCCCACTACAAGAGTACTACAATTGCAAAACTGTTGGACAATCTAATACCATTATTTACTGAGTTCATAGATTACACATGTACTCATCCTGACTTGTCAAAAATAAACTAGAAAAATTTCAATTGTTACCTAGCAATTTCTATAATATCAGGACAACAGTACTGCTTGTGTAACAATGCCAATTTCGCTATCTATCGTAGTTCCTTTATTTCATGAACTCATTACATTAACAAGTTATACTGTACGAGGCTTCAGATCTTCACTTCATTACTGTATCAATGATTTTAACTTAGGATATTTTCTAGATCTTTGTAAATATGCCTTTTGATATTTTTTTTCCAGTTTACCTTTAAGCAAAGTGATTTCAGCAATTTCTCAGGGCGTGTACTCATATATATACTACAGATGTTCAAATGAAACGGCTGAAAATATTAGTTTAAACTTTGTTGTTTATCCTCTCCAGGCATCCCTACTCCAAATAATCAGTGGCACAGAAACAATGCACTCATACTTCGCAAGCCAGTTTCCACATTGATGTCCTACTAAAGTTTACAGCTGTTTTATATATGTGTGTGCACGTGTGCATGTACTTAATGTACACTCAGAATCATTTAATCGGTCAAATCTTACACCTCTACAGCTGATGGTAAATAGGTGCAAGCCACTCACATTTCCTTGTGCTTACAAAAAAGCAAGCTAACAAACTTTGTCAGTTCTGTACACATTTAAACAATCAATCAATAATAAATCTATTGTCATAATAAGTTAGACAGGTCCTTTTCTCTACTATTCATATTTGGTGACTGTAATGGGTTACATCAATCTTCTGCATTCTTTAGCTATCATTTGAATCTTAAATTCCACAATGTTACCTTGTGTTCTCCAGACAATCCTCCTTATATATATATATATATATATATTATAGAACCACTATAGTTAGTTAGGCTAGCACTGTAGATAACTAAACTGGAATATCTTTGCTGCCATATACAAGGGGCTTTACAAAATCCAATGAGTACAGGAATTAGAGATAGTCCTGGAGATCTGAATAATAACCAAACACACACAAACAAATCCTAACAATATTCATTTGTACCCTGCTGCCTCAGTTCTAAAAAATTCATGAGATATCTGTTCCTCTTCACTACTCTACCAAATGTGGTAAATCACTGCTACCATGTTTCGTTTATAGGCAGTCTTTGGAAACTAACTAAATTAATTGTAAACTTAAAATTATTTCAACACATATACACTGATCTTTGAGACAGTGTTCCAAATCACACCTAATGCATTTGCCTTCCATTTTATATATACTCTTCCATCTTGAAAGTAGTCTTCCTTAGAATTTTTTTAAACAACTGTCTCTTCTTGCACAAAATAACTGAATAGAGAATTTAAAAAAAAAAACACAATCGAGGGGAAGTAACTCTGGCAAAAACTATTAAGATAATATTGACAGAAAGATTTTAGAATTAACCTAGATTACAATAAACGTTTGGAAAGTAGCTAAAACCATTGGATAACATCTGAATCTGCATAGTCATCTTCTTTGTTAAAATCTACTAAGGTAAAGTTACATTTTGATGTTATATGCACAATAGCTATTTATGAAACTATGCAATCTACAGCAATAGCACTATTTTAAATGAGTAGCAAAACCATCTATGGAAGAAACACCAATATGGTGAATGCCAGGTTTCCAGATAACAGACACATCTAGTCAGCAAGTTACAATAGAATACTTCACATTTAGATGTGGCCAATGGACAAAACTGGATGTGCTGGAGAATAGGTCCACTCTCTAGCAATTAACCGTAACAGGACACCACCCTACCAGGGTCATCTCTGTTGTAGAGAGGTTATCTTCATTAAAGACTGGTGCCCAGCAACTAACCCAGCCCAGGATCATTGTCATATTCTTGTATTTTTGTTTGCTTTCATCCAGTGACATATTAATCGATATATGGGTGATACTAAATGGAAAATGTAGTTTCAGGAAAGGATCTAGGAAAACACAACAAACAGAAAAGGAACTTGAACAGAAACATAAACATATTAATAAAACTTTTTATTTCATCATATAGCACACCTTGTTTATTGCTCAGCTGCCCAGATGTGATAAATTCAGCAATACATATAGAGAAAAAAGTGTTTTGTTTTTTCACAACATAATAAATAATTTTTACACATTGCTTTCCAAATACGGAAATGTTTAGAGCTTAGAAATTTTTTGAACTTAACTTTCTATTATGCAAACTGCACACACACACATACACACACACACATACAAATGTTAAAAATTTTCAGTAGCAAATTCCACAGGCAAAACTCTTTACAGCAGAATGTTATTGTTTTTATAAGTAGTTGAGAAATCGCACTGTATCAAGACATCACTTCTTTGTATTTTCCCCAGCCATGGAAACACTTGGTGAAATTCCGTAATTCTTATATTTTGCAGCTAAGAGGAGTTTTCTTTTATGATCTGGCTGCTTGTTACGCATATGTTGTATGTAAACCTGAAATGTAAAATTAAACAAAGTTTTCATTCATTATTCCTCAATATAAGCAAGCCATTTGTAATCACAGCACTATACAAAGTTAGAAACTGCCATTATACGGAACTATAACGCTATAACTATATTTGTAAATAACAACCAGCAATGTTTTATGTAATTATTTATATTATCTTGAGACAAGCAACCAATTTACTGTAGGAAAGAGGTTAAGGTATCCACTGCATTAGCTCTGTGTTCTAACTGATAACAATGCATTGAAAAAGTAATGAAAAGAAAAGCAGAAGCAACAGAATTTCAGGATTATTTTCAAAATGTAGAACATTTAAATTATTTATCTAGCAGAATTTTCATGTAGTAGCATAATTATTAACCAGGTATATGTTTGGGGGAAGAGGATGACTTCAATATTCTCTGATAAAAAAATTCAGCAGCCTTTAGGTCAGGTCCAAGTGAGTGCAAAAACCAAATGGTCTTGATGCCATATGGATCTACAGAATTATAAAAAGAACTGCTTTCATTTGACCAGTCACCAGCAAACTGGAAGTTGAACATTTTCAGTTCTTAATAGGGTGGCTGGTAGTTTAATGATAGATTGCTGGCCTTCCATGGTTGAGAGCCCATAGACCAGCTTGGTTTGATGGTATCTCCCTCATCTAAAAATTAAGTGTTCTTGTATGGTGTAGGGATTTTCAAAGCAGATGAAGACGACTATTCTCTGCACCTTTCCCCACTGTAAAACCATAATGCATTCTACTACATCAGTGGCCAATCAAAAACTCCTCCCCAGTGATGAGTGCCAAAGACGAAAAAAATCTAATTAAAGGTAAATAGGTAGACAAGTCTGTTTTTTTTGTTGTTATTTTGTGCTCAAGTTATAAGACAACATAATTTAAAATTTCACAAGCATCACTATCTGCCCAATTTAGCTGCTCCATGTAACACAATTAATACATATGAAAAAGAATGAAAGATTTACATAAATTCTAAGACTTCCTGCTCCTGTAAATAACTAAAAGTGTGTATACCATAGAAAATTACAAAACCCCAGAAATAAATATACGATACTATTTAAAAATCTTTATTACAGATTTTATCAAGATAACTAGGCAAAAATTAATTAGAACCCCATCCAAAAATGTATGAGATAATCGATATAGTTATTTCTCCATTATTTATTATTTTACCATTTTTATTTCATCTGTGTGAAAAATTTGTTTAATCCTTTTGTACCCAATTGGCTGTTGTAACTGGCCTCTGCTCACATAAACCCAACATAGCCATACCTAGCTGTGTTTACCTGGCTATTTTAAACTTTTGATGTCATTGGAAATCTTGTGCAAAATTACAAAATCTCGTGAGATTTTATTAGCATTAACATACAGGTACTTTAATAGGAACACATGTAGTGTCAAGTACAGCTTTAAATAGAAGCACAAAAAGGTTAATGCAAAAGGTGAGAACCTAAAGATAGCATTTATTCAAAGCTTGCTTCGATTTAACTTGACCATCTCAGGTAGGGAATCAAACTACCACTGACTGACATGGAAGATTCATCAGTCACTTCAGGTTCAAACCTTACCCGGAGATCAGGATACTGAACCACAGAATTATGTATCTAAAGTTTCTAGACAATACTTCAACAAAATAAAAAAAAACCAGACTAGGTAATAAAATATGAGAGAACATTTCACTTTGGACATATGACATAATGATGCCTGCAGAGAATCGCAGTTAAAACCCACGTGTCGGTTTCTGGCTCATCTTGTTAGACTATCTAATGGGTTTCTTTGAGATAGGTTCAAGAAGATGGCCATTTCTCCTTGAAAACGTCTCCAAAAATGGCTGTCCATGAAAGGATGTGGAACTTCAGGTTCTAAATCCACATTTATTTGTCTAACTCTTATCACTAGGTAGATAATTTTAGGTTTTTTTATTTGCTAACTTATATAACTAAGATATTTTCAAAATAATAATTTTTTTTATATATAAAGTTTTTACTAATCATATTTCTAGTTTTCCCACATTCCTCAGATTTTGAGTTCTACAATAATGTATTTCATCTTCCCCACTGTCACTTCTACTGTTTCATGCTGGACTGAATCTCTATAAAAAGCCAGCATTAAAGCTGTAACCCCCACCAAGTGGGGGAAAATGACAGATGCTGCTGCCCA
This sequence comes from Nautilus pompilius, assembly GCA_018389105.1. Taxonomy (NCBI): domain Eukaryota; kingdom Metazoa; phylum Mollusca; class Cephalopoda; order Nautilida; family Nautilidae; genus Nautilus; species Nautilus pompilius. Next base: position 459,486 of record JACATO010001069.1, read on the forward strand.
CCCAATTCACCCACTGACTTCAACTGTCTGAACAAAGAGGACCTACTAAATCTCTCCTAATCTGATATGGGAAGGAATCCTGGTCAGCAACAGAAGAGTGACTGGGGACTGACCAAACTGCCAGCTGCCTTCACAACAAGCATAGCTAGGTAGATCACACAGTTTACCAACATTAACTTATGACTGTGATCAACCAAATATATTTCAAAATGAAATATTAAAAAAATATAAAAATTACTTTTCAATTTTATTTTTTTCTTCTCTAGAAAATTTGATCCTTCACATTTTGTATTAATGAGAGCTTAAAAAAAAAAAAGGTTGGAATCCATTCTAGTCACCAATAATCATCTATCAGCACTGATGCATACCAACCTGTGCACTTTTAAATGCCAGTTTTATTTCCACATCACTAGTCTTGCGTCCAACCCACAGAAACACATGTTGTCCATTGTCTAGAATCATGACATCATCATCTGCCAAATCATCCTAGAAAGTAAAATTCATAACTAAACATGACCCCTGAGATCTGAAATGTGGATTCTGAATTTTCTATGGGATTTTTAAGACATTCTGGTAATGACCATTGTCGGGTAATTCTTAATACTGTCTGCTGTCAGACATGTGAAACACGCGGCACTTGTTCCTCAGGATGAAGAACCAGATATTTTTTGAACAGAAATCTTCAATCCAGTGACAAGCTGTCAAAATCTGCTGGTACACATTCAAACAGCAAGAGCTATTAATAGGGACATGCCAATATTACTTTCTTTTAAAGGTTCTGTCAATAAAAAGATGCTACTTAAAATACATTTTCTTAAAATCAATGATTTCAGTAAATTTTTTGATACTCTTCAAACATGTGTATGCAATTGCTACAACAGCTCTCTTGTCAAGAAAACTGCAAACAACTTCACGTTGCTTGTCACACGTGCAAAATAGTATGCTGCTGTAGGAATGCTTGAGCCTGATATCCCTAACTTTAAAACTAAAAAAACTCGACATGATTGTCTCTGAAGTATCTACATGAGAATAATAGATTATTTTTTATATGTATTTGATTAAATTGTTTATAATTTTAGCAGTGAATTCAAATCATAATTTATGTTAAATGCATCTGGATATCAGAGTTCATTTGGTCAGAAACAGCATGGTGGTATTTTATTCAGATGAGAAACAAAATCAATAAACTGATATTTTTTAAAACATCATCGTTCATATTTAGCAAGTTGCAGATGCTATGGAAACAGATATGGAGCGAGAATTTTGTCATTACAATTTTTTAAAAAACAGAAAACAAAACAAAAAATATGAAGAATTTGACTGATTTCATTACCAGATTTTGAGATGAATGAGTTAAATTCAGTAATATTAAGGCTAGTGCTCCAATGCCACATTCTGGATGCCTCAAGGTGATTTTTTTAATTCTTAAAATTTAGATAAGCTAGGTTTTATTTCACATTACCAATCTGTAGTAAATGAGGTTTTGCACATTCATGGTTTGGATTTCAAACAGACTGGACAGGTAAAGGCGAAGTGTAACTGATGTTTCTTTACCTGACAAAAATCCGCACATTTTTCGGAAACAGTAAAATATCCTTTATCATTGGAGCATCGAAACAAGCGAGCATACTGCATAAAGGTATCATCCTGAAAGGAGAGAGAGAGAGAAGGAAAGGAAATTAATCTAACATTCATTGCAGGGCAATTCGGATAGCCAATAGGGAACTTGATAACCAGGTGAATAAATATCTTTAAGCTGTAATGTTAGCTTGGCCTACAGATTTTTCATGGTGACATGTTTGATGTTTTTAAATTGAATTTAGAAATGAAATGCATAAAGGTTTGTAGATTTTCTTTTATGATACAGTGCCCTGCCACAATAATTGGCCTCTTGTTGTTATTACAATGTGTTACTTTGGTGTGGATAACAACAAATAAAGGCAAATTCTTTATGCTAGTGCTGGTCAAGCCAACCTTTGCAGCAGAAAGAGCTCTACCCCGTTTGGCACTGGATCAATGAGATTTTGTATCACGGTCTGTTTCCCCATATCCCCATGTGACAGCTTTTTTATTATCCATCATACTGGTGGGACGTGGACAGGTTATTCTCAGTTGACAATGATTGCATGCTCCTACAGCTGTTTGACTGGATTCAAATCAGAACTTTGGGGTACCCAGGGAAGAAGTTGAATGATTTCTCTTACAGTGTCATCCTTCTTACGAATGTGACCATCAAATCTCATCATGCCTTGTTGGTAAAATGGTAGACATGTCCTTAAAACGGCCATGTGCTTTGCAGAATTGAGATGCTCTTTGTCAAACATCAATTTTGTCTTCTCACTATGCCATATTGTAGTCTGTATCATAACACTCCTGCCACCATAATTGACCATGAGCTAAAAGCATTAGGGATGAAGGTTTCTGTTATATCTTCTCCAAATCCAGGTGTCAGATATAATTTCTGAAAACTTGTCTCATAAGAGAAGAGTACATGCCACCAACACTCTAGGGTCTTGAGATTTTTCAAAGTGTTTTATTCCTACTGGATATAGGGGTTTCTTAAATACAATGCACCCACTGCAGCCAAGTTATTGAAAGTGACAATGGAGCATTCTTTGGTTCATTTCTGTTGCCTAAGCAATGTTAACAAGAAAATTTTGATAGTGAGGTGAGCAATGGCACATTCCTGTCATGGTGTCACTGTTGAAGGTTTTCCAGGTTGCTCTGCCAAATCAGATAGTGAAAACAGAAAAATAGATATATCTAAAAAAAAACAAAAAAACTCTGCACATTTTTGTGGATAGGAAAAGGGCATTTATTTAAGTTAAAAAAAATCTTGTCCCTTGGAATATCTATATACAAGTAATATAGCTAAATGGTTTCATAATGTCAAACTCTTTGAGATTTTAGGATACTCCCATATGCTCCATCCTTTCTCTTCAGTATGCTTTACAGTATCCTGCAGCAGCATCTGTGGGAGATCTAAAGCCAGGAGCACATTCACCATCACTCTGGCAAGATCCCGAAGAGAGGCAGTTTTAAAAATGTACCCAGAACAATCCAAGACTACATCTGCACCTCAAAAACTCTTATACTAAAGTTATTAAGAGAATAGTCACATTATATAATATTAAACAGATTTTCTCTGGTCTGTTGTCTTAAAAGCCAAATAAAAACAGAGGAATTAGTAAATAAAACCAACTTCTTTGCACCTTTTCGTATGCTTTTCTGCCACCAATACCAACCCAAAAGAAATTTTCAGGTTCTTCACCTTCATTGATCATCTGGATTGTAAAGTTATCCTTTGGAGAAAAGAAAGAAAGCACACTTTATTATCTAACATTTATTATGCATAAATCAGATAAGGTTGATATTTACAGAATCTATATCAAACATTGTTTTGGACTTTTTAAAGTTGTGATAAAAACCAGAAAATTCATGTTAGATACAAATGCAGTTTTTTTGCACATTAACAAGAGCTTAACATTTGTCAAGTCAGTCATTAATGGAATACTACCATATTAGCAGTCATTATCCTGACATAAACACACATTCCTTAAAGAGCACCTGCCAAACAAACTGAAATCAGTTCCAGCTACATAGAGGAAGTGCAAAGCTACCTAATGTGTACATACTTGCCAAACTTTCCAAAATTTTCATGGGGGAGACTTTGGAAATCCGAGTCACGAAGCACTCGAAAATGCAAACAAAGAAAACGTAAACATTCATGATTATCTGTCTCTAAATTTCAATATGGTCACAATTGTCAAATGCAATCAGTCATGCTCTGACTCATGTCCGAGTGTTAAATCTTTATTGTAGGTAACACAGGCTGACTTTGTTGTTTTCAAAGTTGTCCTACTTGGTTTGTAGGCATGACAGTCCTCTGTTCTATTTCATTTACATGTCAACAACGCATCCAGGGTTGAATTGTCAAGAAGAGACCTTTGATGCAACTGGGAGGGAGTGTCTGCTTTGGGAGACAAGCCTGCGGAGTGGTGGGTGGCTATAGGGTCAAATGGCAGATGACGATAGTGTGAGCCATACACAACGGGTGACAGGTTTGCTGATTTCTGATTGGTCAAAATATGAAACTTGTGAAATGTTGACTATGGGTGATGAAAAATCGGGTTGTTTTCACATTTTATAGGGAGGGTTTCTAAAAATCAGGTGAAATGAGTCTTTTTTACGAAAAAGCGGGAGGAGGGTGGGAGATTGATTAAAAATCAGGAGACTCCCGCCAAAATTGGGAGAGTTGGCAAATGTGTGTGTAGTGTGTAGACATCCATTTGGTGTTTGAATAGAATTGCACATCTTTCATCATTGCTGTACCTGCTGGCTAAAATAAACTGCAGAATATTTGTACCTTCAAGTGGTTTGATTTCACTTGGAAATGATACCTTTCTGCAATGTAGTTTCTCTTATCAGTGTAAGCTTTATTTAAAAAAAAGGTTCCAGTAAGAACTCCACCTGCAATGGTCAACTGATTATATCAAGATCAGGTGTGTTACCTACCAGTACAAGTGTAAAGGGATAATGTTTGGGCAACCTACTACAACTGGTGCATGTAAACAGTTTTAAAATTAATTAAATTTATAGATGTTTTATTTTTCACAATTTTTTTTTTAATGCTAAGACAATCAAACACACAAGTTCTAAAAGTGTTACACTCTTTTTTTTTATAAGTAAAGGATGGATTCAGTCTATACCTTCCTAAAATGAATTTTAACAGGTGCACTCACACAGAAATCCAAAACTAAGCTGAAAATAGGGGTCATTTTGGGTAAGCTGCTGCTGTAGCTTCTACTGCATATCATTTAACTGATCTATGAACATTATTATCCCTTTTATTTTAAATAGGAAGAGCTTAGCAGCAGTACATAACAAAAGATGAATTGCAGAAGGTGAACTGGCCACACTTACCCTGTACATGCCATATGCTATTTCCTCGGAAAGGCGAGCCTCCTCATGGTCTGCTTTGTTACCTATCCACACATATACAATGCCCTGAAGATCTTCACTTTCAAAGGGAACTTTGAGGATGTAGCTGAGTAGGAATAAAACAACCAGTCAGAATACATCTTTGTAAAGAAAGACCCTAACAAATGCAAACATAAAGCTTAAAAAATTTTAATACTTTATATGCAAAAAATATATAGAAATAACTGATACAATAGCAGTAAAACAATTTTAGAATTTCAGTTAATTAAGTGAAACATAATTCTTTGCAAACTTATACCAAATAATAGTTTCAGACAGCATATCCATTTGCAAAAAGAAACATCTTACTTCATAATTGGTTAGTTACCTATTTAAATATGTCAAGATAAAAGGTTTATCATAGTCATCAAATTTTAATTTTTACTTACCAGAAATATGAATTCAACAGAGACGCATCTGGTTTAATCTGAAATATTTTAAAAAAATATAATAATAAAGAATAAAAACCATTCTGCTTCTCCGACATTGCCATGGTAAAGTTTTAGAAAAAATTCTTCAACTACATCAAAATGTAGAATCTTCTAGTTTTCTCTGGAATCACCCTATGCTTTATCCCTGACCCCCAAAAGCAATAAATTATGAAAGAACCTAAGAATAAGAAGATAAGAAGACCTGCTTTAGAAAACTGACACTAGAGAGTTTCCTCTAATGGATGCCTAATGTGCTAATGTTGTCATGCAAGTTTGAAGACAATGATGACATTGCCCTTCTAATTCTGTTATGCAGCTTTAATCATAAAAATATTGAGTTAATTTTCCAATATGAATCATTAAGGTGCAGAGAAAATTTAAAGGAAACTTTCTTATTAATAATAAAAAATCTTTTATTTTTTTCAAACTAAAAAATAATCTATGCTGTTTTAATGTGCTTAACATCTGTGGTAAGAGAAAAAGAAATTATTTGACAAAAATACATAAACTATAAATACAAGTAGAGCATGGAAACAGGGCAGCAGCTAGTGGTACACTACTGGACCATCAAGGTTGGGGGCCTGAGCTCAAATCCCAGTTGGGACTATCGTGATTTGGCCTATGTACCTCCTGGCATAAGTTACCGCTGGACACACTGTTAAGGTTTCGTGGGTACACATGGTGGAGTAATTCTTGACTGGCTTGTATCTTGATCACCACTCAAAAGCCTCCAACTGTACATAACTGAATAACTTGCCTGGTCACCTAGGCTGGTAACCCCCCTCTAGCTCACTGATAGAGAGAGATATCATTGGCAGTCAGGACAAGAGTTTGAGAAGAATAGCACTGCACAAGTACGTCTTGTATTTAGCAGTTTTTAGTAATAACTCCATCCTTCTTCGAACCAGAATTAGAGAGGAGAAAAACAGGGAGTGGAGTTTTCTGCATGTCTACAGCAGAAGGTTCCTACTAGAACTCCCCATCTTTTAGATGTGGGAGTAATTCTATTATGTGGTAGTAATTGCACTACAGGATTATTTATGAGATAAAGCTCTGGGAGTTTTAACTACAATGGTCTCTTGATATAATGTGTCTATTTGGAGCCAAGAGTCAAGACCACTAGTGCCCCAGATGGTGGATTTTGAAACACAAGCATCAAACTTAATGTTCAAGTTTAGCACAGCAAGAAAAAAAGGGCAAAAAGTAGCATTAAAACAAACTAGTTAATTTTTAATATTTCTGTAATTTTTCCATGTTAAATAAAGAATCTACACACAGGTTATTCTAGCCCTTTAATATAAAACAAAAAAATGTACTTTCAAAATGAACCCTGAACAATATCTAGTATTCTGATTAACTGTTAAAGGTGTGAAAAAAAAATTGGCTTTTTTTATCTTAAGTTGTTAAGAGCAGAATACCTAATATCCAAATTCATATTGATTTGATTTGGGTAAATCAAGGAATACTTTTGGCAATCTTATGATTTTATAGCAGACAGATGTAGTAGGTTATTTAAGACATGTGAAAAAAAAAAAAAGGACTGCATATTAAGAAAAAAAAATCAACAAAGGCCATCTTTCCATATTTCAAACTACTCACCTGTATACACCTGGTTGCTATAGGACTGCCATTGGCTCTCATGTGGAACATCTTCACCCCTGACTTAACTGCAGGCTCTGATGGCAGCTTTCTCTTTCCCTGGTGGATGACAAACTTTCTCTTGAAGTGGGACAGAAATTTCAGGTTCTCCTGCTGTTGGTGAGTTCTCACTACTTCCAGTTTCTCTCCAAACAATGCCTCAAACTTCTTCTGCAAGCTATAAGTAAATACAAAGTCATAAAACACACCTGCAATACAGTTTCCTAGGCAACAAGGATGAAAGTCAGAGGATCTAAATGTTCATTCTCCATTGTATCCTCTTAGCAATCACTATTCATGTGCATTTAAGTTTAGTTTACTTAAAAAAACAAAAAACCCCTGATATCTGACATCTAACCAGAATCTTAGCTAATTTGTAATTGCAAACCCTGGTATTAGAAACAGCAGACTGACAGCTCCCTCCCAAAAATGTCCCCATTACCAAACCATTAATTATTTTGAAAAAACTTTATTTTGGTCTCTTGTTTAACATTTAAAATTAAAGTTGAGCAGACATTGTTCAGCATATTCCAAAGATCTGGAAACACTCTAGCAAATCTATACTGAACTATCTTAACCCTCCACACATCACATCAGATTTTGTAGTACTTCTACCACCCCAGCCTAAAAACTTTGGTTACTATTTGTGTTGAACTTGATGTATATTTAGCCAACTATAGTCGTAAGGCAAAACACACGGGGTTGGTGCAATGTACAGATTTGTAGTTACAAAGTGTTACATGGAGGAAGGTGCTGTGTGTCACAGTCCCTATAACTCAACTTGTGCTGAATAATAAAGATTTTAATGGTAGTGGGGCGCAACTGCACCCAGGTGATGGTTCTGTATTGTAACAAACATCTTTATGAATCCATGAAATAATGCAATTTTATCTTCATTAAAGCATGACTCAAAAGTCCAAAAAAAATAAAGTGTTTAAGGGTGGATTAGAGTGGAAAAGAGTTCCTTAATATATAACTGATACCTTTGTGCAGCAGCAGTATCTCTCGCTCTCTCTCCATCATTCTTAACAGTTTTTCAGTATATAAGTTCCCTTAGTTTGCTGGTTGGCCCTCCAAAAAAAAGATTTCTAAACTTCTTTGATAAAATACATTATAGTGCTAAACAGAAATCTTTTCTAACAATACCATTTTCAAGATAAATTTCTCATTTTAAGTAGTTTTTTTATTGCTTGCAATCAGTCTGAAGTCAGAGGTACACAGAAAGAAGATTGAAGCATACCTTGGTAGCAGGCTTTCAAATCCATATTTTAAAATTTATTGTTTTTTGAAGTGGTATATTTTACATTGCTAGGGTTACAATCACACCAAAGCACTTTTCAAATTTCTCACCTGAATGTAAAGGTGAGCCAACCCATATTTGAAGCATCACGACCCTGCCAGAAATACACAATGCATTTGTAGTCTTCCTCAGGTGCCTCCTTGTCTTCATCTTCTTCCTCTCCCTCTGGCAACTCTATGGGGATCCAGTATCGACAGAGGAAAACATAGCAGTCCATACTAAAAAAATGACCTGCAATTCAGCACACAAAAAAATTGAGACCCATTTATTCTCTCTAACTACTTGGGCTAACAAGTGTTTGTTCTTAGTTTAAGACATCACGGAATACTGGAGAACACAAACGAACATTGAAAAAACACCATGAATTTCAAGCTAAACTAGTCATGGCAGTGATCTGGCTCTAAATCTTTTAAAGTGTATGACCGGGCTGGTAGTGCAATTTTGTCTTCAGTTTCATCTTGGTGGTCTTCCAATTTTATCTCACTTCTGACAAAGTATGGATTCTCATCCCTACTTGGATGCATAGAATTTTAGATAACACCAGCCTTTATACAAACTTGAGCTGTTGCCATTGCTCAATTACAAGAACCTCCAGATGGCAACGTTTCACAACTAATTGCTTGAAAACAGATTTTTTTGGTGCTAACTGATATAACACATGCAGTGCAGTATACACTGTTATTAACCAAAATTTCCATTTCAATGTGTCCCCACCACACCACACAAACTAGATAAATTATAAAAATGAAGATCTCTTGTTTACTCTGAGCATAGTCTACAACAAATTAAAATATTTAACAGGAAACATTAGTAAGATACAGATGTAATAATATTACTAAAAGTTGTTAAAAAGATTTCTCACTTTGATTATTTTCCCAACATTTCATTTGTCATGTCAATTTTTTTCATAAACTGTTCATTATGAGGTCTGTCCAAAAAGAAACCAAACTTTTTAAAAAACAAATCTATTGCTTTACTTACAATTTAATCAGACCCGTCTCCTTCAAAATAGTTCCCTCCACTGTTGATACACCGCTCCCAACGGTTTTTCCAGTTTTGGAACACGTTTTCAGGGATAGTGCGCAGTGCTCGTAGTGAATTTTCTTTGTTCTCTTCTATTGTCTGGAATCGGTGACCTTTCAGGGTGGATTTCAATTTTGGGAACAAAAAAAAGTCTGCAGGGGCCCAATCCGGAGAGTAGGGTGGCTGGGGGATGAGACTCAGCTTGTGTTTTGCCAAAAAGTCACGGATAAGAAGTGACACGTGAGCAGGTGCGTTGTCGTGGTGCAGCATCCAGGTTTTGTTTTTCCATGCTTCAGGCCTCCTCCTTCACTCTGCCTCTCTCAGCCGCCTCAGGACATCAAGTAAAGCTCTTCATTGATCGTCTGACCACGTGGAACAAGCTCATGATGAACGACGCCCTTTCAATCAAAAAAGACTATCAACATCACCTTCACATTTGAGCGACTCTGAAGTGCTTTTTTTGGTCACGGCGACATTGATCCAACCAACTGCGACGACTGCCTTTTTGTTTCAACATCATAGCCGTACACTCACCTTTTTGTCACCTGTTATGACACTTTTCAGAAAGCTTTCATCAGCATTTGAACAATCAAAGAGCTCCTGACTGACTGTGACTCGGTTCTCTTTTTGTTCATCTGTCAGCAGACGCGGCACAAGTTTTGTGGCTACACGATGCATGTTCAATTTTTCTTTTAAAATCATGTGGCACGAACTTTTACAGATGCTTACTTCTTCCGAAACTCCATGGACAGTCAGGCGACCATTTCCACGGATCATAGCCAGCACTCTCTCAATGTGATCGTCGTCCGTTGTCGTGGAAGGTGGTCAAGATTTGGGATTGTCTTTGGTGGATGTTCTTCCCGATTTGAGACGCCGGTACCACTCGTGACATTGTGTACGGCTCAAACAATCCTCCCCATAGGCCTGTTGTAACATCAGAAAAGTCTCCGTAAAAGTTTTTCCCCAATTTGAAATAGAATTTCACACAAGCACGTTGCTCTTCAAGATCCTTCATTGTTCAACTTGTGACAAATTGCCAAGTACACTAAACATATGTTCACTCTAGCGCGTGTAGATCAATGACTAACTGACATGGCATGATGCGGCTATTATTAGACTGAAGGTCAAGGTCACCGATACACAGCACCGCAGTCACGAGCACGCTGCGCCAGCTGGTTGGTGTGCTGTTTTAAAAGTTTAGTTTCTTTTTGGACAGACCTCGTACAAAGACTAACCATCAGTTCATCCTTTGTAAAAGGAACAGTGTCTTTAAAAATTAAAAATCATCCCATACTTACTGTACATGCAAGAAAAATACAAACAATTTACCAAATTCTTCCTCTGGCAGCCTAACAAACTTTTTACCCTCCAAAACAAATGACTCCATACCATCCAAATCTTCATTCCATTCTGATGAAAGTTGTTCCTAACAAAAACAATCAAACAAAAAACACTCCACTATTCAATACAATATTTGTTTCAAGAAAGATGCTGGTTCTCTGCAGAAAAAAATCTATCATCCAAATTAAATATCATTAAGTCAAGCTCTTTCAGTCTCTTCCCATATTGTGGTGAGAGAATTTTTACAAATATTAGAATAAAACATGGTAAAAACATCTGGACTATTCAAAGATCATCCAGCTAGCCTTCGAACATCTACATAGCTGTACACAAAAGATGGCCAAAGCTTCTCTGATGGAATTTACTACTTGACAACAAACTGACTCCATAGAAAGTCAACAAAAAACAAAACTATTTTGGTACTCACCGCTTCTGCAGCTGACATTGGAGGCTGCCTGGGCATAAATAATGCAGACAGGTCTGTTTTGAGTTTGTCTCTTTCCATAATAACCTGGAAGAGGAGAGAAAAACAGTGTTAGAGAGATGATACACATCATCAAACAAAAATACTGTTCTAGCAATAATTATTCTTTACATTTCAAAGGTAGCATTAAAATAGACAATAGAAAACTTTGCTAAAATTAAGAGTCCTAGCTCTAAACAAGATAGAATTTTTTAAAAAAAAATTGTTTATTATTTGCTATGGAATTTACAAGTAAACTCTTCAGCAAAAAAGGACAAAAAATCTTTCGGCAGTTTTTAGAGATTTCAAACAAACAAGTGCTCACCAGCCAGTAATCACATCAATCCAAAACACTATTTAGAACTAAATAGCAGGCTATATGGCACATTTACTAGACTGTATATCAGCTGTAATTATAGGAGTAGAATTAAAATAAACATATTCTAATTTAGGGTCCCTCAAGAAATAAAGTTTACAACAGTACTCCTGTTATAAGCAGAACTGTAGTAAAGTAAATGCAAATTGCATTCATCAGCATATTGCTGAATAACACTATTCTGTTTATTGTACTGATAATTTTCTCTGTTGAATTTATTCAGATTGAACAACTTGCACTAACTGGCACTATATCAATAAATTTGGTTTAGCTTCCAGTGTGCAAAGAATTCATCTAGATTTCATTGCTAGTGCAAAGATGGTATCTCCTTTGCTAGAGATGTCTCAAGTAAAATGCAATAAAAACAAATAAGCTATGTATAAAACAGTGTCAAGAAACGAGGAGATGCACTAGTGGCTAATAACAGCTATTTAATGGAGAATGTTTACAGAGACTGATTCTGTAATAGGTAAGGGTCAACTAGTTACCTTCATGTCTGCTCCACGTCTAATCACTGACTCGGCTGTTCTTGTGTAATCCACAGCTATTACATCATCCCAGCCAATAAAATGAGTTTTGAAAACTTGTGGTTCTGTCCTAAAAAATATGTAATAGTTAGCTTCTCATTAAAGAATTTATTTGCATTAATTTTAGCTTTCAGATGTGTAAAGGTAGAAAGTAAGTTCTCCCACTTTCTTGGCTCACCTTAATCAGGCTAGCGCAGTGACTAAGAAAGGAAAATACTAGCAAGGTTGCTGGTGCAATGTTGCTTAGATTTCCGGTAAAGGACAGAGTAGATTAGAATAACAACAAACATCCATCATGCTGCTCCTGTAAACAAACCAGTGTCTGGCAAACTTACCCTTCTAAGCACCTGTTCACAGTTGCAAACGATGGCCTCTCCAGCATGCTGCATAACTCCTGGGAGAGTTTCAGAGCAGCCGCCCGTACCAGACGCGTGGATTTTTTGCCAATCCTGGAATTTTCAGAAACAAAGAATACAGTTTCCTCACCACCCCAAATAAAAAAAATCAGATATGTCAACCATGTGTGCAGTTAAACAAAACTAAAAGAAAGAAAAAAAAGCAGAGGACTTACCAAACATACAAATCTGACATACAGTCCAAGATGTACACAGACTTAGTGTGCAGCAGCAACTGGACAAGTTGCCCATGTGGAATGTCAACTGAAAAATCAGAAAACAGACAAGAGTAGAAGCTGTTGATGATTAAGTTTGCTGTGTTCTGGAAAGGAAAATTCAAAAACAGTTTAATTAGTTTTTCTTTTTTACACACTTCATTTACTTGAATAATGCACCTTTGTTATCACTGCTTCTTTCTGTACTGGATACTAGACAGATTTCTAAAAAAAATAACAATTTGTTTTGAGTGAAGGTGTTTGGGGATGTAGTACAGTAAAACCAGTGTATGTTGATAAAAGTGATTCTCCTTTGATTTGCACTCATGAAGCATAAACACCCACACAAATCCTGGTTTATCTTTGTCAGCTATGTGTATTTTGACAACCACATTTTGTGAGTGTCTTGTGCATCAATACATCTTTAATCACACCGTATCTTAGACTGAATGAAAAAAAGCATACTAAGCCAGGCAAAGTAAAAACTGACAGTTGTCTCTCCCAGAAAGGTCAACAATTCACTCACAGGCACCAAATGTTTATGTACAGTTGAGTAAAGATTGCTACAAACTCCCACCACAATTTTCTCTCAAGAGGGTACATCATCATTGGTGTATATCTCAACTACAAAGTTTCTTTATTTATCACCCTGAGAGTTCCATTTTAAAACAAATAAAAGAAATAATATTTCAAGATTTAAATGCAGGACACAGTGAAGTTCCTGCATATGTTTGCATCCCTTACCTTGTGGAAGTTCTAAGTAACCTCTGCCAAGACCAACTTTGTACAGACGAGGCTCTGCTGGCAGAAAATCATCAGATACAGTCATCTGAAGCAGGAGAAAAACAAGAGCAGCTTCTTTGTACAAACTCGCCAAGTATTTTAACTGTCTTGCTGGTAAAAGTAAGATAACCCCAAACAAAGCAAAGAAATGGACTCAGATTTTGCTTCTAAAAATCTATTTAAAAAAGTTGCTCTTCTTAAACATTCTGTTGAAAAAGGAAGACGATGACTTACTTTAACCTGAAAGTCAAATGATGGTGTTCCAATTTCTTTCCAGAAATCTGTATCTTCAAAGCCCTGGGGGATCATCCGAATCTCTGCCTTGTTTTTTCTTTCATTCTTGTTTACTTTCTCTGCTATTAACCTGTAAATTTTCAGTTTAGAATTGTGCATTTAAGATGTAACATGTTTTATACATTAAATCAATTAACAATTATCATTGCATTAGGTTTCTCTGAAATTGGCTGTTGTGTTTTGTTAGATTTATTAGGTTTATTTTAAAAGCATGAAAACAATAACATGGCTCTTGAGAATTGATTTACTGGAGACAAGAGGCAAATGACAGAGATGGAAGTCTGACTTCAGGGGTAGGAAGTTAGCCTTAGAAACATACAGCAGTTAACCTGAAGTGCTAATAGCAACTACAGATTTGCTGGTTGAGTTCTTGAAATATAAAGTTGAAAATACTGGCTACATATGAAACACTGAATTTACAGCAGGGGCTGATGTACTTCACTGACACTCTCTGCCATACCAGTTGGTTAAAAACAACAAAAACAAATATATATATATATATATATACACAATAGACTCTCAACAATTCAACATCAGATAACTCAAATATACTGTTTAACTCGAGGTGACATGCAGGTCCTGGAAAAATGTCTATCTTCTGCATTATAAAAACTATGGATATCTCAAACTTTCTCTAAGTCAAAAATTCAAATAATTCTAGGCATTTTTTCTCCCCGAATGTGCAATTACATTTAATTTCTCTTTATAACTTGAAATTTGTCACATGACATTAGTTGATTGATTTTGATTGAAATTTGTTGTGCGTTTGTTAAGAAACTGAATTTATTTTCATAAGTCACTGACCATCAATGATGCTAATTACTTTACTAATTTATTTTCAGAAAATGAAAAGATGTTAATTGTGACATTTTGTGATTTGTGAATGTTTGATGTACGCTTAAACTCACAAAAACAGGACAAAGTGTCAGATTATTTCCGAAGTTGAAAAGAGACTAAAAGGCAAAGCAGTTTGACATTCTTCCAAATATTCTTTCCAGGTGGCTTTAAAGATGTCAATAAGACCAAAAATGCTCACCTAAACAATGGAAATGCAAGAAATAGAAACCAGTAACTTAGATTAAAAAGTCAACTTCTGACAAGTTTAGTACTCAAAGTATGCTGTGTATATTACTGTCCTTCCAAAGTTAAAATTCTTGATAACTCATTTCATGCAACACCCACCTTGCAGATTTAAGACAATTCAAATGCTTACCTTAAAAAACACATTATTTCAACACCTCTCATTTCCTGACTTTTATAAACCATCAAAGTCTGGTGCCATTAAGCCTGTTTGTGTACAACTTTTGAACAAGATAATCTGTATATATGCATTAACTAAGGTAACAAAAACAAACAAAAAGGTAAACTGACATCATTATGAATTAACTTACCGGCTTTTTGTTTTGGTCACAGATTTTGCCTGCTTTCCAATCCATATGTAAATGAAAGTACCACAGTCGAGGAAGAACACATATCGCGGATCCAATGACAACGGTGTTATAGCACACTACAAAGTTAGAAAAACCTTGAATAATACTCTTTTTTTAAATTACATGATTCATCTATTTAAAGGTGTAACAAAATGTTTTCAATATATTTTGCTTGATAAGAAAAAAAATTTAAACGTATCAATTTGAAATTTAACAGGTAAATACATGATTTCTGAAAATACCTTGACAACACCTGAAGGAAATTTAATAGTGTTAAAAATTTAAAAAATGGAACCTTGTACAGAGAAAAAAATGTGAAAAAATCCATAAAGAATGTGCAGAAATAAGCATGCAGGTTACTGATATTCTGCAGCCATGGCCAAACGTTTTGCATCACCCCAGAAATAACAATTACAAACTCTATCTTCATATCATGTTCATAACTTGACACTATACCTTAAATCTATTCTAGTATGTTGAAAATTTAACTGTATAAAATCTTAAATGTGATTGTTTACAAACAGTGATGACAATAAAATATGATCAGAGTTAACCCTCCATATATCATGTCATTTTTTTTACTTTACTTGCATCACCTAGCTCTAGTTAGTATTTACTTGTGATGAAGTGGTTGTATATTTAGTCAATTCGTTTGTAATGCAAATCAAGTGCAGTTGGAGTGATACAGATTTGTCATTAGAAAGAGTTATATTAATGAGGAAGGTAAAATGGGTAACAGCCTCTATGGTTCATCTGTGTTGAGTAATGCAGATTTGAAGGGCAGTAGGGTGCAAATGCAAGTCAAGAGAGAATAGCACTAAAAATAAACATTTGTAAACTTTATTTTATTGTTCATGGAAAAATAAAACAGTTTTCAATGTCTGTTATGAAGAAAGTGAAAATCAAGCTAACTACCAACATCAAGCTGCATTACACTTTTACTGTGTTGTTGCCAGTGCAGAAAGACTGATAGAATGTTTCCTATAGTAAAAAGTCATTAACTGTTCATCATGCATAAATAAAAACAAATATGATAATAGAAAATTCTAATTTATAAGGAGCTGTATTCAACTGCTTGAAATAAGAATGACCAAAATTCTGATGTAAGTAAAAATATTAGAAGTCAGAATGAAATACAAAGATACATATTTAGTATGAATGCTCAGTTTACCATTTCAATAAATTTAATATTAAAATTTATGCTTATATGAGAACGAATACTACTTTGTATAGTCACAGATCAGAGTAATTACAATGGTCATAAGTTCCCATAATTTGTATGGTCACCAGTAGATAGAATATTGCCATTAACATTTATTTTATATGATTATATAGATTTTAGTTTCTAGTCTCAGATGCTCAAATTATTTCTCACACCCTTAGTCTCATAGGACTTAAAGAAACAGCTATTTCAACTGCAATTCTTCAAAAACTCTCTTCTGAATGTTGGTGGGATATTTTCTCAGTATAGTGTAACAGAAACGCTAATTAGATGACTTACCCTCTCCATGTGAATCCTGGTTGTTCCTGAAGTTCGGAAAAGTTTCTTTTCATACATCTGAAATAACGAGAAAGTCTATTTTCTACTGAGCTGTATAGCAAACACTCAATACGAAAGAAAGTCAGGGAGTAATTACTTCAGAATTTAATTTTTGGAATCTCCAATGTTTTTGGTGGTGTAAGAGATATTATAGATATTAGACTTTTTCTTATCTTAAAGAGGATATAAAGAATTCATTAAAGCAAACAACAAAAAATAGTATTGTAAATAAATTCAAACTAGAATAAAAACAAAAAAATAAATAAAGACAAAAATTAACTTTTTTCTTTTGTTGCACTCAGGTAATCACCCAAACTGGTGTAAACTTGTGACTATGCCATCTACCATCTAAACTAGCCACTACACTACCCTTTAAATCTGTATTATAATATTCATTATGGCTTGAGGCATAGGGCTGTGCCACAGTATCTTCCTCAATAATGTAACCTTTTGTAACGCCAGATCCATATATTGCTCCAACCCCACATTTAGCATTACAAGTGTGGTGTGCTGGCTAAATATGCAGCCAGCTCAACACAAATACTAACAAGAGCTTTTAGGCTGGGCTGGTATAAGGTCAGATAAAATCTACTGAGGTATGCATGGGGGGGGGGGGCTAAGAAAAACTAAATTTCCATCCATTTATTTGTGACAATAAAACCAGTCTCTTCATCACTAATGCTAAGTGTACTTATGTTTAAGTTGAGGCTTGCTGTATAAAGTAAACTAAAAAATATAAACTTTGTGATGCATTTAACAAGCAGATTCAATGACTGGTGTTAAACCAAAATTTTTTGTGACTTCTGGAATTGGCCAAGAAGTTATGGCTGCCAGGCAGGAGTTGCTGTGCTGTAGTTATAGTTTCAAACCATGGGAATCCATTTAATTACACAGACACACAAAAAAAATTAACCCATCCATTTGCCTTTAAAAATAAAATTAATGCTTATAAAAGTAGAAAAAATGTCTTCTTCCACCCTTGTTTCACATTAGAGTTTGGAGTTCTCTGAAGACAGGGGACTATAATTTGAAAAGCTAAACTCACCTATGTTTCTTTAGTTTTATTTTACTTCTGTTTTTTTTCCATTTCCAAAACACTGTTTATAGCTGCCAACCTTTTTTTTTTTTTGAGCATATTTTCAAATTAAACTGAGTTTGACAGCTGATAAATCCACAGAACTTTGTTAACTGACTAATGCCCAACTCAAAGAACAAAGAAAGAGAAGAAAACCCAATATGTGATAGACAACTGGAAAAAGAGGCTAACCATCTCTTCTACAGTGTAAAAACCACTTGATGTCCGTCCTCCATCAATGTAGGAAATTCCAGTCTCAAACAGATCCAAAAAATCGTCATCTTCTTCGTCCATCTCTACTCGTATAGTGCGACACTCTGCACCAAGCAGGTTCCTCAGATTTACAGCATGAATAGCTGCACAAGCCTTCTTGTCCAGCTGAAAACGACCAAACCATTTGTAGTTTTTTAAAGAAATATATTGATTTTTCATTCAAGTTTTACTTCATTGTCAAGATGGTACATAGTAACTAGAAAAACTGTCCTTTAAAGTTTCTTTGCAGACAAAAAAAAAAATCAAAATATTGTCAGTTTAAGGAAAAGCCATTCCAGGTTAAAAAAAATCTGATTTCTTTTTTCTTTTGCAAACATTATTGTCTATAACTATAAGCATATTTGATAAGGTCATGCAGTATCATGGTTATTGATAACAAGTTCCACAATTCCTGCACCTGATGGAGCACGACATATCTGTGTTCAACAGGAAATGGAAAGTTCTTATTAGAACTCCTTTTTTAGCCGTGGAAGAAAACTGGAGTGCCAACCAGCGGAAATCCACACTAATGGATTGGTATGTAAGAGTGAGAAGAAACATTGCTTTGGAAAATCTTCCAAACCAAGTTGATATTCAATGGAGACTCAGCCACAGCAGGCTGGTATGCTATGCACTCAGCATCAGCCACTAATCTACATTTCCGCCATACCAAATTTTGACCACATACAAATATAGAAGATATTTGCACATATAAAGCTGTTACATTTAAACCAAAGAAAGTTTATTATTGCTTATTTATGTACTCTATCCACAAAATTTCACAGATTAACACATCTTTTATATAGCAAAAAATGTGTGTCAAATGTAGATTTTTAGAAGCATTATCCCACACAACATTTAAATTGAAAAATTAATAAAAAGTTATTTGGTCTGCTAGCATGGAAAATGTTCAGACAGGGAAAAATATGCATGCGTACTAGAGACGTTCAAACAGAACCTGGCTAGATAGCATGTACAGCGATGCTATTTTTGATATGTATTGAATGGTAAATAAAAACAAAACAGCCTACAAATGGCTTTCTACCCTGTATATATAAGTTTATATATAGTACTGTCTACTTTAAAGTTCATGAAATTTGTGATGGATTCTGATATCTTATTAATTTATAGTAATGAAAATAGTGTGTAACAAAACCGAAGTCTTTACCTGACCATTTGTTTAATATTCTCCGCAGCTGTCTGAGAATTTTATAGAATAATGTTTTTGACAACAAAAAAGAAGAAAGAGGTAAATAAGCAATTGAAAAAAACCCAAAATCTAAGCAATTAAAAAAAAAGAAGATATAATACTACACACAGTAAGTGTAGCTAACAATCTATGTATTGTTGTAAGTTGATGGACCTGATCAGTTTGCAAAAAAGAATCGGAAGTGGGTTACCTTTAATAAAGATAGCATCAAATTTGTGTTTTGGTTTCTCTACAATGTATTATTAACAAACATAAAGTAACTTAAACAAATGATTTTCAACAACTATAATAATAATGTTATTAAAAACAAAAAACCACAATGTTTTTATTATTATTATTATTAATTTTTTTGTGTTAATCTAATCAGATCCAGTGAGACTGGAAATAGCCCACCATGGAGAACATACAAACAAGCTAAGAGAAACTCTGAGAGTGCTCCATATGAATGACTGTCCACTTACTGTGCTTTCCACTCCAATCCAGTAATAAATTTGCCAATTTAGGCTGTTTGTTTCATCAATGTAAGAGTTCAAGATAATGTAACAATCTGCTTTGTAAAACTTTCCAATTAAACCTGCAAAAAACAAACAGGTTTTCGAGTTATCATTAGTTAACGACAGGGGGTAGAATCATGTGTTGTTAATGCTGGACACCAGTCTCAACAAAGGCGGTAACCTCTCTACATTGAAGAAAACCCTGGTGAGGGAGTGAATAGTGCAGTGGTTGTGTATCCTGCACAATGGAGGGGTTCAGCACTTTTGGCTTTAGCAGCAAAATCCCTACAAGAACCTTTCCTTTTTAGATGTAAGAGGAAACTGGAGTACCCAGAATAAACTCACACAACTAGCTATTGAAGAAGAGCAAGAAGGAAACATGCCAGGGATGTAGTATGCCAGATTTAACTGACCCAACCAGGAATCAAACTCAAGTCCTCAGCCTTGGCAGTCCGGTAGTCTAACCAATGGGCCACTAGCCATCCTGTCGAATCTAGTGAAATGTGATACTATAACATTTATATTTCCTAGTTCTACACAATCTAATTAACATACACTTGTAATTATTACTAAAATAATCTATAGAAACACATAAAAAGAATCCAAACAGTAGATAAAGTACTTTTACTTATATACTATGTACAACTTTTGAATACATCATTTAATATCCTTAGCTTCCATATTATGAGGCCTCTTGCCTTTCTTCTGACTCAGCATCACTGTCACCTTTGCTCAGTTCAGTATTTCGCATTTCTGTAGTCAAACATTTTCTGTTTTTTTAGCTGTGCCCATTCCTGGGCCTGTCTCCTATCTAACGAGTTACTGCTTTCTTGCCTATCCTTTTCACATCTGCTCC
Organism: Nautilus pompilius; assembly: GCA_018389105.1. NCBI lineage: Eukaryota > Metazoa > Mollusca > Cephalopoda > Nautilida > Nautilidae > Nautilus > Nautilus pompilius. The sequence continues at coordinate 480,109 of JACATO010001069.1, forward strand.
ATCTTTCAATTTAAAAGTAACCAAAAAATTTTGCCAAGACATCCAGTGCTTCTAAAAACAGCTGACTTGTGCAGGATTGTAGTCACTATCAGCCAATGTTAGTATCAACTAAATGTGTCTTGCTTAAGAATGCAACTGTCCTATCTAAACTTAGTGCCCTTCTTCTCTCATATCTTGGTGAACTGGACAATTTATAAACATGCAGAGCATATTTCAAAGGAAGCTCTTCCAATTTGTGCATGCATACCGCATCTAATAAGCATAATATGGTACATAGTAACGTTATACAGTATTTCTTATTCTGATACTTGTTAACATACTTAAAGCAGATTCTTTAATCAATGTCTTTTTTTTTAAAAAGTTCAAAAGAGCTCAGTATGCCATGTCGCCTTGCTCTCCATAGGATTACCATTTTATTTGCATTGAACAATGACACAGTATATAATGTTCAGTTCTTCCAACCCTCAAAACAATAAAATGAAATGCGCTAAACCATTTAAAAAAGAGAAATACAAAAGTATCCCATGGTACTTTAATAAAATTACCAAACATTATCAACAAAAACAATTGTTTTGCAAAGTGATTTTCTCACTTTAAAATCAGAGTAAAGTTTACTGGTTCTTTAAAATGGTAAATGGAAATAACTCTTAATAAATTTCTAGGATTCTACTTAAAAGGATGACAAAAGTCCACAGTTTTTACTATGTGAGTAATATTTAACATTTTGTATGAACACTAAAATAAAATATCTAATCATAAATTATCAAATGCGCAGAAATAATTAATTAAATGTTATCATATTAGAGTGAAAAAAAAAAAAGTGGCGACACCAGAACTTGTACCAATGACACGCAGCACACCATCTTGCACAACTGTGATTCATGCAAAGTTCTTTGTGATCTTCTTTGCAGGAGAGCCATGATATAGCCCATACATGTTTGAAAGTAACCCATCACAAAATTTCTCATCTTCAGTATTTGACATTGATGGCTATGACCCAAAAGGTATGACAAATGAACACCTGCAAGTTTCTGCCAAAATGGGGAATGTTCACAGAAGTCCCCTTGACTTTTGAATTTTTTAAATTTCTGATGAGTTGAATCAACACAAGCATCACAACAGATTAGCCAACACCAACTTCTGTGTATCTCACCCACCATCCCAAGACAACTCACTGTATGAGAAGTCTTTGTAAATAACCTAGAACATGTAAAACATCCGTGGCAGTCATTAATAAATCTATTTACTGTAAATGAAAGCTATCTTAGTTTTACAACAGTATTTCTTTTTTTTTTTAATGCATAGATATCAGATTTTAGTCAGACTTCCACACAAACTTTTTCCTTTTTCTAGTTTCAGCTATCAAAATTGAATGGTTGCATACATACCATCATCGACCTGGTTTGGCAAAAAGTTTTCTATTTCCCAACAGGAAATACCTGGAAAAACCAACAAAACATTAAAATCATCCATTTAAAATTTGTGTAAACTGGCATATTTTGTTTGTTGCCTATTTCTAACTGCTAGGAAAAAATCTGGAATTAAATTGATTTTTTTCCAGAGTTATATATAATGTAAATAAAAACAATTTCTTTTGTAAAAATTACACTTCCATACAATTTTGTAAGAAATCCAATTTTCTTTCAATTCAAAGTAAATTTTCAGTTGCAATTTACAGCAGTTGAACAGATCATATCTTATCACCTATACATAATTATACACTGATGAAAATAATGGATATTATGGTATAAACTGTACAAATTTACTGAGCTTAAAACACTTGCACACAATTCAAAATTGACCAATAAGTTTGATGTACAGAGTTCATTTTCCACAATACCTGGATATTGTTCAATGCATTTAATAATGTTATAATGGTAACAGAAAGTCCCTACCTACACACCTTAAAGTCACAACTTTTAGTAGGATGTATGGCCACCTCTGGCTTGCAATGCAGCATTGCGATGGAGTCCCATACAGTTCACCAGATATCTGATGAGGTCTTGCAGCAGTGCATTCCACTATTCTTTCAAGGTATGATGCAGTTTTTAAATGGCCCAAGAAGCACATGATCTCTGTCCAATGTGCCTAGAGAGTTCATTCCAGACATGTTCTATGGGGTTTAGGTTGGGGGAATGAGCAGGCCATGGAAGATGCTGGATTTTTTTATTTTTTAAAGTGGTTTACAACTATTCTTGCATGATTGAGCCTTAAATTATCATCCATAGTCCTAGCCCACTTCAATCTTGCTCCATGGTGTGCTGGTGTGGGAAATGCTGTACATCTGTGTAGATAAGCACAGAGTAGCCAATTTCATATAGTCTAATTAGTGATACAGATCCCATCGATCTGTCATAGTTTTTTCTGGATGTAATGTGTTAAGACAGTGTGGCTACATGAAGCCAGATAGGTAATATAAAGATTACCATCATGGTCAGTACTGTTGTGGCACCCCTACCAAGCTTTTGTATAGGTCATACCAAGTTCAGCACCCACAACTGTCTGTCTACTTTCAGTTGGTAGTCTAGCTATGGCTCAGTGTTGCTGCTCATCATTAAGTTGTCACTGAACCATTCTACTCTCAATATTCAGTAACTTCATTTTGGGAAAACTTGTAGCAGGTTTTATTTGCAATTTGACCATAAATATGCAAGTTTGGACCTAATAGTGGTGTGACTTTTGCAGGTGCACTCCACCTGCACTTGAACCAATAGAATTGTCACAGGAAAATGTCAGCTTTCACAGCAATGCACCAAGAGAACATTATATTAATTATTGACAAAAGGAAGTATGCTTTAGATCACATTTTATTCATTTCTACTGTAAACAAAGCTGTTCTTCTGGACAAATGTTTACAGATAGCAAGTTACTTGGACTTGTACTGTGAAAAAACAAGTTTCCATTAACCTTGCAGTACTCACACACACCTACCCACCTTTAATAGTATACACAGGACTGAAAAACAGCTGGCACAATGCTGTATTTCATTTGCACACAGAAACCTTATAACCATGTAAGAATAAACTAAACAGAGTAGTGCACCGCTCACCTGGAATCTGACCCACATCTTCATCGAATATTTTGCTGTAATCCAACAAGGGTTTTTCCAGAGTATCTTCAAGTCTTTTGGGCCTGTGATAACAAATACAAATAATAAAACAACTTTTTTTGTAAAACTAGGTAAAACTCATGCCTAGCTAAATGATGACAATATTAAAGACCAACTACAAAAGATAGTAACGCCAAAACTCTAGAGAGAGAGAGAAAAAAAATCTGTCTTTTTTTAAATTTTAAATCATAGAATGAAAAAATTACACGGAAACCTCAAAAATTGTCGGAAAAATCCTTTGTCCCAAAACTATACTAAAAAGCCCAAGCACCAAGTAACTGATAGGAACCTGTGGGCCACCTGTCTACCAAGTTCAGTGTACTACCCCAAGGCTATACATACTTTATTTCAGAGCATTCTTCTTCAGCAATGGCCTTTCCAGATGCTTTGTCTTTGGCAACATCTCTCATACCCTAAAATAACAACCAAAAAAAGGAATAAGATTTAGTTTTATTAAGAAGTATATAAAACAGGTATAATTAATTTGATGTCAAACTGTGCAAGTGGGAACTGAAACGATACTGGATTAAACTAACTTGACTATAATCACAAACATTACATCCTTTAGCAGGGGTTTATCTGAGATACGAGATGCTTATCACTCTTTACTCTTGTTGTCTTTTTTTTTAAAAAAATACAATCAATTTAAAAGATTGTTTCTGCCATTATTATTAAATGCACTCATTTATTATGATGAAATGGTGCTAAATCAGAAAACAAGTAAAAGAAAATCATGACATACATTGGTAAGCATTCTCTGAAACTACCACACTGGTTTTATGTATTAAAAAACCAAAACAAAGAAATATAACTTTAAAGCTTACCTTTAATACTTTTTCACTGCCAGCTCCATCTCTAGGTCTTCGCAATCTCAATTTACGTGCAATGGAGTCTTTGTGTGCTGCATAAAAAAAAAAAAAGACTTAACTGCAGAATAGATAACGAGGATCGGAGTTAACATGCAGCAGCAAAAGATTTTTTACGTTAGCATGTATTAATATTTCAGCAGACACGGGAAGAACGCATTATTATCAGTTAGCATCTATTAACATCTCTGCAGACAGACACAATGTATTTTTACAGCTAACATGAGCAACCAAAAAAAGAATTTCATCTTTCATTCTAACATGACAAAGCATATACATTATTTTACAATATGCCCTGTTAATTTTTCTTTTTTTTTTCAGTTAGGAGGCTTATATGTTTAAATTTTGCTGCCATACTTTAAATAAAGATTACAGCAGCATTTAAAATAAATTAATCAACTTGGATCATTGTTCAAATAATATAACTAAATCACACCACTATTACTATTGCTATTCTTAATCTAGACTTTATTATTCTTATTCTGAAAATGTACTAATTTAAAGACAATTAATTGTATTTGACATAAAGATTTAATTCTATCCAAAATTAAATAATTAGTTGAAATGATTTATTGTTGTCTGTTTTCAACATTTCTGAAGAGTCTATCTTAGTTATTTCACATCTTCTTAGAGTCTACTTCTACTTGCACTTTATGTGTAAGCAACAGCCATGCATTGCTCTGCTTCATGCAGTTCAGTAACATTATTAGCTTGTTTTTAATTTACATAATACCTCGTGAGCATATTTAATATTAGCATTTAACTGCTGATCCCTTAAGCCTTCATCTAATTCACTTTTCAATTAATATTTACAAAAGCAACCTCCAAATCAACAAATAGGTGGCTGGCTATGTCTTATCCTCTGGTCACTAGTAATGTTAAATCTGGCAGCAGGCATATCACCAGATATCTGAAGCAGTCTTGCAGCAGTACATTCCACTATTCTTTCAAGTATGGTGTAGCTTTGAAATGGCCCCAGAAGCACATGATCTCTGTCCAATGTGCCTAGAGAGTTCATTCCAGACATGTTCTATGGGGTTTAGGTTGGGGGAATGAGCAGGCCATGGAAGATGTTGGATATTTTGCTTTTGAAAGTGTCTGTCTAAATTCTGATTCCCACAGGTCAATTTGAAAAATCCACTGTTAATTCCCAGATTTTTTCTTTCATTTATTTTACAATTTCCATGTTAAAACAGGATTTAAAAAGTCATGAAACTTATATTCTTTTATTGCTAAGTAGATGATATATAAGATAATTCCTCAGACCCAAAACTAATTTTAAAGGTAAAATAATATGAAGAAAAGTAAAGAACAAGGAAAAAGACAACTTACGAGGAGTCTGTCCTGAAGATGGTGGTGGAGCAGCTCCAGCCAGTCGCAGCTGGTTAGTCAACGAGAAGTCAATGTTGTAAAATTCCTTGCGGCTTCTCAGCTCTTCTGGTTTTGGCGGCATCACTAAGTCAGGGTTATCACGCACATCGAGTGTCTGAAAAACATTTGAGAAAACAAACAGCAAGTAGCAGAATGTACTCAGAATACTTTTCAAACAACACGCCTTGTCTGGAGAGAACTTTTTTTTTTTTTTTTGGTGCGTACACCAAAGTCTACAAGAGAGACAACCGAAGTGAGGGAGGGAACATAATACCGCTGTTGCCCACCAGGAAGCATTGCCAATCTTATGCCATATGGGGGGGGGGCTGGAAGTTTCAACTTTAGCAAGAAAGTCCCTACTAGAGCTTGTATTTTTAGCTGTAAGGGGGAAAAAACAGGGTGTTTGGAGGAAACGCACATAACTGGATGGAGAAGACTGATCCTGACTGGAAACTGAACTTGGACACCTTGACCTTAGCAATCCAGTAGTCCAACCACTGGACTGAAACTAAAGTTTAAAATGGAGTTTTTATTTTATCTTAAAATGCTTGCAGATTAATTCTGGTCAAAACAAAAAGATGACATGTACAGTAAATAAAAGGGCATTGGTAAGAGTGGTAGCAAAATATCACCAAATAAATAAATTAATGAAACAAAAGGATTCATTTTTCTTCTTTCAATTTTGTTTTCCAGAAATATAATGTACATTTTTTAATCAGCTATAAAGTACTTTTTAATTAATAACATTTAATACTAGTTTAGATCTATATAGTTGGACCACTTGCACGAATCCACATAGTTATACTAGTGTGGATGATACGTTGTACCTATTATAAGAACACTTATAGTTATAATAGTTAGATGATCTATAGTTGCACTTATAAATTAACTCTTTCTGAGCACCAAGCTATTTACTCTACCAGTAACAGCCAAATAAAGGTGTAGCAAGTTTACCTCTAAATCAGGAAGAAGATGAAGAATCTCAGGTAGTGTGATCAGTCTGTTACGATTCAGCAGAAGTTTTTTTAGCTTACCACACCTGCAACAATGATAAAAAAGAATAAATAAATACTCTCTAATTAATTTAAGGGCAACCTAGCCTTGTTCTACCTTTTATCTCATAAGCCTAATGGTGTTACAGCTACCATAAAAAATGTCCTACCTGCAGAGTCCTTCCGGAATCATTTCCAGGTTGTTGTTAATAGCACTGAATATCTCCAGGTCGTGCAGTTTCCCAATACTTGCCGGAATACCATCAAAGTCCAGACTGTTGCTATTCACATACAGTTTCTTTAAAGATGACAATTTGTGAAGTGATGCCTATACATTTTAAATATAGAATGTTTAGAAGCAAATCATAGACAAAATGAACACTAAAGTTTTCATTCTCCTAATACAACATTACAAAAACAACAAAATTCCAGCAAACTCTAGTGTTTTGATAAAAAAAATGCTCATTCAAGAATTTGAATATATTCATTTACTAGAAGTTACTTTGCCTAGACATCACATCCAAACTTTCACTTTTCTATCCCCTTAGCAGTGATCATGTCCTCCGCTCTAAGTATTGTAACCAGCACCAATGGTGTGATACTAGGTCCATAATAAAGATAATCATTCTGAGGTCTGCTTGGTAAACATGAGGATGTAAATAATGACTTGGATGTGATTAATGTCTATGTGGTGTCTGGAATCTTCAATGTTTGTTCTAGACATACTTATAATGTTCAAAATTCAAGCCTGAATAAAAACTAGTAGGTGTAGGACCAATTAGAACAGTTTAATGAAGACATATTTTTAATCAAAAACATTCTGATTTGTTTTCAATAAGATAAAAAATTTCTCACTTACTGGCAAAGCTGTAAGATTATTTCTTGACAAATTCAAAGTTTCTAGTTTGATCCAGGTATCTAATTGAAAGAGAAAAATTGTTTTAAATAAAATTGTTGAATAATTTCTGAATTTATAAGTAATATTTAAAAGTGTTTACATGCATATTAAGGTATGGCTGAATGAGACTCCCAGACAGACTGAAGTAAATTTCTAAAACTTTATTCCCTGGACCTAAGTCTAAAGCAGAAACGTTTGACCAGAAGGATTGCATCTTGAGATGACATGACCCTTTTGAAAATAAGATTCATGAAGGTTTTAATATCTACAAAACATAAACAAGTAAACAGACAATATTTCTTCACAAATAGCAGCAGCCACCTGTGTCTGTACTTGAAACACTTTGGATAAAAACTTTAAATAACTTACACAATTCTATAACTAGACAAAACAAACAAGCCCCTGTTTTTAGTAATGTGTCCCATTCTCCTGTTCATTCATCAGAATCTCTCAAACTGAAAATATTTGAAAGTGTTAATCTGTATGAATCCATAAAGAAACTGAATTTTATACTGTCTGCCTGAAACCATTAAAAGTATTAGTGAATTCATTTTTCAGTTTGTATTTGAAAAAATGCAACACCTAAAACCAAAGAATTTAGAATAAACTGAAAAAATTTACAGAAACAAACAAATTGTAAAAAACAGAATTAAAGAAATCTGAAGTGAAAACAGAAAATAATTGCAGTCTTCCATTTAATAATCATGGAATTCAAAAAAATATTTCTAAATTAAAAAAAAATATATATATATATACATTATATAGACATACATGGTATCCCTAAAAGATGTTTTATTCAGAAGCTCACAAATGATGTCACGTGTTTTCAGTGCGTGTCAAAGATGATGAGTATGAGGTTTCCCCTTTGATCGGTGCAAGCAGATAATAAAGTGGTCCTGGAAATTTGAGAATGATGCCAAGGTACGGTGCCCATGGACACATGAGTATCAATCACCATCACACCATCTTGCCTTACAATTGCACGAGGGGATAAATTTGGGGTTAAAAGCATTGTACAAGACGTGTGTAAAGGGTGTTCTGGGAAGCCATGCTGTGGAGTGAAGAGAACACTGCAGTTGTGATGGCTAAATTCAAATGCTCACTGAGAAAATCCACACAATGATGTGCTCATATCAGTCTAGTAAAAGCTAGTCTGGTGTCCACTGAATTCTGAAAGATGCAAATTGGAAACACTACATTCCACAACTGTTACATTAAATAACAATGACCCAGACTGAAGGCTTGAAATCTGCCAAGTGGATTTTAAACAGAGTGAATCAGAATCCAACCTTCATTGACATGATTGCATGGTCAGATGAAACATCATTTAACTTGAATAGAACTGTGAACAGACATAACTTTGTGCACTGGGCTACTGAGAACCCTAAACTTCATGTTGAGAAAGAGGCCAGAGTGTGGATAGTAGTTGGAGGGTGCTGCAGTGAGTGGAGAAACCATTCAGATGTGCATTCAAATGAAGTTGCCATGGGTGCAGATCTCAATGGTAGTAGCAAATATTCAACCACGGTGAGAGGTGACCAATACCTCAATTTCCTTCTCACTGTGACCATGTAAGGCAATGAAAAGTTTTATTAGCATGATGGCACTTGCCTACATTGTCAAGGCATACAGGCGTTTTTGAATGAACACATTTTCCTGTGGGGTGAGTTAAAGGATAAGGTGTACAACACAAAACCAGCAAACTACCATCCACGAACTCCAACAGAGAATTGATGCTTTAACAGCTATTTCTGTAAAAACATGTGCTACTGCACATCGCTGTTGTCAGATGCTGCAATACCTGCATAGGTGCCAAAGGTGTACATTTTGAACAGCTATTTTAGTGAACCGTGTTCGAGATGTTTGATGTATAAAGCAAAAATCTTATCTGGCAAAATATCTTTGTTTGCTAGACTATGGGAAAAAGTGTATACATCTTTTTGGGAAACTGCATATGCTGTTTATTTTTATTATAATTTGTTGTGAAATTATTTCATTCTGTCTTTTTAGCTTTTAATATTTTAAAATGTTGTGCTGTAGTTTTTTTCTATTTATTTTATACATTCTAATTACTTTATTCCGCATGCTAATACAAGTGCTGAAATTGGTCATTAAGGTCAGTTATTTGATGTCGATGTTGTTTGTTGTTGCCTTCCCCATTTCACCTGACTCTTCAGACCAGGGCTCTAAAACAGTAGCCAGGTGTTGAAAAAAGAGTACATGGCCTGCATGAAAGTATCTAGTGCACTTCTCTGTTTAGCTATGGTAGAAAATTAGAATACTGGAGAAAACCCACGCTGACAGACTAGTACAAGGAACAATCATGCTATGGGAAAGGGAAGGTTTATCAAACCAAATCACCATTCCCAATTCCATCAGCGCATGTTAGTTAATTAGTTTAGCTATTTATTATATTGAGAAAAAAAAAACATTATGGCTTATTCAAGCAAATCTACCTACCACTAAAGTGAGTTTAGTCTAGTCTCATCAGAAAAGTTATCTTAAATGCAATTATTATTAAAAAACACAAAAAAACCTTAATTTCTGGAGATATTTTTTATAAAACTGATTAAATTATTGCCAGATAAAGATGGTTACTCTCTGACAACCACTAAGATGATCACCTGTAATCCCTGACACTGGCATGCAAACACCTACCGATGACTGTTGACAGCTCAGAGATTTCGTTGTCACTTAGATTTAGCCTCTTTAGGGAGCTGACCATGTAGAGTGCCTCAGGAACGCAAGGGAGCATGTTACAAGACAGGTCCACCTCTGAAATAAGCAAAGTTTACTTGTCAGATGATGGATCCACACACCATCTGTACTTGTGGAGGAATGGCAATGTCACCATTCTAAAGATCAAATGAAATATGTAAATATGGATGTAGTATGAAACACCGGTGTTCAAAAATTATAATGTAATTATAATTCAAGACCATTCAACATCAAACTAGCCAGGAAAGTTGTTAGTTTGTTGAGTATTTTTGTTGTTGCTTATTTAAAATAATCAAAAGCTTTCTTAGTTGACTAAATCTCAAACACTAGTAAAAGTATCAAGTGGAAATTCTGCATTATTATAAACCATGTTTGATACACTATATATGATAACAATATTATTCTGATATTTTTAGTTTGGTGAGTGAGGGGTTGTAATTGTTATGTACAAACCTGTTAGATTCATCAGGCTTTCTAGACTGGTTGGAAAATTGGATGATGTCCTCTTAGTATTTCTCAGGCCAAGTGTTTCTAGTGCAGTCAATGCTGGCAACTGACTGAATACAATAATTAAAAATGTTACAAAATCAAATTTGAACACAAATTACTTTCATGAGATCCCACCCGATTAGTTAAATAGTATTTCAAATGTTTATTATCCAACACAAACCAATAATTGCATGATAAAGCTAATGGAAGCAAAAATTTTCAATAAAATATTTACCACAAGTGATGTGTATTCATCTGTTTCTTATAATTGTTAAAATCTACAAATTTTTCACATTTAGATGCTCAGAAGTACAGAATTAATTTGAAAAAAAGAAACTTGATAATTACCTGTTCTTTATATAATAAATATGCAATAATTTTGTCAAGGAAACAATTAAAAATTATAAAACTATGTAATGCTTTCATATGAGATTCTTTGTTGTTGAAATTCAGAATAAATTATAATTAATCTTGATATATTATATTATTATCTGGGCTACCTGGCACTGCATGGGAAAAAATGGCTTTTATAAAAAAGGTCTTATATCAATTTGAAAACAGAAATTTCATTGTTTAAACACAATCATAGAATTGGTGCTTATGATACATTTCTTAACATTCTACAAGCTGTACACTTAAATTTAACTTTGTGCCATAAGAGCTCTCAGTTCATTTTTATCTTGAGAAAAAGAATTATGAGAAAACAGGCTTTTTAAAAATTCATAATGATTATGTTTCAGCTGATTTGTTTAGGAATCTGAAAAAGTACCTGACCAATACGGGGCCGGCTTATAAGATGACGACAAACCTGTAGCAAGCTACTAAATGAATTTTTATTCTTAGTTTTCAAAGTTAATACTGTGCATTATATTAAAACCTGGCATTGATGGCTTTCAAATGGCCTTCAAGGCCAACAGTTGAAAAATTGTAATCTGTGGTCAATTCTGAGTTGAATGAATACTGTGAGGCTGTAGTAACTCTGAACCGTGAAAGATGGCCTTTGTTGGCCTTTGAAGCCAGGTTCTGTGGTACCCCTGGATACTGTCTTTGATGCTGAGGTACCTTCATTATAATTTGAGGCTATGTCACCTATTTTGAATGAGGGCAGTAAACTAAGTGTAATCTATAAGGCTTTTGAGAGGTGGCCTTTGGTGGCCTCAAAACAGCCTTAAGGCCAACGTGCAGTAGCTTAAAACCTCGCCCAGATTCTGAAATAACTACACCAAAAATCTGGGGCCTCCAGGCACTCGCCGTGAAAGAGTAACAAACTAACGCGCAAACAATTGAAAATATGCATTTGATAATGAGAAAACTGTATTTACACAGAGATGCAAAATAATTTTTACCTTAGGGTGAAATGCAACATTCGTATATTTGAAATTTAAAATTTTTTTTCCTTTGAGACTTCCAGTCTTATATCTTCAGGTAGCTGTTTACTATGTCTGTGTATTCCTTATTGATGCTCCTCACTCATTGTATCCAGAACACTCATAAAGCATTCACTGGGGGGTCAGTACTATGTGTATGCTAACCTACAGAAAGCCATTCACAAGCTCCTTTCATATTTTACTGAAAAGGATATTCAGAAAGTGTTTTCACAGAACAGTTGTTATGCTGGGAGGATAACTTTCTTTTATATATTTTTTGCAATTTAGAATTAGAACATTGTAAGCTCTATACAAGAAGACTGTTAATGTTTGTATTTGAAATAAATAAATACATACATGCATGCACATTCTTTTTGATGAGAAAAAAAATAGCTTTAACTTTTTAAATTTAAGGGATAAAGTACCAAAATTATCCATAAATTAATCTGCTTATCACACATTTTGATTTTGATTTGCACTTTAAATAGATCTAAAAATAACAGAAATTGAATAAGTTTTATTTTTAAAAAAAAAAAGGCTTTAACTTACAGAAAATTTTTAATCTAGTTATCTGATATCTTTAAAAAGTCTCAAGCAGTATTTGCTCTACTTACATATCTTATATTTTGTAAAAGTTTGCTGAATTGATGTAAATCCATACAGAGTAACTAAATGTGGATTCTTGTCTACCATTCAGATGGTTAAATGCCATCATTGTCCAAGCTTTATTTAAGATAAAATAGTTCCTCTATAAAAGAGACTTACCGAAGTTGTACATGAACCATTGGATTATTATTAAGTCTTAGGGTTTTCAAGTTTGTCAACCTCCTGATCTGAGGAGGAAGTGTTTCTGCAGATGGAAACAAATAAATGCTTTAATTTTATATATGAGCATTCATCACCAAATTATTATATTTTGGCTTGTTAGTTCTCTGAGCAACATCCATAAGGGTGTGTACAAAGTCCTGTTACTCCCTATTACTTCCTCTCTTTTTTGTTCTCTTCTCAAATTATCAATGAAACATGGAAAAAACCAGTAATTACAGCAATGAAGAATGGATAGTAAGCAGTCAGCACGAGCTCACAAAAGACACCGCTCTGTCAAGATAATGGTGGAAATCCAAAACGAGTTTCAAACCAGATTTAACAAGGATGCACTACTTAAAATGACCATATTAAGATGGAAACATAGGCTGTTTGCTACAGGAAGCGTCAAGTATAAACCAAGCATTGGACAATCATCAACAAGATGGCAGCAGTGTGCAGCCATTGAGTTGCTCTGCAAAAGGTCCTCAGAATACCCGAAGCAACAATGCAAAAGCAGATTAAAGCTGATTATAACTTGAAAGCACATTGATTGGCATAGGGGGTAACATGACTTTGTATGCACCCTGTACGCTAGATAAAAACATCTTTGATGTTTGTGCTGGTAAATATCACATAAAGTCATTAATAAATAAATAAATGCAAAAATGGGTTTTAGTCATGATAACAAATTCAGTATTCAGAAGATTCTGTCTGGTAATATTGCTCCATCAGTGACATGTGAGGAAAATGATGAATCCTTCGGTCATGTCTTCCTCAGACACCACAGAGATCCAATGGAAGTGTTCATTCACTGACTAGTCTAAGCAAAAAGTGCTCCTGAACAAAGGTAGGAGACATTTTGCAAATGGGGAAAGAAGAAAATGACAAAGATAATATACAAATTCCAAAAGACATGACTAGACTACAGTAAAAATTCTTCATTAAAGCTATGTGGTTGATACACTAGTTACAGCCATTATCAAAAAGTCATGTGAACCATAAGCAGACTTATTCCCAGAAAAAAAAAAGTTAAAAAAATAAAATTCTCAACAGATGTACAAGATATTTTTGATACTTTTGGGGGAAATATTTACTACCACATTATTCCAATAGTTATTAAACCTAAAAACCTAATGCGAATAGCGGAATTTGAAAGTTGAGAAAATCTAGAGACACTCTTCATGCCTAGCTTGATTTTGCAAATAACCAGAGGAAAAAAGTCAGTACTAAATTTTTGATTTATGTACCACATACTTCAATAACTTACCTAAATTGTTGTCACTGAGGTCTACAAAAACCAGATCAGTCAAATTCACAAACAACTGAGGTGGGACAGAATCAATGCTTTTGGGAAAAAAAAGAAAAAAATAACTTTAAAAGTATATGATGTGTGTGTGTGGTAAAAAAAAAGCAAATTTAAAAAAGAAAATTGAAAAACAATAGTCTATGACTTCCTATTGCAAATTTAAAATGTGTAATTAACTACTTAATATTAGATTTATTTAAAAACACTTTCTTCATTAATGTTTTCTTTTAATGTGTCAAACAAGAATGTTCTAATTTGAACTTAAGCAATACAGAACAATAAAGGTACAAACTGACATCCCTGTAAAATTATCATCATCATGTATAAATTGTATGTTTCTAGGTGTTTTTATGTACTATTCAGGATAATACTTCAGCACTACAAATATGTTTGCAATAAGAATTTATTCATGAAGAAAATTTCTTGCTCTTTAATTTGATTCATTGTGAAGTTGTTTTTTTGCCTACCCAAAGTTTCAGCTGCTGCTGCTAACCCTTACAAACATCTCCGCCCACCCCAATCCCATCTCTCTCTCTCTCTGTACTGATGTCATCTCTCCATCTCTCTCACCCCCCACCTTACCTGATTTTTTTGGAACAATTTATGATGTGAACTTTTAAAATTATCAAAAAATTATAAAGTGAAAAATTATTAAGTTTGCAAAGCAAATTGCTTCATTAAGTACTATTTTGATTAGGAACAATAATAAACAATATATGCAGATATTTACCTGTTATGGCTAAGATTTAAGACCAGCAAACCTTTGACATCCACCAACTCAGGGGGGACTTCACACAGTTTGTTGTGGCTCAAATCCTAAACAAATTTTTTTTTGTAGTCGTGAGAATCCATTCTCTGACAAGCTAATATATCATTGAACAAGTACATTTTTAAAAGATAAACTTAAGATACTGAGATGATGTACAATTAAAATAAATAAATAAATTTTAATTGCTTGTTTGAGAAAAGGGATGAAATGTTTCAAAAGGGGTAAGTAGAACCAAATTATTTAAATACAAAAGTTTTAATAAGTTACCACAACAGAAAGCTCATCAGAACAAAAGACATTGGGCGGAATTCCTTCGTTGCAAATACTGTTGTGGTGACACGTCAGGGAACGTAGTGATGTTAGCTGATTAACATTTTCACTGAGATCCGATATATTGTTTCGAGTTATCGCAAGATGTTCCTGAAAATAATCAATATGAAAGCTTGCACAGAAAAAGTACAGTGAATCAAAATACATGAAAATGGCAATACTTGTAATACTAGTTTTAGATAAAAGTGGTAGAGGTAGCAGTTTTTAGGTGGCCAATAGTTGACCTTATCCCATATATGGTATACCTGTGAGTGAAAGGGCTAAAGTTAAAAAAACACATTCTTACTATAAGGGAGCCATCACAAACAATTATGTATCTTGTCTTCAGGTTTCAAAAACTAAATACCTGTCTTAACTTAAATTGTAAACAAATGCTTTCTAATTTAAAAAGAAACAATACTAAATGTGAAAGATAACTAAAAAAGACAATAACTAAAATAATAACCATTGTATATTCAACTGTTTTTGAGATGGAAACCCACACCAACAATATCAAATATACTGTACATATCTAAAAATTGGCAGATCTTGTTCAGAACAGATGATATGCTAACCAAAAATTTAAACTTCTTTTATTTCATTTGTACCTAATGGTTTTTTTTTCTTTCTTAATATACATGTCAACAACCTAAGTGACTACATTTTAATTCAGTTTTTCTACATAAGGAGCTTGACATCCCACACATCATTTTTCAAAGCATTGGCCTGCTACTTACCAACTTGTTTAACTCTGCCAGCTGCTCGGGGATTGCAGTCAGGTTTGTCCTGTTGAGACGTAACCAGCGCAGCCCCACCATATCAGCCACGGCTGGTGGGAAACAGTTGCCCTTGAAGAAACAAAATACTGTGGATGAAAATCAAACAACCGATGGTTCTCATTCAGATCTATAACATCTTGCATTTCCCCCTCCCAGTTTGCCTACAATTAAACAAGTTTTACAAGAAAATTTTCCCCACTATTTTAACTTGAAAATGATCTTGTCTCTGCTGGCAACTGACCATCTTGCCAAAAAATTTAGATGCATAGCCAAACCAACCACTGGAATGAAGAACACTCAGCATAAAAGCCCCCTCTAAACTAAACAAAAACAAAGATTAGAAACTTCCAGAAAGTCCTGACTGATTTTCTAACAATGATAAACTAACATGCTATGTTTTCATTATAATGGAAAAGGTTAAGCTTTGGAAGCAGCCGTCTCACTGCATTTGTTTCAAGCAGAAAAAACAACAAAAAAGTAAAAATTTAAGCACAAATATTTTCAAACTTTTCACATTTGCAATACATGCCTACCTATACATCAGACATGAATTACATTACTGTTCCCTTGTCATAATAAGAAATTTCCAGGTTAAAGATTGCAAATTATATCTTGGAACTAATAATGCAATAAAACCCCCAACAGAAATTTCAGTTAGATATACATTTAGTTTGTTTCAATCACTACCCTACCAAAGGATTTGAGAGAGAAAGAGGAGTCTTATCAGTACTTTTACATAAACATATTCAAATAAATACATATATACATGCAGTATTGGAAATAATTATGGAAACAGAATAAAAACTGGCTATAAATTGCAAATAAAATGTGATAGAATTGCATTTCATATGTAAAAAATAAAATGTTCCATAGTAGTCATGTGTTGATGTAGTGCACTGTGATTGGCTGTCATGCAAGTATCAGAAAGTGGCACACTTGCAGTTGGACTATAACAGTATAGGAAGTGATATTGTTGTAATGTGGTGAATACTATGGCAACTAGGAAATAAATATCACATGACAAGCACATAGAAGTTCTTAGCTAGTGAAGACTACTCCATGCAACAGATTGAAGCCTGACTTCATGTTTCAAAAAGAGGTATATGCAAGACTCTGAGGATGATACATAAAAATACTACTGTTGACAACAGATCCAGTCGAGACAAAGCCCAAACTCTCCAAAAGTGATGGTAAGTACCTCAGACTATGTTTGCTACATGATAGACAACAAATCAATAAAGATCTTACGAATGACCCAGCTGGAAGTATGGGTGTTAATGTCACTTTTAGAACAGTAAGATGCACATTAGCATGAAATGGTCTCAATGGATTTGTAGCTGCCAGAAAACCTTTGCTGAGGAGGCAACCAAACAGCAAGGTTGAAATGGGCAGCAGAAATAAAACAGTGAGATAATCAAACTTGAAAAATGTGGTCTTTTCAGATGAATCCAAGTTTTAATTGTTTGATGATAACCAACAGTAGTTCGTTTGAAGGTGGACGGGGGAGTGATATAACAGTCAGTGTACAGCAGCTACAGTGAAGCACGGGGTGGATCAATACAAGTGTGAGGCTGCATGTCAGCCAAGTGTGTTGGAGATTTGTATAAAATCAAAGGTATACTGACTGCCAACAGACAGGTTCTCATTCATCATGACATGTCATTGTACAGAGATTCTTCTCACAACGTGACACTGACCACAAGCGTACGGCCAATGTGATAAAAAACTATCTGGAATGTAAAGAGGCTGATGGAACACTTACAAAGATGTATTGGCTTGCACAAAGTCTTGGTATGAACATCACTGAGGCTATATAGAGTTATATGACTACTGAGAAAGTCAAATAGCAACTAAACACTTTTGACTAATTGTGGAAAGCAATAAAAGATATTTAAAACATTCTAGTCATACATTGATAACCTTTATGGCAGCATGTAGTGTCAAACACCAAATAAAGAGGCTCACGTACCAAATACTAATGCACCGTACATTTTCATTTTGTTTTTATATTTTCTGTAATAATACATTGTGGTTGCAATTACTCATTATTTGTGCATAACTGGTGTGTTTCCATAAGTATTTCTAATACTATAACCTGAATTACTCTCACTAGTGTAAACAGTGAATATATAACCGGATATCTTTTATTTCAAATTGCGTGTATTAAAACTTTAAAAAATGACCTCTGAATCGCTTGTTTACGCTAGCAGATGGAATGATAATAATAAGTACAATGCTGGTGTCTCTGCTGCCTCAGTGAATCTAAATCGCCAAAGAAATAAAGATGAATTAACAAATATCGATTAAGATAGCTCTCTCCAAAATTCCTGTTTTTTTTTCTCGCTCAGCCGTCCGCAACAGCTTCAAGTTAATTACAATCCTCCTCATCCATTCCTAAGTATATACAAGAAGGATTTTTAAAAAATAATAAAATGTCAGCATTTCTTTTTCTCCGATTATAAGTTGAACTGACTGTCTTAACATTTTTTGAGAGAGAGATTGAGGGAACTAAGGAGGTCAGGCGGAAGAACAAAGTCTCTAACAAATGACTTGAAAACCATCGATTCACACGAAATATCTCAACTAATTCATAGCTGCTTAATCGACCTCAACTACCATGCGTAAAATCAAGTTGGGAAAATATCAAAATATTCGTACCGTAAAGTCATTTCGAGTGAAATCTATCCCCCTTACAAAAGGTAGCACCCCAGTAGCCGCCATCTTGTACTACTTCCATATGATGAGTATTTACTTCCGGGTTGAATATTTTGTACATTGTTAATGTTGGAGAAAGTTTCATGGTTTAATCTCAGTTGTGAATATATAATATATATATATATTCTTAGTCCGCAGTCTTTTTTTGTTAATAAGTCAAATTCATCAATATAATGCTTTCTGAAATATTTTGGTTTCCGTTTATATCGTTATAGCTATATTGCATACGTACATACATTTGCTGTCTTCATTCAAATTTCAATTATACTTTATTGAGCAATCAATATTTTTATTTCCAGTATTGGGAACGCAGCACTCGTTTCTCGTTAAGTCTTCAATGCTTGCTTAATTTTTTTTCTCAATTTTTACCTTTTTTCTTTACTTGACAAATTGCACTTAAGTAAAAAAGACAAACATTTTTGGAAAATACACAAAATTAAAAACTGTTTTATTAATTTAAAATTGGCTGAGAAAAAAAAACTCACTGAATTCTTTCCCCCAACATCAGTTACTTCATAACCTGAGCTCATTTTTAAAAAAAGAAAAGGAAATACAACCATGTAGAAAACCTTTTTTTTCTGAACTAAAATCACAATTGAAGAACCATATAGATATCTAATTCTTTCACTGGTTTAACAATTCTTTTTATTTCTTGTCACTTTAACAAATATTTTATTTTTTAGCATTTTAATGCAGAAAAAACATTTATTTTATAATTTTCCTTTTTAAATTAAAAACATTAAATTCATTTTAGTGAGATGTGATGTCAGTCAGAAACATGTGCTTCCGGAGCCACTTATCAACCTGTTCAGAGTACTTTTGTTTTTTTTGGATAAAAACTTGCATCCCAGGAATTTTTTTTCTCTTTTCTCCCACTCGATCACAATCTCTTAGCTCGAAACAAATGTATTATGTAATTATCACTAACGGATTAAATAAACACTTACCACTTGCTATCTTGTTTTAAGTAGTATCCTTTTTTAATATTAGAAAAATCCAACATGCCTGCAACGTTTGTGCGTAAAGGAACTTTTAATTAACTCAAATATTCTAAAGACATCGTACAAAATAATTAAAAAGAAAACACAATTTTAAAATTTTAATGCATACAATAAAATACTGTCATAGCAGATGGTTGTTTTCACAGTTTCATATGTATGTATAAATAACACAAGATGATTTTATTCCATGTGCAAAATAATTTATCAAGCACAGCAATACAGTCATTTCTGTCTTCTGATCCTAAATATAAATGTTCTCTTTATTAAATCTGAGATACTAATCGAAATTTTCCATGTAGAGGCACAGCCATAACATGGAAAAACTTTTTGTGAATGACCACACCATTCTGTATTGGCTCAAAAAGGGGGCTGTCTGGATACGGGGACAGCTTCTCACAGGTAACAAAAACTTTCCCATCTTCTAGTGCATACAAAGATTTGTCTCGCAGAATACCAACCTGTAAAGATTTGAAAGGTAAGGTCAATCAATATTAGTGTATAAATGTCTAATCAATAATAAGTATGATCCAAAACAATATTACCACGGAAAATAATTTTCGATGTTTGTACTAACAAGAAAGAAGTAAAACTAAAGCGGGGGAAAAATATTTTCTGTGAAACCTTAAGAAAAAGTAGCCGGTAAATAGTAGAGCTGTAATAGTAGTAGCGCACGACTCATTTATACCCGATCATACCCAGTCCACTCTGACCATGTTAAAGCATGCAGCTGGGCTGGCGTATCTGGAGAGGTTATTAATCTTAAGGTTTACCAAAAATTGTTAAGTAAAACTAACTTACATTTTCTCCAGGATAAAATCTCAACCCGAGCTGCTTTACAAGTATTTCTCCTCGATGCACAAATGAACCGTCTGATTTTTTACAACCTCGGTGTTTCCCAGGAGTTTGCTTCCGCTTATTTCTAGGAGTTGTTCCTTGTTTTTTTGATGCCCAGCGAACGGAATTTGACAAGAAACCTGAAAATGAATAAAATATAAGTAGTGGTGTATGGTAATGCTGATGAGAAAGGTGATAAATGCCAGGGTTAGGCAGAACAAATCCTACTTTGAACTATAAAACGAATTACTAGTTTAACTGCAATCGAAAAATCTATCCGAATTTTACTCTTCCACACATCACTTAGTAAATATTCATGCCGGTATTTTCCATCTACAGAGACTGAATGCTTTTTCTCTTGATATGCATTTTCTTGTTGTAAATGATTCATTTTGACAAAGAAAGGAGAATTAATCGGCTGTTCAAAATGTAGGCTTTTACCTGAAAATCGAGTTAAACTCGACACTAACAACCGACTGCTAGCGATGGCAGCCGCCATTTTAAATAATTTTCGGTAACATTACAGAAGAGTTCCCTGCGTTAATTCATCTATAGCATTAAAAAATAAATGTTAAAATAATGTCAAAGTATATTTTAAAATATTAATTATTTAAAAGTAATTTAATTTAGGACATATATCTCAATTACAAAAAACGAAAATGTTATTTTTGAGGATAAATATCATTTCTTCGGCCTGGATATACTTGCAGCGGGAAAAAATGGCGGAAAGTTCTAGAACGTAATCGTTATTTGGTGTGCGAAGACATTCGGAAATTCGTTGCAATCTCATGATAGCAAGGAACGCTGAAATAGCAGTTAATAAAATACTTGATGGAACGGTGCGTATGTACACAATAAACATAGTTGGAATCTTTCTCGATAAACGGGTTTTGTTCAGAAAATTAAAATACTAACAAATTTGAAATTCTAGGGCACCTTTTTAATTGTATCATAGTATAATTGGCGGGTACTGGATTTCGATCTAGCGGAATACCAGTCAGCAACATCCATTGGTTTGGTTCGAGACGATTTTATCGAAATTAGCAACCTTTGAAAATTCTGATGACTTTCCTTTCTACTTTAAAATATTTTTAGTTTGTAGCGTCTTGACATCCACCCCCTCTGTCTAACCCTGGCTACTGATGCCCAGGCTAAATCTGAAGTTTGCCTGCTGCCATCAGTAAACACAGTGGTTCTGGTCATTCTTTGTATTGGACTGAACGCTGCCATCTGATTAAGGTAGTTTTGCAGAAAACTCAACCAGAAATTAGCGCAACAGGAGGAAAGATAAATAAGGAAACTTTTACTGGCTAGGGGGCCAATGTCTCCGCTGAGCCCTGCTCAAGCCAAACTTTAGTCGTCAGAGATATTGGGTGGGCTGACTGGTATCTAACCAGTAGCATTTCAGAGACAAACTCAATTGTGGATCTTTTTCTCTTTGGTGCTATTTAGCCCTCTTGTACACTGCAGTGTCTGGAATATCACAAACATGCAAAAACCATCCCTCACCTTTAACTTTTTTTTTTTGCATGTGAAAAAAAGTAATATTTTAATAGATGAGATGTTGTAATCAGACTGGAATGCATCCCTTTTATTATATATATTTTCTTTTTCTTTTTAGACTTAAAGAAGAATTGATCTTAATACCAAAGACCAAGGATAATGGAGATGATACAAGCAATGACACAGATTCTTCCTTGATAATCATTGATCCAGATGAGTCAGCAAGCAAAATGAACTCAAGTCAAGAAAGTGGTAAGATGAAGACTGGAAGTGAGTATTTGAGCAACATAGATACTGACTCGGATAGCGATCCTGATTTTCCTGCATTCACAGACACTGTATACACAAAGGAGAGAGAAGCAGGAAACATTTTAGTGGAAAATGATATTTTAAAAAAGTGGAGAGCACCAGAAAAGTTGTCAGTGACAACCACTTTAGATTTGGAAAACAAAAACAATAGCTGTGATGAAGTTACAGGTAGACTTTATGAGCCCACAGATGTCATCATACTTGATAATCAGTCTGATGAAGAGTTAAAGAGTGATTCTAGTGAGATAGCTACGATGGAGAATTGTTCAAGTTGTCATGACAATGCTTATGGATTCACTAAAATACGTGATTGTAGAAATGACACTCAAATACCATCTCATGGAGAAGACAGCAGCAGCCATGAAAAATTGCTGGATAACATGCAGGGAAATGCTGAAGGAAAGTGTAATTTTGCTGATGGGTTAGCTGGCAGACAAAGGAAAAGAAGAAGTCCAGAAGAAATATTAAAAGGAAAAAGGCAACTTGATGTACGTGAGTTAGGGTAAATTGTCAAGAATGTCTATTTTTCCTATAGTTGAAAGTAGCATTTGGTGAACCTAAAATTCATTGATTTGATGCTATGTTAAATCTATGGGGAAAAAAAAAAGAGGAAAACTGCAAGATTTGCTCAGTTGATTAAAGTTAAATTAACATTATTATTTTTATTTTTTTGGTATTGCTGAATATTAATTGTTGAGCATCTTTTTCTGATTTAGAGCAAAGTGAGAAATGCTAGTGTCTTAGCTGGTTAAGAAATGAAAGCATTAACATTTAATTTTAGTGTGATGTTTCCTAAAATTTAGCAAGAATTGTGAGATTGATCTAATGCTAGTATTGGACAATTTAATTGTTAAGCATTTTTTTTATAGATATATTTTGGGGGCTTGTATAGATTGGGATTAGTTTATGCAAAAAAAAAATGTAAGCACAAGAAGAATCACATTTTGTATAAAGCTGTTTTGTGTCTCTCTGAAATATCCATTTTCATTATTCTGTTGTGTATATCACTGATGTACTTTCACCTGTATTGTAAAAAAAAAGAAAAGAAAAGAAAAAGATTCTTGCATGGATCTGTGAGAAGAAACAATAGTGTGAGACATTAAATTTTAAGATCATGTTAATATATTCAGTATGTTTTGCATAGAGATGTTTCATACCTAGTTTTGGAATAATATCTTTTGTAGTTTTAAAAATATGAATACATTATCCATTTCTTGAGTAGTGTAGTGCCTTAAAGTAAGGAAATCCTCTGGAGTATTGGCTCGGGCCAACAACTCACTTAGGTAAAAATGGAGAGTATGCTTATAGTGTGTAATGCCATGTTAATTGGCTGCTTCTATGAATGAATATATCTGCCCTCAATTTATATACTAAAGATGCATTTGAGTATGTATTGGACATTTAGGTGAGCAGATACCTACTGTACACTACCACCTTGCTGAAAACAGGCAGACCTTGCATTATTACTGTCTACTTTAGATCAACTTATAGGCTGGTCAGAGCATGACCAAAGTCAACGACAGATTGCTAAAGATCTTGGCATTTCTCATGGATTTTTGGCCAGTTTTATTACAAAGTTAACTGCTGTTGTAAAGCAATCTGGAAAACAATATACTATGACAATAATGTGCCATGCAACAGAAATGAGTTAAAGAATGGTCCAACATCATCCCCAATGACATGGCTACAGAGTGTGTGTAGCATAAGAAACCCCTCCTGTTGAATAGGAATAAAACACTTCAAAAGGTTGTGGGTTAGAGAACATGTCTGGCAAGACTTGAATATTGGCAGCATGTACTTTTCTCTGATGAGTCAGAGGTTTCAATGGATTATGTCTGAATGTTGCACTTAGCTTTGGGGAAGACGTAATGAAGACATTATCTCAATGTTTTTAGCCAACAGTCAAGTATGGCAGTGGAAAAGTATCATGATATGGGCTGCAATCTGCCATGGTGTGGTGTTTGTCGAAGAACATGTTAATTCTGCTAGGTACTTTGCTGTTTCAAAGACATTTCCCATCATTCTACCAACAAGGCATACAGAGCTTTATTGTCCATATATATTCTTTAGGAGGATACCACACTTCTCTTGTGACTACTGGAAGAGGAATCAAGCATTATTCCACTTCTTTCTTGAGTACCCAGAAGTCTTGAAATGAACTCAATTAAGCACCTGTGGGACCAACCTATCCAAGCCTTGCCAATGTCATAGAATTAAAGGAAGCTCACATGGTAGGGAAACAGACCAAACCATGATACAAAATCTCATTGATTTAATGTCATATTAGGTAGAGGCTCTTTATGCTGCAAATGATGGGCTGACCAAGTACTAACATAAAGAATTTCACTTTTGTCTTTATTTGCTGTTTTCTACAATAAAGTAACACTAATAATGATGGGTGACCAAATTATTATGGCAGCACAACAACAAAACCCCACGAGATGTCAGTGAACTCATTTTTATGCCAGATATTAATGAATAAAGTATTTTAAGTAATATATCTTTTTAATAAGAAAAAATATAAGTTATAATTACTTAATTACAAGTGCTACATTTGAGTGCATGAGACCAAGGTTTTGGAAATGTTATCTAAACAATTCTGCAGAAATAGAAAGTTAAAATGTTTGTAGTTTGGTAACATTTACCGGATATTTTTCTTACCAAAGTTCCACTACTGACTGAGTTACTGAGGATTAGAATTTAATACTTCTGTTATCAGTTTTTATTTGTAATAATTTTTTGAAGTACTTGCTGGCAGTAGAGCTGCTACACAATGAAATCATAGAAATCATACCAAGTTTAATTAGAAACAACAAGAAATACTTTGCAAAAGAAAATATGTATAAAAAAAACTTCTGTGTTATATGTATGTATTTACATATGTACATATAATTTTTATTTGTTTATTTAAAAACGAAACTATAATTTTAGAAATTTCTTGGAGATGGGCTGATACTTCAGAAGCCCTTATTACAGAAAGGGAATGCTGATGATTTATAATACTGTGTATGCCCATACTAGGGGCACATATTCTGAAGATGGTGGTAAATAAATTATAGAACTTAGATTAAACTGAAAGTACAGGGTTTGTGTTTATTTTATAGCAGAAGAAAGTGGAGCGAGAGCAAGAAAAAAAAGTTACGTGAGAAAACACGAGAAGAGAAGAGACAGCAAAAAGAGCGAGAGACTCAGATGAAAAAAGCTTATGCACTGGGTAGAAAAGCTTTTCAGCCAAAAGAATGCCTAAAGGTAAGATCAGATTGTTGTGAGATGAGAAACGTGAAATGTGTGGTGGTGGTGGTGTCTTGCTTGAATGACAACTTTGTTTTGCTGACTTGTTATTAGTTGGTGTGTTTTGGTAGTTTTATTGGTATGTTTGTTATTATTATTATTATTATTATTATTATTATATATATATATATATTATTTTAGCACATCAATGTGATCTTGGATCCTGCTCTAGTCAGCCAGCCAGGTCTAGGAGTTGCTATTTTCACAGCATGTGATGCCTTGGGGGTCACCTGTTTGATACAACCACAGAGTCTTCCATATGTTGTTTCTTTTAGGAGGACAGTGACAGAGTTTGACTTAAAGCATCGCAGGTAGATTTAAAAATATTAATCATTTACTTAATAATGTTAGGAGAAAGAAGTCTCAGCACCTAACTCTATACAATTAAACTTATTTTAAAAAGTCAAACTTTTACTATTTAATCCTAAAGTTTGATGATTTAAAATTTTATTTTATTTATAAGAATTGTGCTTGTATGTATGAAAGTGCAACAGTTTTATCGGAGTCACTTAACTATTATTATTATTAATAATAATTATAATAATAATGATATCATACCATCAACATCATCATCCTATTCCTCCTATTCTTCTTCATTCTCATTTTTTTTGTAGTTATTTTGTAGTCACTGTTTTAAGTCATGGAAAAATTCGAGAAAATTTTGGGTATGAGGGTTCTTGAACTTTAGGGAAAGAAACCAGGAAGTTAATGTACAGTTCCATTTATTCAGGGGATTTATGTTGTGTCTGAGATTTGTGTATTGTCTTGCATTGGATGAAGCATGTTAATGGAGATTCTTAAACTGAGTTGTTGTAAGCCAGCTGTCTACTTCTGAAGTACTTGGCTGAGCTATCAATGGAAGAAATCAAAGAGAAAGATTCTCCAGCCTGAACATGTTGACAACAAGGTACCATATTCATTGGAGCAGTAGAAAGATTTTTTTAATGGAAAATGCTTAACTATAGATTCAAAAACTACTCTGCTAAAGTCTAACATTTAATATAGTATAATGTTTTGTTTGGACCACAGTCCCAAAATGTATATTACAAATTTGATCTTTCACACTGAAGTTTTTCCTAGTAAAAATATAGGTCTGAATTTAATTATTTTTTTAAGGTACAGACAGTAACAAGAGATGTGGATGAGGATGAAATAATTGTCTATGTCAGCTTGACAGACTTTGTGGCATTTGTTTTTGATTTTAAACAGGTAAACCCTACTAGAAAAACTCATACTACTTAGTATTTGAGATGTTCAAATGAAATTCAACTGAAATAGAATTTTTGTAATGGTTTGAACATTCCTTATATTTTAAAACTTTTACTAGTTCCTTCATTGATAGAATCATTCTGTTATTCTGAATCTTGATAACAGTTTTGTGGGTTTCTTATCACTTATAGATTTAAAAGAAAATAAATGCATTTATTACTGAAAATGTTTGATAATGCTGTTTTTAAAATTTTCAAATAAACTTCATAATCTATATTTTGAATTATACAATAATTATCCTACTGAAATTAACATTGAATGAAATTGGCTGCCCTTCAGTTCAGTTTTCCAAAATCATATGTAGTTCAGATTTTATTATTTTTTTCTCATGAAAGTTCAGTGCACATACTATGCATGACTTCTTACCAAATGAATTATCATTATCTTTACAGAAACAAAAAGGAATAATGACAGAAAATGAGAGAACACTGTATGACTATTTTGACAGAGTTAGAGCTCACTACCCCGAAATGTCTGTTACCTTTATCATTCAAGGGATGGAGACATATTTTAGGTATGTATAATTTTTTTTTCCAATTTAATTTCTTTGTACCTTTTCAGTATTTAATCTCTGAGTTTTATCATGGAATTTAGGAACTAATGTTTGTTTTTTTATTAATATAAGAGCAGCAGTTCTTCCAGTGCACAAGTTTTACTCCTATACCATTGTATGTTTAAAGTAAAGCTTGTTTGTGTCTCATATGTAGAACACCAGAAGCTGTTTGAAGAAACTATGGGTCTCTATATATAAAGGCTTATCTATAATATTCTCTGCAATCCTTCATTTGTGAGCAAAGACTCAACTTTTATTGTGCCATAAATTACAGTAAAAACATTTACAACTTTTCATTGAATTTGGTATCTTGGCATTGGTTGGAAGATTTTGGTACATTAAAATTTTGCATGGTGAGAAAGTTATTTAGATTTTGCTTAATATAAATCAAGCTCTTTAATTTATGTTCATTATTTTTCTAATAAAATGTGCACTTTGTAAAGGCAGCAACAGAAAGCAGGGAACCAACAGCAGTACAAAGACGCTGTATCTGGGAACGGCAGTCAAGTGAACAAGTTAAAGCAGAGAAAAGTAAACAACATCCAAACCCAGGTCAGCCGATTGGATGTTGAAGAGGTAAGTAATAGCAGTATCTACCTGTCTGCCTGAACAACATGCTTTAGAATATGGACATTATATTTTGTATTTTCAAAGGTTAACTATGACATTGAAAAGGGGAAAAAATATTTTGAGCTGTCTTTGGCTTTGACTGAATTAATATATTAGTGTTTTATTTCAAAAGAGAAGTGTTCACAGCTTGAAGGGATGGTATTCCTAGGTGATGAGGAAAGTTCTCTTGCTTCTTCCATTTAAGTTTCACCTGTTTGTTATAAAATAATTTGTTTTGCAGGTTGAGTTTAGTTTTAGTTAGTTATCAGTTTGTTTCGTTTTAGGCACTTGTTCACTTCCAACTGCAGAAACTGTGTAATGTTTACCTGATGGAGAGCATCTCTGATGTTGCTGATCTCGTCAAGACGTTCACCAAGGCTGTTGCTGAGAAACCTTTCAAGTAATAAACTAAGTACTTCCAACTTCCAGGAAAATTGAACATTATCGTTGGTACTGAGCTTAAAAAAAAAAAACGTTTTTAAAAAAATTTTTATATTTATTTTTAGTGTAGTGAGTAGCTTGGTGGTTCATTTAGTACTGGAATTTTTAATTTTCACGTGTTAAGACACGTTTTAAATGTGTTTTATTGGCTTTGTCTTGGAAATTCTTTTCATCTGAAACTTAAAAAAAAATTCAACTGAGCTGAAGGAGGCAGATGTCTGTGAATGCAAACAAATAGCGAAAATATTTAATGTTTTTTTTTTTCCTATTTGAAGCAGTTTCTCTGAATTATTTCTTAAAATATTTTTTTTTATAAAAAGATAAAAACAAATACTAAGCTTTGTGATCCAAAGGTGCTAAATGCTAAAAATCTAAATAAAAATTAAAATTTTCTCTATTTTACTTATTTCAGATACTGTTATTAGTAAATTTTAACATTAAGTGAATCTGAGAGAATATTTTTTCTCTCTACAACTATAAGTTTTCCTACATGTAAATTCCTTGTCTATGGATTTATTAATTCTTTATCAGTGGTCATGGTATAGATTCTGTGACTGATATGACATTCCTGTCAATATGAAAACTATTAGAGTTTTACTGTATGGTTGACAGTTTTGGTAAAAAATATTTTTAAATGCGTCATTTCATTCTCATTTAGAAAAGATAGACTGCAGTCAGAATTTTTCATTTTACAATGAAAAAGGAAGGGTGTAAGATTGAGCAAAGATGATGCTGGTTCCCTCAAGATGTGGAAACTACAACTGCAGCAGTTCCGGAACTTAAGTCCCGACATTGCTAGTGCCATTGTTGCTTGCTATCAATCTCCAAGACGACTAATTGAGGTGAGTCCATCCAGTAGGGTGTTTTTTTTTTTTTAAGTTTGCACAAGTATACAAAATAACTTAACTGGGTCTAGAGTAAGGAAACAAGCCGTATAGCACTTAGTTTTTTTTAAAAAATTAACAGAATGTTTTGTTGCTTTTACCTCCAGTTTATGCTTCCAAGTGTTGTATTTTTCATTTACTATTGAGACCAATTTTAATCAATACAAAATAACGTGTTTTTTCTTTTTCTTGTGTCAGGCTTATAAGACATGTAACACACAAAAAGAAGCGATAAAATTACTGGAGAATATAATGGTAAGTTTATCTTTTTAAAAACTATTCTTGCACACGTTTGGGTTAGTAAAAGTGCAAATGATCTAAGTTTTTCTTTTATGCTGGCTGAGCATCCACAATGCTAGGGAGAAGTTTGCTTTCATAGTTTACATTTCAATGTTTAAAAAAAAAATTGCTTGTGAATCTTCTGCAAAGTCTAAAATCTATAGAAAAACATTGCTTGCTTAGTGATAAGTACGATTGGTTTTAAATAGTTGACTGGGTTGATATTAAACAATCAAAACAAATACATGTCCAATATGAATATTCATGATATATACTTAGATTGCTTGCTTTAAAATAAGTTTCCTATAGCAAGAAAGTGATCTTTAAGCACATCTTACTGTCCAATGTTCACCAGCCCTTTTTTTAACCCCCACCCCTTTCTTTTCAAAACCAAGGTCAGACGTGGAACAGGTATTCTACAGACAAACAGACGGGTTGGGAAAGAAATTTCCCGGAGAATTTACCTGCTTTTTACTTCCAGTGATTCCAAACTTGTACTCCAATAACTTTCCTCACCATGTTTTTAGGATTGCAATAAAGGTTTATTTCTAAGCATGAATTTTGTTTCTTTTATTTGAATGCTAGTAATACTAAGGAAGTTCTTTCGAAAACTCTTACTTATTTATTGTTTATGCCAAATATAATCATCATTCATTATTGCTATAAAATGAAAATGCTGCTTTTCTTTCTAAATCTAATAATGATAGAGATATTTATCTGTCTGTCTTTTAGCATCTACTTCATCTTAATTTCTCCTGTTGCAATACTAAGTTTTAATTTGTACTTTGTCTCTTTTTTCATGGAATCTGAAAACTTTATTATGAATATTGTATAGGTTTAGATCATTTGCTATGCTTTCCTCAATACCTTGAGTTTGGCATGTTCAGGTTCCTGAGAGTCTTTTGGAAAGACTAAACAAATCTATCTCTGCAAAGTCACAAATTTATCTGCCCACTACCCAAAAAATAATTTATCATCTATATAGAGCTATTACTAGGAACATTAAAACAAAATCTGGCTGAAATAGCATTGCTGTTTGGTATCAGGCCTGGTTTCATTTAAATGCCTCTGATACATGACTTGAAACAGTAGAATAGCAATGTTAACATTAGAATTTGAAGTCATTCTGAATGTAACTGTGTCCATAAGTCTATATTATCTACAACAGAACAATGACAAGCATTCACCAAAACATTTAAATGTGCACACACAGGTGTTCAAAATTAAGAGCCCAGCATACAAAAATAGTTAGCTGCTTTTTTCAACACTATTGTTAATGAAAATACATTATTTAAAAAAATGGGGGTGGGTGGGATAATCAATTTAATGACTTTGTATCAAAACAGATAAACTTTGACCACTTCAAGCTTTTTTCATAAAGATAGCCACCTTTCATGTGAATAATTGCTGCACATAGTTTGGGCTTCCTGTTAGAACTTTTCAAAATATTGCCTTGTAACTCCATTCCTCTTGCAAATAGTTCCATAGCTGGTTGACATTGGTTAGCTTTTTTTCCTTGACACTGATCTAATTCATAAAAGTTAACAAGGTTTATTAATATTTATATAAAGGCATAATATGAGCTAACAGTTATTCAAATTAGCAATAAGAAACAATATTGGATGAATGCAATAACATTTGCTTTTGGTGTGAACTCTGAATTTAACATTCATAGAAAAAACTTGCTGATTTTGCACAAAGTTGGAAATTATAGCATCACAATTCATGGTTTTTGTGTTCAGATTCATTTTTTGCTGGGATAAAGCATTTTTACTGACAGTTTTGAAAAAGCAAATAAGTATTTTCATATAGTTTGCTTATAATTTTGAATACCAGTGTAAAGTCTGTCTCAATTGTAGCCACTTCCAAGTTCTTTTTCTAGTTAAGAAAATTTGATATACAACACTGTTCAGTGTGAGACAAAACGTTTTTGATCTAGCCAAATATTTCACTCTATCACTGACAGCAGGTTAACAGTTGCAGTATTGTTGAAAATGAGAAAAAATCACAGACTCACAGACAAAGCATTCAAATCAAAAAAAAAATCTTTGTGATCATGTTGTTGTTGTTGTTTCAGTAATGATAAAAGCATGGATAAATTTCACTATTGGATTACACAATAAAATTGCCAAATTCAAATTTATATCAAAGGAAATAGTCTTATGATCATTCAAACTGAGAAAGATGATTTATAATGCAAATCTTATAGAAAAACAATGAAATAAGAATGTTCTAGACTTAACTCATCACAAGAAAAATATAGTGTAGCATGATTATGGCAGGAGAGTATAAAACCAACAACCTTCTGCTGGCATGTCCATGAAGCATTTTCATTGTTCTCCATGGAAGGCTACCTAGTGTTCAGCAGCGAGTACAAAAGAACCTGTGTGGAAAGGATTAACCTGCTATAAATACCATTTAATAGGTCCACAATTTAGGCATGACATCCAGATGTGACTGGCAAGCAAAATTAGAGGGCAGGAATGTTTTTCAATGCATATTTGATACTATAGGATTTTATAACTTTGACCATGAATATGTTTAGTCTCAAAGATCATGGACATGAATGCAGCCTAATGAAAAGAAAATGAATCCACATTTAAAGATGAGAGTATTTTAAATAAAAAAAAATTCTAAAATTCACCTTTAACCAGTGCGTGAGCATTTTGGTAAAGTCAATGTCAGATTACAGCAAGCCATTGGTTTTATATTTTCTTCTGTTTAGAAAAACTATTTCCACAAAAAAAAAAACTTCTGACAAAGAATTTGCTGGTCAATCAGTAAACTATAATAGCAATTTCAGTCACACTGGTAGACAAGTATCTATTTCTATGTACAAATTGGGTGAGGTGGAGTCGAAAGTTGAAAAAGTTAATAAAAATCTAACAGCCTATTTCCAGAAATTTTGACTAACATTTATGTTTGAGTTCACCAAATATATCAATTTTTAAAGTTGAAAGGCTGTGAAAGCTGACTCTAGCTAATCTCTAATCTTAGATGATGACATGCATGTCAACTAAATTTGGGATTTCTGACACTGGCACTAAATACGGAACGGTTCTGAATTAAGAATGCATTTTTTAAAAGGAGAAAAAATTGCAAAGTGATCGTAAAGTGTTTCATATGCAAGTGTGGATGTTTGTTAATATACATTTGTCATCTGTTATTTTGTAGTAGTGAATGTAAATGATTGCTGGACGGTTAATTAAAATAATGAAAAAGAAAAAAATATATATTTACAAGTACACACAAGGTGATCAGAATGCATGCTGCTGCTCACTATTGAGATTTGTATCCATGTTAGAAACATTTTACCTCTAACAAAAACACAGTAGACAATACTATGACAGTATATATTAAAGCCACTGCCTAGAAATATGGATCTTCCAGTAAATATTTGGTGAAATTGTTGTTTTTAAATTAAAACAACAATAAACACAAAAATTACCCGATAAATAAAGTACTGTTTATTTACAATGTAAGTGCGATGCTTCTAATTCAGTGTCATCAACACAGAAAATCTCAACACTTGGTAA
Source organism: Nautilus pompilius (assembly GCA_018389105.1). Lineage (NCBI taxonomy): Eukaryota > Metazoa > Mollusca > Cephalopoda > Nautilida > Nautilidae > Nautilus > Nautilus pompilius. The sequence continues at coordinate 513,113 of JACATO010001069.1, forward strand.
GTTGCTTAAGTTTAATCTCCATCCAAGTTAATATTTTGGATGTGTATAAACAACACAAGCAAAAAAGGTTAGTTACATGACTGGCGTAACAGGAGTAATAAATATTACTGGTCTTCCTTGGATTGCAACATGGCAATATGTGATGTCATTTAAAAAATAAACATTTTGCTCACAGTTTAACACTGATCAGAAATTTTGAATTAACCATCAAATTGACCTCAACTTGAGACTAGAAACAGATTTAAAAATGAATGGAATACACTGCCAATGATGGTAGTTAGTAGTGAGTCAAGAATTTGCTCACAATGATGAGTACCTTGTATAAGCAATAATGGCTTCCCTCGCACGACCAGACTAAATAACATGAAAACCTAACACTTTCCTAAGTAAAGTGAGCATTTAAAAAACGTAAAAAACATTTGGCCTAAAAAGGCCAAATACTTCTGGTGGAAGTAATGACTTGCAGCTAAACAAAAATTGCATATAAATCACACATACACAAACCTATACTAACTACACCTTTATTAGAAAACTGATGAATAATGTATATAAACAAAAACTAAATTTCTTCTTTTTACCAAAGTCAATAAAAAGCAAAAAAAAAAAAAAAAACTCTGTAATTGATGGTAAGGTATCTAGAGTGTGTCCTGCTTAATAGGCTGTAAAATATTGGATGTTTATAAAATCTTTGAGGGGATCCAAAGCTTAATAACGGTTTACCAACATCAGATTCAATAGAACAAAAGATAAACTGCATTACAGAGCCATACACCTGAAGTTTTTGAGTGATGCAAAAACGAATCCTTTAATTTTTACGTAGCTGCCATCTACAGTGATAGCTCAGTTCAATCCTATTCATGAATGCATTCTCCAGCTGCCAGGCTGTGAGGTGACTGATAACTTCTTTGATGCAGCAGCCTCACTTTACGCGAAATGATGAAAAGAAAATGTTCAATTCTTGTGAGATACAACAAGGTGATTTCGGTGAGATTATCTTCTATCATTAACTGAATCTGTTTCTTTAAGCTTCTTCATCCACCACCTAATACAGTCGTAGGATGGCGAGTTCTTGCTGTAATGTGCTCTAAACTTTCATTTTACTGCAGGAACCAACTTCAGTTCAACAGTTAACTTTCTGTCTACACTTTAGTTTTACAGCAGCCTGAACAATAAAAAAAAACAAAAAAACTAAGCATATGGCTTTGAAAGAAAAATTTTTTTTGTTCTTTCTTATGTAGTTAGCTGTTAAACATTAAAACCCCTCCACAACTTTATAAACATCATGTATTTCCACTTTTAATGTTCTTTTCATTTTTTTAAAATTTAAAAACTACTAACTGCATACAATGTTATAAAGGGCCCATGTATGCAATGATTGCATTCATATGAAATTTTCCCTAAAAAAAGAGAAAATAACAAATCCTAACTTAAAAAATATAGATAGCATCTAGTTAGTTAGCTATAGAATCTAATCAGAATTAGTATAACATTTAGTATAATGAGTATTACTTTTGAAGCAAATCTGTTAACGCTCAAGACTCATATTATGTTAGCTTTGGGATCATTTGGCACTTAGAAACTTATTATTGATGAACTAGAAAAGGAAAACCGAATTGAAATTGTGATGGTTTAAGAAAATGTATAAAACTTCTTCACAAATTACAAGTAAAGTTTCAGCTGCTGTTCAACATCTTTCATGCTGCTCATTCCAAATTTGTCTTCCTCCTGCTTCATTAATTTAAAAATAGCTTCTAGCTGCTGCTGCTGGATTTCACGCTCTTCTTGAATTTGCTGTGGAGTTAATTTCTCTGAAATTCTCTTTGCAGCTATCCTGTGTTTAGCTTTCTTCACTTCACTTTGGATGTGTTCACAATACTCCATCGGATCTTTGGATATGTTTTCATCAAATAGATCACTGTTGGTGCCCTGATTTTCTGCAATAGAAATTAGAATTATTAAGTGATATGCGGTGGAATATTCTTTTATCACAAAGTGCTTGGCTTATGGTGAGGATAAAATCAAAACTGACTTAAGTTTATCTGCTGCTTCCTAAAGGTAGTTGATGTATTAACAGAATATGCAGTTAAACTATATCAATGCATATTTTGAACAATTAAAAAACAGACAGACAAAAAAAAGAAAGAAAATAGTATTTTGTAATTTAGTATTTCTTAGAGGCTGAAATCTAAAACCTATATGAAGCTCTTGTAAGCTCAAAGATTTTAAAACATTTACGGAACCAAAACCATAACCCTGTTCAAACATGTGATTCCATACATAAACAACCCTATCGTCAAAGGAATTTTTTATTTTTATTTATCTATTTATTTATTGCCTGTTATTGAATAATATAAATTTACAACCGATTTCTTTAATCTCTAGTTTCACACACACTCGGTTTTTATTTATATTCCCCACTATGTCAGCAGTGGCGAGATGATGTCAGTCGTCGTGTTCAGCATATCAACTGTCACGAACATTCTAGATTCGTGGCAAGGCCCCAGTTTACATGTTACACTCTTTGTGTACTGCGTGTACACTCACTTTTGACTTGGTTCAACTACATAAATAAAAGATTTTATTTCAGTAATACTCGGATTCCATTTGAAAAAAAGTTGCTAACCTTAACCCTTTCCTTCTGGTTACTATCGCAAACTTATACCGCACGTACGGGAGCAAACAGAAGAAAATGTGTACTAATCAATTCACCTTTGTTTACTTATCAGCTAGTCCGGGAATCGCGTAAGTTTCTCGTCACTGATAAAATCCGAAATTGTACTGTACCTTTTTAAAAAAAAAACTATTCTATCCAGGGTTTGAAAAACCGCAACATGTCGCATGCTCCCGAGCTGAAAGACAAAATATTTGTGACTCTTCTTTCATTTTTTTAAATATTTAAAATATACCAACGACTTGTTAAGATAATCTATTCAACAATTTACGGCAGATTTATCCCCAAAACGTTACTATGCCAACGGATTAACAACATACTACGCAAATCAACCGTATCATTTATGGAATCGCAATGATTAACAGAAGGGAGGAGAGGAGGGAAGACGACTGGCCGGCTACCTGGGGGCGGCCCTGTCTCCAGGGTCTGGTCCTCGTCAGATGAAGAGTCGATTTCATACATTTCTTTAAGATTTCCATCCGCATCTTGCACGGCCACAGTGGGCTTCAGCATCGCCGGAGACCGCGTCCCCAAGATCCTCATGATGTTCTTGACCGTGAACATCGTAGACACAATCATCAACACAAGGGTGGCGACGACCGACGCCAGGTAAATACAGACATTGTAGAAGGACGAATCCATGACCGGCGGACCAACCAGTTCTCGGCCAGTCTGCACGAGACGAGCGCTCCGACGGTATACAAGATGGCTGCGCCCAAGGGTAAGATCGAGAGAGGTTGCTTCCCGGATAAACAACACGCTACGCGCATCATTATGATTCTAATGTAATCGCCATTCGAACTGCGGCGCTGTTTAGTTGATGTTTTTTTAAAATAATTTTTGAAAGTTAAAAATGAAAGTAAATCCGGCTGGACTGCATCGGTTCGGCGTACGTACCCCCACCCTCCACCCTGTGGTGGTTTCCTCTCACATCTAAAAAATGAAAGGTTCTAGTACTAAAGGGCTTTCTGCACGGTAACCCCCTTCCATTTATCTCGTGCACGCCGCGCGCCACTGAAGGACAGGGTCGCTGGCGGTCACCACGATAAACAATTCATACGTGAGTGCCGTTCTACCGTCGAATAAACTACTATGGTCGTGAGGTTTGGGCCGTTCAAATGAACCCCGGCCGGATATGATTACGGCGACTCTATTACAGCCGGGTTTCTTTTGAACGGCCTTTACACCGTATAAGAGGTCTCGCCGCTTTCTCTGATTAGAACTGCGATACACTGTCGTTTTACGGTTCTCTGTCGAGATCTGCTTGCTTGCTGATGGAAGTTTTCTCACTTTACAGTCGTTCATCCAAGACTATCTTGGGTAGTATATTGTGCTAATGAACAAACCGGTTACAGTGACAGCGAAGTCACTGAGATCCCCCCCCCATGTTTATTGTTAAATAGTTGTGCACAGCCTATTTACAAGTACATCTTAGATTGCATGAAGTAAGCATACACTTTGGCATGTATTGTGCTAAAAGAAAGTAAAAAAGCTAATTAGATTTAATCGGTTAATATATTACATGTTTGAGGAAACACCTGATAAAGGTTCTTTCAATATTTAAGGGTTTTGAGTATGTGGACAAGTAACAAATTATTTTGAGGCAAATATATATCTTTGGTTTGATTAGAAAAAAGAAACAGAACAAACCTAAGTAATACAGCTGTAAATGAGTGGAATAAATTACCAGTGATTTTCGTACCTACTAGGGGTGTAAAAATCAGATTGATGCATTTTTCTTTTCTCTGGCAGCCTTGTTTATACTTTGAAGGCTTCCTGGCTTCATGTTGTAAACATGACTAGTTTTGAGACCAGTCAGTGTGGAAAGAGAAATTAATTAAAATGTGTGTCAAGTCGTCGTGTTTGAAATTTGACTTCTGCAAAGCACATTATCAGATTGCTATTTGAAAGCATCTAAACAGCTAATTTGAATGTTTGATTAACATTTCAATAGATAATAATATAAATAAGTTGAATTAAAATATTGTTTACATCCTTTATAAATATTAATGAGAATATTTCTTTTTATAGTAGGAAGCAAAGGTGATAGATCTTTAACAAGGTCACTATCAGTCATAAAGAAAAGTAGTTGAGTGCCAAGAATGGGACCCCATATCTAACCTTTCTCTAGTGATACTGTTATATTCTTTAGTTATGTACGATATCTTATTTGAGTGAATTCTGTAAAGTTGACGGCTCCACATTAAAGATTCCGTTAACTAATGAGTTCAACTGATTGTTTATTGCTGCAAAACTTTTAGACCTTTGTTCAAATTCTAATTGATTTCAATTAACAGTAAGCAGCAGATTAACCATGGCGCATGCACCCACATTCATGCACTGGACAGTTATTTCAGCTAACAGATGCTGACTTTGATTAATATTTAAAAATGCCCAAAAGAATGAACATGTTAGACAATTATGAGAAGAAATCCTGCAAGGTTGTAGCAAGGTGATATGCTCACCTCATATATTTGTTCCTTGTGCTGAGATTCTCACTTGTAGAGTTTGGGAAGACTTTACAAATCAGAACAACAATTATACTGATGAATATTTAATCAAGGATTATGCACAATTCTGAGTTTTTTGCAGATGGGATTTTGACATTTTCTGAATTTACTGTCAGTTCCTTAAATACATTTTCATGGTCTAGATTAAAAAATAATCTTGATGTATTACAGCTGGTTTGGTTTGGTTCCATGAATGAAAAAAGTTACTTGTATGTTTATCTAAAGTCAGTCTGGAATCCAATCTTCCTTTAAGTTTTTCAGGATAAAATTTTAAATAAACTTTAAAGAAATTTGAAATACAAATGTAAAATTTTTGAAATCAAATATACAGGGTGTCCCAAAAAGTTGTACATACATTTTTCTATATCCTTGTAAACAAAAACATATTGCAAGATAGAATTGTTTTGTTTACATATCAGACACTTCAAACATAATACACTACAGTAGGTATTCAAAATTTCCATCATTGGCATTCACACAGGCATTGCAGCATCTGACAACAGCAAATGCAGCGGCATGTTTTCACACAACTGTTGCTGGTTCAACTGGTCTGCATCCTCCTATCCAGTTCTCAGTAAAGTGTTCATCTAAAAATATCCATACATTTTTGCCACACTGAAAGCATGATGTCAAGGCTGTGTATGCTGTTGTGTTTCACAGTACTGTCATCTGTGAGCTTTTAATTAAACCTGTCCTAGTGCTGACAGACAAAATGCTTTTGTATGGTAGCATATGAAAGTGTGTATACATCTTTTTGGAACAACCTTTACAATTAGTGAGTGGATGAAATGAATCCTCACCTCTATTGGTAAAATCAATTCTTTACGTGAAAAGTATCTAACTTTAGATACCTTTTATGAATCTACCCCTGTTCCCTTGAGGAACTTGATGATATTTTAAAATTTTTGTGGATTCATGAACAAGACAAAAATTAAAATATAAATGGCATGCTTAATATTGTTTTATTGATTTCAAACTATTGTTTGCTTCATTTATCAAATATTGTGTGGCTACTGTATGAAATGATAAACTTTTTTAAAAAAAAATTTTGATATTATTTAATTTACATATGCAGCCTTCTTTTTTTTTTTTAAAAGTTTTTCTGATAATCTGAAATAAATTATGTAAAATAATAGCTACAGGTATAATATCTATCTATGCTGAGATTTGTTGTCTTACTATTAGGTTTATTGAAGATATTCCTTGCAATAAGTTAGATTTTATTTGTATGTATCTCTGAGAAAGTGAATATTGCTTTCCTAGGTTCTGTTGAAAATCTCTCCACTGTACAACATGTCATTTTGGTATTGTCTGGAAAAGGTGGTGTGGGTAAAAGTACAGTTGCAACTCAGTTAACTTTGGGCTTACAGAATGCTGGGAAAAAGGTGAGAAAACAGTTTTTTTTTCTTTTACCCACTGCCATATTCTAAGTGCTCAAGTAATGGTTTCTTGTTTTGTGCTGCTATTTGAGCATTGATGGCTGTACATCTTTGCAGATAACTTTTCTATATCCATGGCCAAAAGTTTTGCATCACCCTAGAATTTCCTAATTTTGCTTGATAAAGCTGAATTAAACCTGCTTAATTTGCATTTTCTAATGTATTGAAGTGCATGCCACTTGGAAGTTTTCTACATAATGAAAAATGTGAAAATTTCAAATCTAACCTGCAAATACATTATTTCCAAAAACATATAAGCCATGGTGACAAGTCATATTTCATTAGAAGTGTTCATAGGTACAGCGTCAAGCTATGTGAGCAACATTTGCTGCCATGGCTATATAACTTTGAATTACCATCCGATTCTTTATAACTTGTGAAGTTTTTCATTCTTCAACATGTCTGAAATACTCAACTTTAAATCATTTCCTCCATTTATGACTGATAAATATGCAATCATTAAAACAAAACTATTATGATATTCTACAAATGGTGATATATCAAGTTCTCTTTTTAAGAATATAGTGCTTAATTTTATAGTTAAAGGTTTGTTGCTGCCTCTTTTATCATGTAACTCCAAAGATTTGGCTTTGGAGGTTTGCCCCAGAGGAATGCATGATTCAATATGAATTGGGAATCACAGGTTTCACAAGGTCCATAGTTCTTGGTTCCATCACTTCCAATGTGCATTTGGGAAGTATGTTGGCTTTGCAACCGAGGTGCTTAGCTTGGCTACTGGGTCCTACATGGTGGTGAACCTGTTTTAATGTCCCCTGTTCCCGAGCCATTTTGACATGTAGACAACCACACCCTCTGAGAAATGGAATGTCTGCATATTCTTCTGCTGTGATGTCTTTGGCTGGATGATTTACCATCTCATTCTGAGGGATGTCCATGTGTGTTGGTATCCACTGAAGATTCATCTGCAGGCATGTCTTTTCTTTGGGAGGTCTTGTCTGTTCCTAGATAATTTCAGCAATGGATGATTGATGATTTTGATCAGAAAATGATTAAATAATATTTTTTGTAGCCCCCTTAAAATTTGAGTTTGATGATAGCTACGATCTCTGTGGTATTTTGAACAAATGATTTGCAAACTCTCATATTTCTATTTTTTAAATATGCAAAGTAAATAAGTACCATATTTACACTGTCATACCAATTTACAAGAAGATTTTTTTGGAATTTAACTCCAAAGTTGTTCTTATGGCATTTATTTCTATTTGTCTATTGGCTGGAGGGTTACCATAGCAGGTAGTGTGCTCGCTTGTTATGGTTGCAGTCTTAGATCTCTCTTGTGCCTGGGTTCTTTTGATGTTTGCATAGTCGTCGTTTCTTCTGGCTTCTTCAGTTTCCTCCCACTTTAGAGAGCTCTAGTAGGGATTTTCTGTATAGCTTAATTTTTCTATGATGTACCATTGCTTACCTGAAAACAGATTCTGTGAGGACCTGACTTGCCATGTGCAGTATTCCTAACAACTGTAATATTTATTTATTTCTGATTAGTGGTAATTTTTTTTTTTTTTTGTTTATCTTGTATAAATTAAAGGAACACTGAAATCTGTTAACAAATACCACCAAAACTAGAATAATAACTTATATATGTCATGAATTTCAGTGATTTTCAAACAAGTACGGGCAGTACTATAGCTCTTCTGTCAAGAACACCACAAACCAACTGAGTGTGTATTAATATTCCATTTTGTTGCATCATACTTGTGGGTTCTGAGATCTACTTTCTGCTCTAACATGGTTCAACAACAGAAGAAAGAGGTCTCCAAAGCATCTATGTAAGATTATTTCTTACAGAGCTGATAGTCTGTCATTATTAATAATGTGTTGAAATTTTTTGGACTTCAGGGTTCCATTAAATGCTCTGTAGACCAACAACTTTCAAGGTTTTTAGGGATTTTATCGGCTTTTTTTTTTTAAACTAGAAGTGTGCAATGAGTTTCTAGGATTATTTCTATGTGAGTTTGTCAGTTAAGGCAGAAACATCCATCATCTTTCGTTACAGAGGTTAGCCAGGCCACTTCATGAAGAGAAGGTTTCTGCTATTATTTTTAGGTTGGAATTTTAGATGTTGACCTATGTGGACCCAGTGTCCCAAAAATGTTAAACCTGCAGGACAAGGAGGTTCACCAGTGTCCAGAAGGGTATGTTCAAGTTTTTTGTTGATCTATCTAAAATGATTTTAACTGGAACACTTCACTCTGTAGACCTGTATCCTGAAAGCTTTTCTGTACATTCCCGATAGTTTAGATCGATGTTTTTGTTTTTTAATGTTCCTTCATCGTGTATCAGGACAGTTACATTCCCTTTCTTTTCTAGTCTTCTAAGGCCAGACTTGACTAGAGTTCACTTGGATTTAGCATTTTTAGAATTCATACTTTCCTCTTTGATTTACAATTTCTAAAGTAATTGTTTGCCACATCATGTGCCAATTAAATAACCTAGCTATATACTATTTAGATTTGTTTTTCTTTCAAACAATATTTTAAAAAAAGATATTGAAGTGTTAGAAACAATCCAACATGGTTTTACTAGTGTTTCTAATTTATATTGCCAGATCTGTCTAATACACAAACTGAGGTTTTCAAAATAATTAAGGGTTTTGATTATGCTGACTCAATTCTTTTGGCTATTTGCATTTAGAAACTATAGGTCTTAGCTAAAATTGGTTAAAAATCAGTAGGTATTGATATTATTAAAATTAAAAAACAATAGAATTGCAAATGAATTGATAAATTATAGTGATGTAGTGTAAACCAGTTTAAAAATCAGACTGATTGGTATTTATTTTTTACCCCGATGGTAACTAAAGTTTTATATATGTGCAGCAGGTGTATGTATCTTTGATTTACATTTCAAAGCCTATGTAGTATATTGTCCAGAAACACTCAATGACATGTTACTATTTCAGCTAGAAAATGTCATCACTTTGGTGGATTCTGATTTGAATTGCAGGAAACTAAGAAAGAAAATCGTTACATTCAGGGAATTTTTGGAAACAAATGGAAGTGAAAAATAACTTCTTTTTTTTGTGTTTTTGTTAGCAGTAGAATTCCAACAATCTAATTAATTCTTTGCATGAGGTGAGCTCTTCCTTATTGCCAAGTCAAGTTACTGAAGAATTTCTGGCCACTAACATTTTTATTTTCCTTATAGTTGGTTACCTGTGTATCTTGACAAAAATCAACAGGTAGGAATTATGTCAATTGGCTTCCTCCTCAACAACAAAGACGATGCCATAATTTGGAGAGGTCCAAAAAAGACTGGTAGGCAAGTTTTTTTCTTCTTTAGACTGTATTTAGGGAACTCAGGAAACTAATACAGTATTTTTGAGACCCATTTTTTTTTCATTTTTTATCACTCATTTCTAGCTGTTGGAATTTTAATAAACCCTTTTGGTGATAATTAAACACTTTTCTGTCAGTGTATTAATATTTAAAGTAGGTCTAATAACATCCAGCAAAATTATTTTGAACTGAAGAGTTCAGTTAGTCTAATATCATATTATTTCATTATGATTTTTCTTTCCTCTCATTCATCCTTGATCTGAAGCACAGCAGTGTATCTTAGAAAAATGAAGGTGGTGAATGTAGGATTTTGTTTTGTTTCCACTTTCCAGCAATGATTCACCAGTTTCTCAAAGATGTCTGTTGGCAGGATCTTGATTATCTGATCATTGACACGCCACCAGGAACATCAGATGAACATATTGCTGTTGTGGAGGGGCTGCGTACATACAATCCAGATGGTGCCATACTTGTTACAACACCACAGGTGAGATGGCAACAGGAATACCCCATTTAGAAATGCCCATAACTGAGTTCTTTTTTTATTGCCCTTAGGTATAAACATCCTCAAGTGTTTTTTTAAGAATTACAACTTGGCTATAAGACAAATGAAAATGAGAATCAGTTTTAAAATTGAAGAATGCAGTTGAAAGATATACTATTTGGAAAATGTATAATGACAGAGAATTAATTTATTCATATGTTAACCTTTTGTAATCATTGTGGTTTGAACTAATGACTGTGACATCCATTACTACCATAACGCCTGCAAAGAAAATAACTTCTTAACATCAATATTATGACATTTGTTTGAGTTGAAACTTACTGTATGAAATTCACTCAAAAAGAAACCTTGTGAGTAGATTCCATAACTCCATCCCCGAATTGAACTACTTTGTTACTGCTTTATCAGTTGCCAGGTGACAGTTATACAAGATCTACACACACAAGAATTAGCATATTTGCCAGACTGTATGATGTACAAAAGTAGGAAAAAACATTTTAGTGCATATATTTAATATTTATATTTACCATTAGCACCAAGATGTTCTAGAAAAATCAGTAATGCCACTTGCTACTGCTTCTCATACAATCATTTTGGTGGATACAAATTCTATTATCCAATTTTTAACTTCTCTTAGCTCTGGACATTTTGCAACATGCCTATGAAAAGTGTGCTTGTTCTTTTCTATTTTCATTAGATCTTCCTTTCCTGTATCATTGTCTTTCAGCTGCTCTATTTCCATGCTCTTTGGCATAATTTACTGCTTCCAGTTTGAATCCAATGGCATAAGAAAACCTTGTTTGTTTTGTACCCATTGGTTACACTAGATTTTCCAAACCCCACCCCACAACAAACTGATTACTCTACACAACTCAGAAACACGTGCTACTAGACCGTGAGGTTGCACCATTATGGACAGTAACTTAGAAAGGCTCAAGGTCACCAATTCTCTTCCTCCTGGGCTTTATGACTGTTGTAGCATGAAATACACATAATAAGGTGGTGAGTAAAACAAAGAAGTGCAATGCATGCCTATGCACAGCCAAGACTCTGGCTTTGAACTTGATTGGTCCAGTGGTAACTGTCCATTCTAGGCAAGATGATTAGTGTGCCAGCCATAATGATGACTGGGTAACTACCTTTGGTCTATAAGATGTGGGAAAATTTTAGGCATCTTTTCTTCTTCTTCAAAAAATCGCATCTTATGATCCAGGAAATACAGTAATTCCTAAACAACAACAAGTCTAGAAAAAATTGTTCATCTTTTGAATTTTTGTCAGTTAATGATACTTTAATCATTGCTTCAATGCAGGCTGTAGCTGTTGGTGATGTACGGCGAGAAGCTACATTTTGTGCCAAGATGGGGATACCTGTTCTAGGAATAATTGAAAATATGAGTGGCTATGTCTGTCCTCACTGTACGGTAAGTGTTTATGTACAGCGTCTCAATTTTTTTAAGTTATACTGTTAAATCAAACATTTTGATTGAAAAGTAGATCTCACTCCTATTCATATTTGATTTCTTGTATTATTAGATAAACAAATGCAGCTTTTGAAATAGTTGAAATACAGGGTCAGACCTCATTTAAAACGAAACCATAGATTTCTTTTGTTTAATCATATCTGTTTGCAGGAATGTACCAACGTCTTTTCGAAGGGTGGAGGGGAGGCTCTTGCTTTACAACTCAAAATTCCTTTCCTTGGTAAGTCATGACTGATTTTGTGTAGACCTAATCAAACTTAACCGTTATTAGGTGGGAATTACAGATATTTTCTCACATGCCAGGCTATAGGGATGTGTTACAATCTTTGTCTGGCATCAAAATGTTGGGGGTGACTTGGTGATCCAGTATTTACTACCAGACTGCTAGGTCAGCACTAGCTCAGTCTGGTGTACCTCCCTGGCATGGGTTCTCGCTCTTCTTCAGCAGCTAGCTGCAATGAAGAGTTCTAGTAGGGATATTCCAGTTACTTGTGAGTAGCTCACTTCTGAGAGACATCCTCAACCTCAAAGTCAGGACAAAGGTCCACAAAGCGGGTGAACTAGCAGACCAAAGTGTTTTCACTAACATCGCCTTATATAACGACAAAAGGAAAATACTACTAAAAGGAAAGAAATTTCAGTAGATAAATTAGTACTAAGTTTTTTAAACAAACAAACAAAATACGTTTCAGAGTGCCTCTAATACAAAATATTATTACTCTGAACTTGCTAATTTATTAAGCAGAACTTAAATACTATTTCTTACAGGCTGTATTCCTCTGGACCAGAGGTTAAGTCAATGTCTTGATGATGGAAAAAGCTTCATTGCAACCTATCCGGATTCCCCAACTGTCATAGCCCTTACAGCTTTGGTAAGAAGACTCATTGAAGTAGACAAGGATTTTCTATAGATTCATGCCATTTACTTTGTTTACTGTTATAATGTAAACTCTTTACAAGTAAATTACAAGTCTTATTCCTTTGTTAAAACAGTATTGTGATAAATGCAAGAAGAAAAATACTACTGATTACAATTCACCATTTTTTAGTTTTTTTGTGGCTGCCAGTTGAAATTGAATTTCTTTCCTAAAGTACAATGTCCAGAACAAACTTCTAATCAGAGAGCTGGTTTCAAAAACTTAAATTACATATTGTTTGAGCACATTTCAAGTATACACTGACCCAGTAAAATTATTGTTCAAAATTTATTTTACTTAATAAATTATAATTATAATTTATTAAGTTTTTTTATTGTTTGGTTCTATCTATGTATTTAAAATCCAGTTATTCATTTTGTTTTCTGACAGGATATCTATTTAAATCAAATGTTTGTGCACTATTCTTCTTCTTCAATAGGTTACACATATCTTGCTATGAGCTGTGTAGTCTTTCTGCAGAATTTAGATATTGTATAGTTATAGAAACAATCAGAAATTCTGTTCAAGTTCTGTATTGTTTGCCATAGAGATGAGTCAAATGGTCACCTCCCTATTATAAGAGTCCATATTAAAAAGACTCTTGTCCATCATTGGACCATGTGGGATACCCAATAATGAAGATGGTCAATTCTAGATTTACTCATCTTTTTCATTGCTTGCTTTTCAAATATACCTCAGTATTGTCTAGATATAATTAACATTACAAATTCCTTTTCAGTGTCACTGATAAATAGTAGAAACAAAATGCACTCTGATTTTAATTCCAGTAGCAACTAGTGACATTTAAAGTGATGCCATTTAAGATTACCCTCTACTACCTCTTGCTAGACAAATCCTTGCCCTCTAATTTAAATGCCTGTCTGTAGAGCATGATTTCCAACAAACAAATATTTGCTAGTGCCTTGTCAAGTGTAGTATAACGTAACATGCTGAAAATGACTAACTGCTTGATGATTTGTTTACAGATGTAATAGATCTCTTAAATTGTCATCAAATAATTACATCTGTGACAAGTCAGTGAACTAGCAAGCAGTTGTTTGCTATGCATCAGTTTAAATTTCTATTAAAACTAAGGTGATAGATGATGTAAACCAAGAAAACTTGTATCCAGAGTTTCATAATATCTGACAAACAGATCCATTGTACATATTGCTAATCTGTCATTAAGTGGAATATATGACTGCAGAAATTTGGTGTTTGTGATTGCTCACACTTTGATTTTTGTATTCCTAACATAACTTTCCCAAGTGTGCAATGACCTGGTGAATGGCAGTTCCATTGTAGCAAAAGCTGGGAATAGAATTTTTTGATGAAAATGGTGTATCTGAGAAAGATCAGTTATGTTACGATTTTAATCTCTGTAGCAGACAACACAACTTGTTTGCTAAAGAAGAGACAGACAATACATAAGCTTTATATATTATTTATTATACATTTAATTTGGAAAGATGTGTAACATGTTAAAAGGTCTTTGTAAAATTGTGCATGTGACAAATATGAAATGGCATCTGTACATCCAGAAAATGTTTTTTTTCTTGATTGCTATGACTCGACTTAAGGATGGATTCCTTAGTTTAAAGGAAAATGCTATATATTACTAGGTCCATAGAATAAAATATTAAAAAGGTATATATTAGTTCTGTTTTTGAATACTAGCAGTGAGTTCAGAAATTACTTTGAAGTTATCCAAGTTAATTATACATCTAGCTGATCAAGTAAGGATTTTTATTTTAGGTATCCAGTTCATAAAGAGCTGAACATGCATTGGTGGGATTTTTTTTCTTCACATAGTAAATCATGTTTAGCACATGCAAACCTAAAAGAAAGATCAGACATGCTGTGAAACTTCTAGAAAGATTTAGAGCAATATCACTTTTCATGTTGAAGGAAAATGCTTACCCAGCTTAGAGAAAATATTAATCTAAACACTCCATACTACTGAATTGTCTGTATTTTTGCCATATTCTAAATGTTGTCTCCTTGTAATTATAAAGCTTTATTTTTTTTTATTTTTTTTTTTTTCAATTTATATAGGTATTAATTAATGAATTCAACAATTATTTTTGGAAGCAATGAGTCTTAAGTTCCTCAGGTGGTATCTGAACCCTTGCAAAGTCAATAAAGATCTGTTTAAGATTAGCCTGACTCAGAGTATGTTTTGATTTTATAGGACTTCTTGGCTCACACTGTTGTTCCAAACACTTGGCCCATGTTAAAGAGGCATTCTCTATTTGATAGTGCACCACTTTTAGTTTACTACCTGGCAAAGTTTCCACAAAGTTCATAAAAGACTGGATGTCTGATTGTTGGCCATCTTCAATGGGGCCAATCTTCGCCATCAGAGTGTATCCATCACCAAATTTACTTTTCAGGTGCTGAGGAGTACCCAGGCAGCAAAACTGTCCATTGACCATAATGGCTAACTTAGTACAGAGAGTTTCACATTCATCCATGCTGAAAAAATGTTTTCAAGTGCTTTTAAGTTAGTACTACTGGAGAAGTGCAAATTTCAGTAAGGGAGACCAGGGCTAGTTATTACAGGGGTAAGTTACTGTAACATATGATGATGATGATGATTAGGAATTACTGGTGCTGTAACAACTAGCCTCCATCTCCCCTAGATACAAATTGCAATATTCCCATAAAGATATCTATCAAAGCTTAGTAAACCTTAATTTTTCTAACTACTAAATGTGCTATAGGAAAAGAAATATTTAAACTGTACCATGCTTACCTGTGTGGTGTGAGTATTATAGTTAGTCTGCTGTCCTGGACTTCTATTAAAGTATTCCATAATGCTCTTCTGGCTTTTGGATTCATCCCCGACACTGGCTCATCAACCAATGCAATGGTTGTGCTTATTTTCTGTTTGGTTCCTCCACTGAAAGTAAAAAACAATTTAAACTACAATGCAGTAAACTATATCAACTACGTACTGTAGCATATAATGACAACTATAATCTCATGTATACATTTGATTAGAAATTTTACTGGTGCTGTAAGTAGCACTACTGGCTTCTCCTACAGGTGGTAGTGTCAGCATTTAACTTTTGCAAACACTCATTAAGATTTGTGGTTGGTTGCCTGCTGCTATTTTAAGAATATTAATTTCTTAAGTGAATTTGGTATTTAGAAAAATATACAAAATACATGTTCATCAAGCGCTACCATAGATCCTATGGCTATGTGAATTGTCTGTACTACCTATTCTGCCACAAGTTTTCCAGAGAAAGAGCTTTCTGTACATTTTTCTAATACTCACTTGTAAGTACCCACCAATTTATCAGTATAGTTTCTTAACAGCAACTTATCAATTAAGTTGTTTACAACTCTATGAATGAGCTTTTCCTTTACATCTCGCAGACGAGCAAATATCACCAAAGTCTCATAGCCTGTCAGTAAATCAATCAGATCATCAAACTGCTGCTGTACCTAAAAATGAAAGCATCCAAAAATTCTAAAATATCTCATAAATAACATAAAAAAGAAATATAATATTACAAATTTTGTAATGTAATACTTCTTGGTCACTTTTTCAGTAAGATTCTTTAATTAATACCTCTGAATTCTACTGTGAAAGAGTCCAATTTTGAATAAACAGCTTTGATTACACTTGTCAAAGAAATTCAGTGTGATATTTTCCTTCCTACTCCTGTATTTTAACTCAAGCTGCTGCATTGTGCGCACCTCGGTTCTTCATACCCCAAGCAAAGAAAACTGATGCCTGTATAATATAGTATCTGGATTCATTTAAGCAGTATATTATGGAATTCTCTTAAAAACTTAATGCGTCAGTAGATTAATGTATACTGTCTGTTTTTTACAGTGTTCCAAGCATAAGAGTAGAAAACTGGTTGTTACTTTTAGGTGATACTATCTGAATTTACTAGTCTAGTATTCAATTTCATTTTGTTCATTATCTGTTGCAGAAAGGCAAAATAACAACAAAAGTGTCTTATTATTCAAAGTAAATATTTTAAAACTTGGCATAGATTTTTGTACATACCTGAGGGATATGGGAACTGATACTAAAATCATCCATACAGCCATTTCCATGCATTGGTAGTTTATCACTTGTCAGCATCTTGAAAGTAGTTGTCTTTCCAGCTCTGTTGATGCCCAAAAGGCCAAAGCATTCTCCAGATTGGATTGCAAGGAACAGATGATCCATAGCCGCCTTCTGACCATAGCATTCTGACAAATCTTTCAAGATTACTGAATTTGTTTGAAACAAGTCATCAAGAGGCTGATTTAGTATGCATACTTTCTGTCTTTCTACATCATTGTCTACCTGGATAAAACCTTCACTTCTCTTGCTATGAATTTTCTTTTTGTATTTTATGAAAACTAAATAAAAGACACTGTACAATACCTTGGCTTCAATTACCCAGATAATTGTAAAAAAGGCAAATCCTTGTATCCAAAGAAATACTAGTTTCTTGCCAATACCACAAAGATAGCTTTCATTGAGTTTACAATCATCTGAAGCACAGTTATCTGAAAGTTAAAAAAAAAAATGTATATTATTAATATTTGAAAATAAGTATCTTTTCTTACAAGCAGGTAAAGACGACAACAACCAACAACAAAAGATAAAATTTCAGCGGACATCTGAAAGTTACCTTCAGGACAAAACTTGGGAAATTTTTCACAGGTTCTCAACATGTAATAGTTGTCAGCCAAAGATTGACTGAAACAGTAGTTGGGCAGCAAAATTATAACTAGACATTCAACTACTTTTGATTTATTATTGTCCAGTATTTTGAGAATGATCACAATCAAGAAGTTAATGATTCCTGCAGTGAAAATAAAAATAAAAATGATGCAAAATCATGTTTTCTCTTCAGTCAAACATTGCTCAGTCACTCAATTCCATAATACAAGAGACTGCCACCAAAAATGATCATTACCTAAACCATTTATTGAAGATGGTAAATAATTGTATTTTTTTAGAATTTAAATGATCTATAGCAACTATGCCTCCATCAGTCTTGAAACACTTCATTTCTCTGCAAAATCAATCTTTTGATTAATCAGATGCCATGCATGACTTGTATAATTATTTTGCTCCAAGAATGTATTACATGGATTAAATTTTAATGTCAAATTGAGCAGCTAGTTTAGGCCAAACATGTATACAATATTGGAAGTAAATATGGAAAAAGCAGAAAAATAAGATGCAGATAGGCAAATAATACTAGGAATTTAATATCAAAAATGAATACAAATTGTCTATGCATTGTTTGATCACATGCACCATCGTGATAATACCTATGATTGATCCTTGGGTGGACAATAAGGATACAACCATGACATTAAAACTACATATTGTTTTCTCTAGTATAAGTGTTTAATGCAGACATGGCTCCCAGAAGAGATACCTCATGATAAACATATAGAGATGGATTTTTTAGCTTATGAGGGATATTTCACAGAAGCAGATTGAAGAAACCCAGTTTTTCCAGAATTTGAAGAGATTATCTGAAAGTGAAATTTGAAAATAGGAAAGACAGGCAGAATTCATTCCTAAGTGATGTTAAATATTCCTTGTTTGATGGACAACCATCAAATAAAGATCTTGCTATAAGTACAAGTGCCATTTTTCCAAGAACAGTAAGAAATAAATTAGGACAGTCTTCTCAATGGATGTGCTGCAGTTTAAAAACCATTTCTGAACTAAAGGATTAGAATAAGCATCAAGACAAAGCACTAGAGACAAGTCTGTTTTTGGATGGATCAAAATGAGAGTTACTTAAAAACCAAAAGCAGCTTGTTTGATAGTGTAAAGGAAAAAGGTATACAAGTTTACATAATGACAACTGTAAAGCATGGAGGTGGACTGATTCATGTCATATCTGAGACTGTATCTCCTCTCTGCTTAACTGCTACTATATACAAGTAGATTTTTATACATCAGATGGATTCATTTTCCAAGAAGATTGCTTCAGATCTGAGAGACTGATGGAATACTAAAAAAATATGACGATGTTTTGCCTCTATTTTTTCTTCAACTATCCAAAATATTTATGACAATAATTTTACTTACCTGAGAAAATAGTGAATGTTGTCAGCCAGACCATCCCTGAAGCTGGAACAGTAATGAAAAATGACGAGAGATGCATTAGTGGCAGAAATGGCCCAGCATACACGATGAAAAGAAATAAAATGGCCCATTTCCCCTTAATGATGTACGGCTCTGTGTCAAAAGCCCAGAACAACTGCAGCAGCAACAAATGGGGAACCATAAACTTCATGAAATCCCACAAAAAAGTTGCTGACCAGAAAATTACTGGATTTGCGCCACCTGCAAATTGAAAATGTTCAGCTTTCACAGAGCGTCCTTCAATTAAAAACAAGGCAAAAATGGTCAGATGAAAAGCCATTCCAAACAATGTTTATTGTGATATTGAAGCCATTATTTCTGTAGGTCATGTGAATTAACCTGACTTGCAATGGGGAAGAGGGTGATTAACAAAAGATATTAAGTACTTAATCAGAGTTTTAAACTGTAGCTAGGCTGATGGCTAGAGCATGACAAGCTTGGTTATTGAACTAAACAGTTATGATTTTTTTATATCCATCAAAATCTGCTGCCTCCAAGTAATGTTGATTGTAGTATACTACATCATGTTTTCCTTCTGATTCCAAAAATCTTAGCATGTCAGGGTCATTTCTGTAACCAGACACATTGTTGATAAACACTGCATTAATTTTAGAATTTCCAAATTGAGATCCATGTGTTTGGGCCATTTCTTTAAGCATAATGCTGCTATCTACTTGTTAACTATACACAACAGTGTTTTCTTCAGATGTTTCAACATTTAGTATTAAAGCAGGTAAATCATGGGAAGTGTGAATTGTTTCCATGATCAGAGCGACAGTGGTAAAAAACAATGGAAAAAACAGCTGCGTGAATGCTACTAGCCAGCATCTCCAGGTGTTCAGAACTCTCTTCATGAACATACATCGGAATTATTGACTACATAGTAATAGTACAGTTATGAATGGTTTCTAAAAAAACCAAAAAAGAGAAAGCAAACAATATTATATACTATCAAGTATCTTAAAATTTTTGTATATTAAAAATAAATGTCAATGTTTTTTTAAGTTTTTAAATTATAATTATAATGAATGCTTTTCTTTCTTTTGCTCCACATTTGACATGGCGACTTCCTGGGGATACAGCCTAAGGATGCACTTTACACCTTAAGATATGCCCAACAAATAAATGTGCAAAGCATCATGGTAGGAAAAAGTATATATAAAGCCTAAATCAAGCATATACTAAAAGAAAATAAAAAGATGAAGATTAGTATTATCCAACGAGTAAAAATAAGCTTAAAATTTTTTCAAGTATTAAATAAACATTCTGAACTAAGTAATTAGTGGCTTGATGACTACACTGCCATCGCCGTATGTACATGGAGAAGTTATTCCTTGTCAGCTTGTTCTAAGTAGTTTCAGGTCTGTAAATACTTTATAACTTTTATTGCAGAAGTTCACCATCAAATTCAGAAGAAAACAAAACATTCACTGTGTATCTATAGAAATTTATCCACCAAACATTAAACAACAGCTGAAGATCCCCCCTTCCACATACGAGTATACCAGTGAAGCAACTAAATGATAACTATAGGTGCCAGTACCTAAATGTTTGAAATTTACACACCATATACCCTGCTAGCTGTAAGTGCGGACTCACCACCAAAATGCCTCATATCTTTTAGTTTAATATCATTATTGGACACATATACATATATATATAAGCAAGTAGCTGTTAAAAAATCCATACGTGTAAAAATAAAAATTCAAACCCTGCTTGATTTTATTTGCAAACCCTTAATTATGGCTGCCAGTGAATGGTGATCTTTTAAACAGTAATTGAAAATCATCCAACTGCTGATTCCATTATCTTGGCAAGTTTCTGATTTGATGAACATTGCTTCAATAATTTGGAAATTATGTACACTGGCTTCCAAAAGTCAAGCAACAAGCAGAAAAATAAAAACATTTCCAATATAGTTAAAGTTTTATTTACCAAAAGATCAACAAACTCTTCATGTAACATCTTTTATCAAAAAAATATGTAAATTAAAAATATTTTAGGTATGTAAAGGGATAAACAGGATCAAAGGGAACATTGCAATTGTAACATGGAAATAAACATAGGACACAAAGTGGGCAGCAAATGTCAAAGGAGGTCATCAATAATATAGTTAAAGTATGATTAGCAACAAAGCTCTGAATTACCTTATGATAAAATAGAAAATAAACTATTTGTTGTGTGCTGGGTGTATATATATAGTTCATAAATCATGCCTCTTTCTGTAGAATAATGGTAGCTGTTGGCAACTATATCATGAAAGCAGTGAGCAAAAGGCCCGTTCTTTAGAGATGAGTTCTGAAGGGAGCAACATGTTGCTGTTGTGATCTCTTTCGATGTTTGTGGGCTGTGTTCCACGTTTCCTTCAGAAGGCTGAAGTGACATGTTCATACTGCCAGTTTAGCCACTTGTTTATAGCAGTGAGTCAAATGGATACATACTCACAGTGGATCATCTCACACAGTCTCTTTCATGCAACTTCCTGTTATGGTTTAGGCTGATACTAATCTCACTTGTGGCTGCAGAGAGATCAGAAGCAAGTTGGGTTGGTGTTGAAGTTCTTCGCAAAGCTAAACAACACAGCAATCATTGGCTGGAATTGTGACATGTGGTTAACCTTGAACTGGTCTTCAGACAAAAGTCTTCATTCGCTTGAAATTTTCTTCATACCAAAGAAGCCATGCTTCTGTTCACATTTAGCCATTTCACTACCTGCGTCAGTGACTGTCCAGCCTCTATCCTGCTCTTGGCTCTCCAGCTCAAAGAATGTTCTAAATGAGTATGATTGACCCTTTGTGACATTGTCCTTCAAAACAAAGATCCTCTCATTCTTTTTTTTTTTTTTTGCAGATGTTGCCAAGTAATTTTATTTTACTATGAAATATTTAGTTGTGGCATGCAAATTAGAACTTAGTTGTGATATAACTAGCTCAGTTCTATGTTTGGCTATTAGAGTTATCCTACTGCTGTGAAAGTTTTTAATGTACAATGAAGTAGCCAGCCAACCACCAAACTCCCTCCCTTTCAGGCAGGAGAGAAGTGATTTATCCAAATGCTTCTCTTAGAAACAGAGTTTAATCTCCGTATATTTCCTGAGCTGAAAGAAAAACATTTTCAAACTTCTTGGAAATTGGAGGAACTCCATTAGTTTTAGAGTGTTCTGTTCTGAAAGTGTGCGCGAAAACATTAATGCCTATCTAAACTAACTCATGTATTTAACTCATTTGAAGACACGTAAGTTTTCCTTAAACATGCAGAACTGGTTTATTGTGCGCTGAGAAGCCAATGCCATGTCTGAATAGATTAACTCTGGCCTAGATCCAAAGCCACCTGCCTCTGCCAACAGAGAAATATGGTATGCAACTGTATCATCCAGTTTCAACAATGCCTCCATTTTGGTTAATTTATTTGTTTCCAGTTTTCTTCTTCTAGTTAGGACGACCTCAAGCATTACTTTCCAGTGAATATGAAGTATGGTGGTCAATCCAACAGGGCATTTTCCCATAAGTTATGACAAGGTAGAGGCCCAATGTTTAGGTATCCTTGCCTTGCTAATTTGTAACAGGTTTACTTTCTTTGTGATCAATAAAGACTTATAAATGTCTTGCTGTAAGACCTTCATTAATCATTTCGTACGATCTTTAAATGTAAGAATTCTCAGTAAGGTTTAGTTTACTCTTTTACCATGATTCTATACTATGCTTATGAACATTATTTAGGTTGTTATTAAACTGTTGCTGGATAGCCAGCTGACTGCTGTATAGGGCCGCTATTGTGTTGTCAGTATTAAGATGTTCTACCTGTTCTACATGTAGTATTTGCCATTTTTTGTAATCTACTATTTTTATAACATCTACTGCTGTTTAGATGAGTTGAGTGCATATTTTACTCTCTGTTTACAATGCTTAATCCCCAAAGGTCCCGAGGAAGGTTGACTGTATTCTTATTTACCAGGTGTTTTTTCCCCCTACCATATAAAATAGATCAGCTTTACTCCTATACCACAGGGTGAGAGTAACTAAGTTGTTTATTACCATTTCATTACCTACTAAACTAAGGTTATGGGTTTTTCAACCTTTTAGCTTCTGCTGCTTAAATCCTCAACCATGTTCATGTACTTAGTTAAGGAAAAATACGTACCTATCTAGTTTACTTTCTAAGTTGCATAGTAACTGGTCTTGAGTGATCAGATACATCTCCATGCTAGTGAATAGTTCTTTATAATACTGAGCTTCCACCCTAAGTATATTTTCTATCTCTGTGAAAATGTTAGTGTCTTTAGTATTTTAGGCTATACGTCATTTTAAAGCTAACTCTACTTTTCTCTAGTCAACAGAAGGCTTTGCTACATCAGTCAGCCTCTATGGCCTTGCCTTGCCCTTAACTCCAGCTGTTTCTGCTTTTCCAGTGATTATTGTTCTAATGGTGGCATTTATCCTTTGCTTTCGATGTTGGGAGATCTACTGTTATATTTTGGAAATCTGCTTTTAAATCAGAGTTTAGACAGTAAGGCACCTGGCAGTATTGTATTCTGATTTTATACTTCCAGAAGTTGTCATTTAAATAACAGCATTCTGATAGAGGCAGAATATGCTAAAACAATTTCCAAATCCTCAACCCTCTTGGTGCCTACCCCAAGAGTCATTTTAACTTGGGAGTGATCAATAACCTTGCAGGCTATACTCTAGAGTGGAGGAGGTTTATTTTTAAAGTACGCCCTATTTATCTTAGCAGCTACACTGTACTTATTCAAATAATGGGTTTACAATTTAATTTTAGGATATTTAATTCTAAAGGTATCTGTATGGTCAGGTGCTATGTGCAGCATTTGTCACTGGGTCCTGCCTATTGAGTTCGTGATTGGGGAGAGCATGATTTTAGTTTCTCATCAAAATAGTTTTGAAATTATTCACTAACTCTGTGTTCCCTCAAAATTTTGGGTGCGTAAATCAAGCCTATAAGTATTTGTTTTTACCTTTTAGATTAGTTGTCCATTATTATCACTATAAGAGTGCATTATTTAGGCTAGGAATTTAGAATGAACCAGTATGCCTACACCACATATAGACCAGTGGTGTCTAGGTTAAAGAGCTTCTGACCACACTAATGACCAAAATTAATTGCTATTTCTTTTTGGTTTTTGAGGTGAAGCTCCCGCAAGACGATGCCTATCTTTTGTCTATCTAAATCTCCTAAGAAGAAATGAATGTTGGATCTACAAAGGGTTTTTCCATATTAGAGAAAGTATAATTTATCTTATCCATTGGGAAACTCCAGTAAGCTTATCATACAAGGGAGGGAAGGGGCCAGTACTTAACCCAGGCATCTGTCTCTATCTCACCTGTGTCTGTCAAGTCCAAAATTTCATCATCTGATATGGACTTTGTCTCAGATGTTACTGAGGCTTCAATCACTAGCATTTCCTCCAGTGGGTCCTTACTCTAGTGTGTTGTGTTGCTGTGCTATTGTACCTCTGCTGACTTCAGTCCTGCCTTGGCAGTTATTTTTTCTTTCCTGAATTTTTTTCACCAAGAAAGTTGCTGAAAGATGCTGCTGCTACTGCCATCCACCTTTTCTTGTCTTTGCCATTTTCAGCCAAAATCTACCAGCTGCAGTAAGTGGTCCTCAATTTGAATCCCTGGAACTATTAACACAGGATCTCCCAGTGTGTGGGGTGGACATAGCAGCTTCAAATCCCTTGGGAATTGAATTAACACAACAACTTCATTTGTCAAGCTTAAAAACTCAACTGCATTGCTCTTTCTGTTCAGGCTAGATCCCATCAGGCCCAGTCAGTGACTACAAGTTCCTGAAGTAGATCTGTATTCACTGACTCCTTTGCTTATAAAGATGTTCAACAAAAGTATACCTGCTAATAGGCCCCAAACTAAGGTGTGGTTCTACAGCCATGACTATTAGAAGATAATCTAGTTTGCCATTTTAATCCAAAAAGTCTCACCAAGGCTAAAGTCAATCAGCAATTTTCTTAATGTTTTCATCTGTGAATAAGATTAAGCACAGCAATGCTACACTTTAATTTTTTTTTTGTGTGGTGCATGTTTGCGAAAGTGTGTCTTTGGGGTATGCACATGTTACTCCTTTCAGTTTGGTGTAAAGTCTTGCATGTTGCTTTAGTTATGGCCACATGGCCCTTAACCCAAAATTGAGGTCCATTCCAAAGATCATTTCCCCAGACAGCAAGCCTGGTGCACAACCAGAACACACTTTGATTTTTTTTTTTGGGGTGGTGTTTGTTATGTGTGGTGCAGTGTAAAGTTCATGTCTGCATGTAGATCTCCAAAGAGAAGGGTTGAGTGAGGTCGAAACCTCAAGTGGAGCAAGCTCCGAGTGGGGCTGAATGGCACCTCGTTATCAGAACCCGGCCCAAAACCCATCTTTGAGATGCTGAAGTGCCTCATTTTGTGGGTGAAAAATGCCCCTGATGTGGAGTGAAACTCCTTTAGAGTGATCGCTTCCCCAGCTGAAAAACCTCTTTGGGAAAAAAAAAGCCTCAGCACCTCAGGTCTGAAAATCGGTCCGGAGGTGCCTAACCTTTTCAGCCAGAGGATTGAAGGCCCAGGGCAAAAAGGATCCCTTGCTCTCCACCCTTTCAAGCAGGGGACTTTCCACTGTACTGACACCACAAGCGTACTCGATCTCTGCCCATCCAGACCTCGCAGAACCCCTTTCCACCATGGAGATGACCAAACTCCATGACAGGAAAAAAAGTTACCCAGAGTTGGATGGAAGGAACCAAAATACCCTGGGTGCTACACTTTGATCTTTTTTTTTTATCTTTTGTGTGGTGAATGCGTAAGTGGTGCATGTGAAAGTCCGTGTATGCGTGTGTATCTCTGAGGAGAAGGGATTGAGGTTGGTGGCCGAAGCCGTGTAGGGGCCAAAGCCCAGTGTGGAGCAAGCTCCCGTTTTCAGTTTTTTCTTTGTTTGCTGTTTAACTTTTGAAAACCAGTGCAGATTTTAAATCTTTTAAATGTGATATTTATTCGATTTTTAAAATAAAAAGGATTGTGTTTTTTTTGTTTTATCAGCCTTAATTGAAGAAAAAGAAAGAGGTAAAGACAAAAAGAAATTCTTGAGAAACATTTTGCAGTTACATCCAGCCTAGAAGCTCTAGTTAGTATTTGTTGAACTGGCTGTATATCTAGTCAAATCTACTCATAATGCAAAATGCGTGGAGTTGGAGCAATATGTGGGACTTATATTAAATGAGTGTCACAGCCCATATGGCTCAACCTGTACTGAGTAATACAGATTTAAAAGTATTGGGGTGCAAATGCACCCAGTTGGTATACAGAGGGTCAATATATTAAGACACAAGCAAACATACTATACCTGCTTCATTCATAAGGTCAGAGACAATTTCATGGTTTTCAGAGAAAGTTACAGGAAGTAAAGCAGCATCAGATGTATCTCCATTATATGTGGGTGCTCTATTTTCAACAATCCTAAAGCAGAAAATGCAATTAATAAAACCATTCCACTTAATCATGGTAAGACCAATCAATGAAGATTTATAGAAAACAAGTATTAACAATATTATAAATATTACTGACTATAGTTTGCATCAAGTAATGCCAATTTCTTGTCATGCTTCAACTCCATAGTAGATTTCAAACCGACAATGTATTAAGCCACTGTAAAAATTTGTTAGCAGCAGCATTCATAGAGGGAAACAATGCAAATGTATTGCATGCATACCTACAATAAAAATTGGGTAGTAGTGCAGTGTACTGAGAAAAACTGTTCCTCAGCAGAGAACATAAAAATATTAGTTAAGACAGGACAAGAGAGAGAATCCATAGCAACTCCATAAATTTAAGTATAGAGTTTATGTTATCAAACAACAACTGCAGCCAAAACTGACTGACACATCACTGGTTGTGGAATTTCAAGTGCAACTACAGAACCATGATAAAGTTTCTTAATGCATACATCAGTGGTATACACATTAGTGAATAATGACACAGCATCAAAGCTGCACATAACTTGGTTAGTCAAAGGAATACTTTGCAAAAGGGATAAAAAATGAAATAAATTCATCAGTGTAGTTACTGATAGAAACAGTTTCAACAATTTAATAAGAAAAGCAGCAAGTTTTCAATTATGAGTACCTGTGATTGACACTTCCAGACTCCAATTTCCTCCCACATTTAAAAAAGGAGGAGAATTCTAGTAAGGACTTTCTGCAATAGGCAAGTGGCTAACCTCCACAATCTGCTCTTCTCCACTTGGTTTAGGAAACTGAAACCAAGGGGTTTTGGCTTCCTCTACTGGATGCCTTATGTGCTAACATTGGCAGATGAGTTTGATGATGATGGTGGCTAGCATTAACAGTCCTTATGGAACATCCTTTTTATGAGTTTCAGGGAGACCATATCCCTCCAGGTTGTGAACCAACAGGTTGGACAAATGTATAATCAGATTCAGAAATAATATTTTTTGTTATAAATTGTCAATTATTTTTGAAGATGCCATTCAAGGCATCGAATATAAAGTGTTTTCATTTCCACACTAAAATTTGGTATTATTTGAAAGTGTGTCCCAAACTGTAGTCAGACTTATTTACAATAATGCCACCAAATCCCTTACAGGGGAAAATAATAAGTATTTTATTTTTTGATAAACTATTAAGAGCTGCAAGTTCAGAGTAAAATTTTGAAGTTATTTTTGTATTCCATATTACAAATTAATCAAATTTAATAGAAGTTTGTTTTTTAATTAAAAATTAGAGAAAAACTTACAAAAATGTAATTTTTTAGAAATAGAAAATAATAAACGATGGGAAAATGGCTGAGGCTCTGTTTGATTTAGAAAAGAACAATAATAAATTCAATATTCCAATTAAATTTAACTAAAAAATTCAGCATGAATTTGTCAAACCAACAAATATGAACGAGAACCCACTTCAGAAACACCTCCTCCATGTTAGTAACAGAGACTCCAAAGTTGGGAATGTCCAGCCTATCTTGTGAGTCATGCAGCTCAGTAGAAAGTTCTCCAAATGTACCGGTATCTTCAGGTGGAAGGAGGTAGGAAAGTTCTGAGCCAACATTTCTTTCCACTTTGGCCTGTGGAATGCGTTTTTCGATAAGAGTGGTGATAGCCGAAACATTGCAGGAAACCACCTTTTCAATGATCAGGTAATAGCTGACACCTAGTTTATATAACAGCAATCTCAAACAAATAAAACTGTAAACATTAATTGATAATACAGATGATTTTAGGAAAAAGATTTTACTGGAAGCCTAAAATCTAAAAAGAAATTATAATGCGAATTACTGTCATCATTTGCCAGTTCAAAGTATTTACAAAGCTGAATAGCCAATAGTTTTCAATAATAATGGTTAATATTCTTAAAGAAAAACAAGATTACCCTCAGGTATTTCATATATATAATTAAAAAGAAAAAACAAAACAATTTTCCAATTTCCAGGTATTTGTTTGGACACTTGTGTTGCACTGTAACTAAATGCAACAATTTATATAAGTTGTTTATTCTTAGCTTTAACAACTTCAAAACTTCATGGACTTTTAGTCTAGAAGACATGAACAATTATTTAACTGAGATTATCTCTTATGATGAAAAAAATATTGTAAATGAATTGAGAATTTAAAAAAAAAATGTTAAAAGTGCATCTGTGTACCTACCGTATTTGTTCTTAAGATAAAAGGTGGTTCCATGGCATTTCACAATCCCATCAGCCATGATGGCAATGCGGTCACCAAAAAAATAAGCTTCTTCCATGAAATGGGGGGACATGAGAAATGTTCTTCCTATCTTGTTTTCCAGTAATGCTGTCCATATTTGTTGGTGAGCATTTATATCAAGACCAAATGATGGTTTATCCAGAATAACAATCTGAAATAAATTCGTATAGTCCATTGCATTGTGTTGTTGGGATGTTCTTTAAACTATGTTAGTAACAAAGTAGGAGGATATGGTGTTAAAAAGAATGGCTGCCTTAAAACAAGTTAAAAAAAAAGAAAAGAATTGTTAAAGATGCACGTTTTAAAGTAAATTTTAAAAAATTTTGTTTGAATTACTTTACAGCCTATTGAATGGAAGCAGACAAAAAAAGGTGCTCTGAAACTAATACCAAAGACAAATCAACTCTCTAAATTGCCAAGCATAGAACTAGCTACTAATTCTTAGCATCCACTAAGAGATCTAACCAGCGGGAGCTGCAAAATTAGACAGCATTAGAAAAAAATTCACTGTTTACAATTTGGCTAATTATGTAGAAATAGAAAATAAAGTAACCCAGTCAATTAATATTAGATAAGTCTGCCTTAGTACTGAACAAAGTTACCTTTGAGTCACCAATCAGTGCTATTCCAATTGATAGCTTCTGCTTCATTCTACCAGACAAAGTAAGAGAGTAGACGTGTCTTTTGTCATTCAATCTGATTGTTTCTAATATTCTGTTGATTTCTTCAGGAATCTTTTCTGCTGGATAGCCTTTCAACTAGTAAAAAAATAACATGCTATCACTAGACATCCATCAAAATAAAATTACTGGTTATTAATTAACAAAATTACCATTGGTCTTTATAAATAAGATTCAGTTCAAAAACTAAAATAATTTGAGGAAAGCTACTCCATATTGTTGTTTAATATTAATGCTAGTGTTAATAAACATAAATTTCAATGAAAACCAGTATACTAGAGATGTTCAAATGAAACCAAGCTAAAATAGTAGTATCATTGTATAATATCTAGTTGGGTTTCATTTGAACACTAGCATTAATATTAAACAGAACAATATGGAATAGCTTTCTTCAAATTATTTTGTAAATATGAAAAAGCTAA
Source organism: Nautilus pompilius (assembly GCA_018389105.1). NCBI lineage: Eukaryota > Metazoa > Mollusca > Cephalopoda > Nautilida > Nautilidae > Nautilus > Nautilus pompilius. Next base: position 542,892 of record JACATO010001069.1, read on the forward strand.
ATGAAATTATGCAAGATAACATCTGAAAAAGAATTTATATAAATGTAAAAAGAACCAAATTATTCTAAGCTTGTATATCTTTATTTATATCATAATTCAGAAACTGGTCTACTATACCTAACATCATTTACCTTTGCAAAAAAAAGTAGGTGTTCTTCTACAGTAAGAATATCAACAAGGATGTTGTGTTGCAAGCAGAGGCCAAAGCTACTGGTAGTATTAGTTGTGATGTCATATCCACTCATTACTGCTGTACCACTGGTAGGGGGGATAAAACCTGAAAGATTAATAGTCTAGTATCATGCTAGTTTTATGATCAAGAAGAGTAAAATAGGTAATGCTTTGGATATGATATTTTAAAACTAATTTCATTAGCATTTTTCTGTACCTGTTAGTAAGGACATGGTAGTGGTCTTGCTAGCCCCAATGTGGCCTAACATAACAGTTATCTTCCCTTCATACATTTTGAGAACCATTCCAGCAACAGCCACTTTTTTATCAAATTTCTACAAATAAAAAAAAAAAAAGATTAGAAATTCACAGAAACAATTCTTTTTCACTGAGTTTTTGTTTGCTTTTATTGGCTATATTAAACATTTAAAATTTGCCACTCACTCAGTTCACAAGTGATTTGAAAATTTTGTAAATATGGAATAAATGAAATTTCCAAAGCAGCGTAGTCAGCTAGAATTACCATTCTTACAAATAACCTACATGGACTGACTTTGATGAAGGTTCATAAAGATACTTGACAATGATGAAAGGAATTAGTAAACTGCAATTGATGAATTGCTCTTTCTTTTCTATGTAAACAAACAATAGCCATATTAATTAAGCATTTGTACCTTGTAAATATGAGAATGTATTGATAAAAATTTGTTCATATTTCCCATTCCCTGAGAACCTCTTTAAGTGAGAGAGATTTATTTTTAAAAAATTATCAGGTCACAAAGAGTAGCAAAGGTTGGATTAAAGTTCAGAGAGCTAAATAAAAAATCTTCTTTTAAAATTTTTTCTATCAAAAAATGAGTACCATGAACTATTTGAATTTACTTTCCTCAATGATAATCCCAGCTTTCAAATCAACAAGATCTTTTTCAAAGAATTCCCCATCTTGTTCATGTTTCCACACTATCACTGACATTAACTTGCTGTATGCCACACCAGTGTTATTTCTCTATAATGTAATTAGAATAAATTAAGAAAAGACTTTTCCCCATCACAGCATTGACCCCCCACTCCCTATTTTAAACTAGAGACTGCAAGAATTCTTGCAGAGAGTACTGAACTAACCACCCTAAGCCAGATGTTTTAAATGGTCACAAGGAGTCAGAAAGCCATCATATGGCCTAACCAAGGTCCCCGGCAAAGAGAAATATTTATCAACATAATTTTTTAATTGATTCATACTATCAAGTACATTTGCCAGTGAAAACCAGCAATGATACCTCTCACATCAGGCTCTTAGAAAGCATTAACCAGAATTAGAGAGATATGTTCCACTGATGGTTTCAAGAATGAGTGATAAGTGGGTTATCACAACTGATGATGAGTCACTCATGAGTGGTTGTATCTATAATATAATAGGGTCCTGAAATAAATCAATTCCTGCACACAAAACCCTAAGCAGTGCCCACCTTCCAAGCCATCACAGAGAACTGTCTATAATTACAGTAAATGTTGATTTACCACAGAAAACAACTTAAATTCATCAATGTTCAGTCTGCCTTTTAAATAATGTTGGCATCAGCAAAATGGCTGATTGGGTCAGTTTTGCAATATTAGTGAAAGGTAATTCTGAATTCTCTACACTGCAGCACCACCTTTTTATTGGGTTTGCTTCTAATCAAGGTAATTGTATCAAAGTAAACATACAGATAAGTTAACAGATTGTTCTTTGCCTTTCTAGAGCATTTTAAAATTTAAATATTTATGAGCAGAGCACATTCACACCAAATGTTTACAAGCTTTGATGAAAAATATCCATAGTATCAATACTAAATACTATTGGATTGCCAATAATACTTATATTTGTAGTGTGCTTCAGTCTTTTCATTGGTGTATGCTTCTCTGGTTATGAGTTGTGAATCCCAATCTCAGTTACATGAGGGATTGTGTACATTCTAGGTGAGTTCCACAACCACTTCACAGCATAGGAGGCCATTAGCAAAGTTCCTATTAAAACTCTTCATTTTCCAATGTGAGAAGAAACTGGAGAGCCTAAAGGAAATCCACATGAATGGCTGGTGAAGGAGAAAGAGGTATGCCAAACCAAGCTAGTTCCAACCTGAATTTAAACTCAGGCCCTCAATTTCAGCAGGCCAGTAGTTGGTAAATAAATGAATTTATCTAATAAGCTACACATTGCTATACATACATTCACTTGTTTTTAGCTTAATTACATAAATACAGTAGGTAGTTTTTTTTTTTTTTTTTTAAATAGCTGTGTAATGCCCATCCAGTAAAAAATAACCAATTTATTCGAATTCTTTTTCTTTTATTTTTTTAATTCACAACCAAACAAAGCTATTCAAAGTATGAAATTCTGGAATTAAAAATAAAATATTGCTTTATACCATTGATGCTCGAAGCATTGACTTATGTGCATTATTTAAAGTTGGACTTGACAAATTTTATTTAAAATTTTTGATAGCTCAATGTAGGAAAGGACATTTGTTATAGTAAGATTGTGAAACCAGTAAATTTGCATAACTGATTACATTTCTTGTTAGCTATACTTACATATTGTCTAGTATAAGTCTAGCAACAGTTTTGAAGAGGTGAAATTCGTATAAAATTTAAAATGTCAATGATCCTGATTATAAGATTTAGAAATTACAGTCCATTCAAACCATAAACTTAGTGCAATTAGCAACTATGTGAAATTACTGGTTTCACAGTAAGCAGCTTTTTTCAGCAAAAAGGACGTTACATCACCTAGTAAAATTAAAACAATAATATATGTATATTTTTTACATTAAAACTTGAAAAATAATGAGATTTTGGAAGATAAAGACGTTTTTTTTCCTAGATAGTCTTTGTTTATTAAAGGGAAAGGAATAAACCTAAAAAACTTTTCCCTAGTTGTTTTCAAGAAGTTTTAATAACTACCATGGTATTATTTGCTTTTTTCTTAAGGTATTTGGTTTTTAAATTAAACGCAAACGGGTACAACCATGTATGTATTTATTTTAAAGGTTTAATTTTTCTTCCACTATTTTCTAAGGTATAAGGTCTACTTACCTGTTATTTTGAATGAGTGAGTGCAGTGACAATTATTTTAAATATGTACTGAACCCCAGTCCTGTTCAAAAGAAAAGACAGAAGCCATAAACCTCCTAAAAGCCCCTCCCAAAATACAGCCAACTGTCTTTCCACACTATTCCTTACCATGATGAGAAAGTACCAAGGCTGGGGCACACCAAATGTTCCAGGAAACAGAGTCTCCACATACCAAGCAATCAGCCAATAAAGGACAGAATCAACCAGTAGCATAAAAATAACATGTAATAAAGTCAAATCATCTAAACTTTTCTGCTTGTTAATGGTACTCCACTGCATCACTTCTCCTGTAAAAGTGAAAGTTAGCTTTCTTTTTGAAAGATGCAGACTTAAGGAAAGAAGAAAATAGTAAAGAATTTATTAAATCAAACACCAATATTTGTGTTTAATTAGACATCATTAACATAGAGAAAATCAAATTTATATTAAACACAGAAAAAAAAATTCTATCAAAATATAGTTAATGTAAATCATTGCAAAGAAATGAAAATAAAGAGAGAATATCTGGAAAGTAGGGATTAATATAAATGTTCATATCTATCATGGAGTTTACATAAGCACTTCATTAAAATTTTAAAAAAAACCAAAAAAATTTTAGCAGTAAACTATAATTAATATCATGCAAAAATTAAATGTGTAACAATTAGTATAGTTTTCTTTTTAAACTTTTTTTTGAAAATTTACCATCCGCATAAGATAATGGGTGGGTACAGTGTTTGTAGTTCATAATGTACTTGATTTTCTTCACCACCGTAAAAAAAGAAATTGTGGATGCCGCGCATAGATACTCTTTAATTTCTCTCTAAATGACCTTGGTCATGCCAATTAGCAAATTAGCAAAATTCTGCTAAATGAAAAGAATTTTTGTACTGACCTATTCCCTCAAACATTGATATTATCAGGGCTCCATAGCAAAGGGCAACATTGGAAATTAGACATGTAGCAATTTTGATTGTCCAGGAAATTATTGCATACTGGTTACAGAGAAATATGTGAGGGATGTAGATGATGATGATTCCTGTAGTAACTGATCCAATGTTTGCTGAAAAATAATAGCTGAAGTTGGTTACATTTCCAACCTATCCATAACTATTGTTGGTGGTGCCATTAAAAGTTAATTAAAACAGACATGGTTCTTTGTTTTCTTCTTTTTTTTCCTTAAAATATTAGTATATCATCTGAAGTGTAAATTATAACTAGAGTGTATCTTTTAGTGGCCTCACTCTCTATTCAGTTGATAGCAGTTTGAAAATCAATGAATTCCAATTCACTGCCTCATCAACACTGTAAATTAACTCAAAAACAAAAACTCAACTGCAGATGCAGCATTTAGATATAGGAACTAACTAATAATTTTTTTTTTTAATTTAAAAAAAAAAATTAAAATCAAAATTCAAACTTGGTAAATGTTTAAAATTTTTTTTAGAAAGTATAGAAAAATTTTACTTTGATGATTAATACAGATAAACAGATCTGAAACAACTAGAGAAATCTGAATACATTAAAATACAAACATATTCAGTTAAAAATGTATTCATATATTATTTCAAACAAACAAGTAGTTTGTTCTTTATTACAATAAATATGAGTACCTGTATTACCATAAAACTAGTGATTTTATAAATTAAATGCAGAAGAAACACCAGTGGCCTTGGTTGGAAAATGAGCTAAGGAAAGAAAAAACAAAATTGTGACTGTTTATCTACAATACAAAGATGAACTCAATTCCTCATAGGCACATGGCTGTTTTCCAAAATTATTCTTGTGAAAGGATAACCACCACCAGTGTTCAATTCTTGAGTGGTATGCAGGATCTGATCTCTATTTTCTCCTGAGTGCTGTCAAATCAGTCAGTCATGCACAATTTCAGCTGCACCAGGCTGGAAAGTATGTACCTGGGTCCAAGAATGTTGATTACTACAGGGATCTTCACATATGAAGCTTTGATGGATTATCCTGCAAAGATTACTGAATTGGATCTTTTTCTAGAGACTATTTTCTTTAGACATGAGAAATGTGGTTGGTACCAATATAAAATGTGTAACCACAATTGCATTTGCTGCTTTGGCATCTGGGAACCTCAACAAAATTACAAACACTTGTGTAGTCAAAGTCCCAGTGTTACCTTGGCCAAATTTCCAAGTGGACTGCTAGGTTTAGCTAAAATCACACACTAAAATAGCAGCACTAGCCTATCAGAAAACATTATTTCCAACAATTTGACTGAAGCAGAGAAACTTGAAAAAAATATTACAAATTTTCTTCTTCTTCAATATTTAATGGAATAAAACAATTTCACTTATAATCTACAAATCACAATATTTCAAAGGAGGGAATTTCTCTTGCCTCAACAAACCATTGCAGCTGTTTACTTTAAGATTTTAAGGAATATATTTCATGTACACTCCTCACAGAAAAAATAAACATTTCCTAGGTCACATACATTATTTAACTTTTCTGGCAATGCCAATTTATTTGTGACCATTTTTAAAAAAGACATTGTTGCAATTTTATATGTTCATTTCAGACAGTCATTTTGTTTTTGCCCAACAGTTTAACTTCATTTACACTGACAAAGTTTTTATGGAGACTTCAGATCCGTCTGCCAGTCCTCTTCAACCGGAATATGAACAGGTGTGAACAAAGTGCCATACAAGCCCTGTAGGCTGGGAAACACTTGTGACAAGTATACAATTTTGGGTTTCAATAGGGGTGATAAGGTTTGTTAAACATGCAGGGAATTGCATATATCAAAGATGTTTCTTGATAGGATTAAATACAAAAAAATTTGTGAATACTTGGAAGTCAGATGGAAGAAATGCTTTCTTGTATTAAAATACCACTAAACTTTATGCACATTAATAATAATAAACAACTTTCAATTGATTATTTATGAATTTGAAGAAAAATAAATGTTTTTTCTTTCTATTTTTATCTGAGGACAAAAAAAGATGTCCAGCAAGAACGTTCTTTATTAGGATTGTCCAGATTTCTAGTACAAAGTGAAGAAAAGCTTTATGGAGAAAAATATTCAATTTCATAAGTAAATTTTTAACTAGTGAAGGTTAAAGCTGAGAACTTTGACTTGTTCTCAGATTATTGAAAACCAATGTTCAATGTGGTCAAACACCTAGACATGTGACACTAAGCTGGAAATCTGCTGCAAACATCAAGTTCATTACGTACCTTTGAAAAAAAAAACACCGATAACACAGCAGAAGGGTACCGGATAGATTGTTAGAAAGAAAAACAACACTGAAGCATCATTGAAAATCACAACAGCCAAATTTCTGAAATTGATGAACAACACAAGTACAACAAGTGTTGATGGAAGTGATGAAAAGATGGAATATTTTATGAACCAGGCCATCCAGTGCAGCCAGTTATTCATGCCCATCATTCTCATTGAATTCTGGAAAAAAAAAAAAAGGCTTGTTCATGTCATTAAACTACATAATCCTCATAAAGGCACCCCTTGTCTAAAAATCGACCCCTATTGTCAGCAGTTTGTACAAATGTATGTATTGTAAATCATCTTCGTGACAATAACTTTTGCTGACCATTAGCTTTGATAGTGATAAAAATAAATGAGAAAAAACAAACAACAAATCATTACAAACGAGTGCTCTGCTAACGAAGAGAAAATCAAGCCAGACCTGGTGCTGTAGCCTGAAAACAAGTACCCTTCATTCTACCAAGAGGGCTGGCCTTTTGGATGCTACTTTCATTTCTAATCATTCTCTTTATCACCCAGCATAGTAAACTGCACGCACTTTTTCCATTTACAGTATTTCGTCATTTCATAACACTATAATTTATTTTAAATTTTGTTTTAGCCTTTTTCCAAAATCAATATGACCTGTGTAAAACTAAATTAATCATAAAAAACTAAGATTCAATGGTGATTTTTCTGCATTCATTGACCTGTGAATTTCTTGTGAACTAATTGAAGAGTGATTTCATTCAATGTGTATTAGCTAACTTTTCAAAAACATTTTGTAAAACCAATGCTAGGTTCATTGTGTACTTTTACATCATTTGCACGACAAATTAGCAGCTGTAATTAATTATTTTTGTTTTACTTACTAAAAACATGTACTATTTTTTTATTTAATGATTGTTTGTCATCAACTGAGTTGACTTACTTTCTTCTGACACATAAGCCCCTGCCCCTTTTAAAGAGATGGATTAGCACCATGGGCTTATACTCAAAAAAATTACAGTAACTGATTAAAATTTAAGCTACTATATCATAATACTGTCAATTAAAGTCTCTCTCTCTCTCACACACACACACACACCCCCACACACAGAGAGGATATGCACAAACACTGCATAATTGTAACTGAGAAACATATGTAATGCATACACAATGCATTATTACAGAAAAATACAAAAACAAAATGAATACATTGTACAGTACACGAGTATTTGGTGTCTGAGTCCTTTGCTATATATAGGGCATGACACCTTGTTTTCATGCTCCAAAAAGGTTATGAATTTATGGCTATGGAAAGATGTTCCAAGTATCCTGTAGCACTTAAGGTGTTTGGTTTCTGTTTGACTTTCTCAGTAGCCGTATAATCTCATATAGCCTCAATAGTGTTCTTATCAGGACTTTGTGCAGGCCAAGGCATCTTTTTGAGTGGTCCATCAGCCTCTTTATATCTCAAATAATTTTTCATCACTTTGGCTGTATGCTTGGGGTAACTGTAACATTTAAAGATGAATCCCTACCAATTGAGATATCTTTCTGAGCAAATGACATGATGGATGAAAACCTGCCTGTACCTGTCAGCACTAACTATACCTTTAATTTTATGAAAGTCTCTGACACCCATAACTGACATACAACCCCAAGCTCATATTGATCCCCCTATGATTCACTGTAGCTGTTGTACACTGACTGCTCTCTCTCTCCCTGATCTGGCTTCGCACAAACTACCATTGATTATTGCCAAACAGTTTAAACTTTGACTCACTGTACAGAGCACCTTTTTCCAGGTTTGGTCACCATACTGTTTCATTTCTGCTGCTCATTTTAGCCTCGCTTTTTGGTTGCCTCTCCTCAGCAAAAGTTTTCAAGAAGCTACACATCCTTTAAGACAACTTTGCACTAATGTGTATCTTACTGTTCTTGAAGAAACGTTAACACCCATACTAGCAGATAAGTCATTTGCAAGATATCTATTGGGTCGTAGTCTATCACATAGAAAACTATTTTGCATATTCTCCTCCAAGTCTTGTATACAGCTCCTTCTGAAACGTAGAAGCTGAGCTGCAGTCTGCTGCACGTAGTAGTCTTCACTAGCTAAGACTTTGATTTCTATGTTTGTTACGAGATATTTCCTTTCCAAGAGTCATAATATTAACCACACTACAATGATATCAGTCTATATTTTATAGCCCTTCTGCAGGTGTACCACTTTCTGACTGCTTGCATGACAACCAATCATAGTGCACTATGTCAACATGTGACTGTACTACGGAGCATCTCATTATTACACACAAGATGTGATTCTATCACACGTTATTTACATTTCTTTATCATTTTACAATTATCTTACGTTGAGTTTGCACTTCTTTTCATGCACAATATCTTTAACAGCATTAAGGGCAAAAAGACTAAACACCAGAATAAATGGAAACTGGTTCTGTAAGATAGTTACCATTTTGTCACTTCTGAAGAGAGGATTTCGATGACAACGTATCAACGATTCAAAATATTTGTATCATTGAGAAGAAAGCTGTGGCCTGGTAAATTTGGTTCTTCCATAATGGCTTGAAATGTTTGAAACTGAAGAGTTAGGAATCCATCATGATAATATTCTAAGTAAAAGAAATAAGCAGTAAATATAACTTGAAAAGAATTTACAGTATAATAAAAACAAGTTCCTGTTTTAGTGCTTAGCTTAATTTTTAATTTAAAACATTCAAAAGAAATAAACAATCAGAGATCCATTTAAAATATTTATAATTATTGTTGCTTTAAATGAAAAGTTGGTGTAATGTATTTTTTGAAAAGTCTTATAATGGTGATGGCAGCTAACATGTTAAGTGTTTAAACCTAGTAATTCAGTACTGTAGTAATCTTTCATTTCTGTGATAACTTCGCATTACTTGTGCATGTATTGGGAACAATTTCAGAGAGCTACATTTTGGAAGAGAACAAAAATAATTTAAAAAACAATTCTCAAAGAAAGCAAAAACTTAAAATGGACTGTAACTAAATGTTCAATCCATTAATCATAGAAATTCATTTCTGTTCTATAACATCCATGCAAATGTTAAGTAGCCACTACAATTTAATCTCTTTACAGACAATGCTAAAAAATAACTGATGAATCTGATTTTAGAACTTTTTGCGTTCCAGTCACTTATGTTTATTATTACATAATATTAAAGTGAAGCTATAAAGTACATCATGCTCAGAAGAACAGATCAGACATTTTATATACATTATACTTCCAACAATATTTCATGACATCATTTAAAAAGCTCTGTTGTTCCAAATAAAACCAATTTTCTATATACATATTTTGGTAGGGGCTGGTTTTCACATGATAAAAATTTGGTTTTGTATCACTGCAAGTGTGACAAAGGAAAAGCTTATTTTACAGTGGCATTAGTAATCTTTTTAAAAAATCATTCTGAAATTAAGTCACAAAAGTAATGTTCATTTAAACACTTTCATCAAAAAGGTAATTAAAATGAGGAAGCTAACTTTATTTCTGTAACTCTTAATCATAATTTTTTGACATTAACTGAAAAATAATTTAATTATTATTATTCTCTTATTTGCTTCTTATTAATACTTAAGTTGATCCATCATAGATTATGTCCAGATTTAATGCTATTACATTGCTATAAAATCTTTGCTTTTCTTCCAAAATTATTGCTACTTATTTTGACTTTATTAGCTAGCTGACAGTTAGTAACTAAATTATACACCTAATAATACTGCCATAGAATGTTTATGATGCAAGTGTAGTATCTCAATTTCTCAGACTAAATTTTGTTTTTATTAAAAAGCATGTTTTTTATGTTGAACATATGGCAAGGTTTTAATACCTTTAAGAATATAACAAACTGTAATAGTTCAGTTAGTTTTACTTTATAAAAGAAACAGAAATTGTGTGCATCTTTTGTATTTTTTTCTGAATGATATTTGAATAAGTTCTGACATCATTATACTCACTAGTTTTTTTACATGCATTTAATTTGTGATTTAGAATTTTAACACTGAAACTGAATCAAGAGAAGTGTTCATTGATGTTAACTGTGTAAACTTAAGTGTTACTGAAATTAAGAATTTTAAATTTCCAAAAAGTCACCTGGAGGGCTCCCACGTGGCCCATGGCCTCTTGATTTGTCTCTCTGAAACAAAGGGAGCATGCTTTCTGCTTTCCAAAATCTTTTAAATGCAACTTTGGAATGAAAACTCAGTTGCATGGTGAAGGAAATTTTATGTCTAAACTTTTTGCTATTGCCACCAAAAACGCTGTCAAATGCAAGGCCACCAAGAATATTTTCTGAATTATTGACAATCATGCTGGACATTTTTTCTTCTGACTTGAAACCATAACCTGAAAATTCAACAGAGAAGAATAACTTAAATCTGGACTATCATCATTATCATTGACACAGCAGTAAGTAAATGATTTCTGTATTTGGAAAAAGATCGGAGGCAGTTAAAAATACTACCCAATTAAGACATCTGTAGTCTGTTGGGTAAAATAATTAAAAGCATTTTAGCTATTGGTACCTGCCAATTTCTTTAACAAGAAACCTTTATCATTTAAGAACTGAATATTATTATCAACTTGTCAGTTGCTTAAAACCAAAATATTTCCATGAGAGAATTCCCAGTCTGTGTAAAAAGATATGTGGAAAACAAAGTAATAAAACCTACACTTTTGTTCAACTAAGTTTTCCAGAAAAAAATATTATAAAATCCAGAAATAAATGCATGAAAGGAAAAAAAAACAAGATGTAATCAAATAATTTTATTCAGTCAATTTAAAAAAAAAAAAAATATATATATATATATATATTTTTTTTAAAAATAGGCTTAACAAATCCCTGATGTACAAGATATATGAATATATAAATATGCAGTAGGACCTAAAATGGGATAAACTATGTAATTGGGTAATAAGCAAGATGAATAAAAATATTAAGTTAATTAAAGAAATTATTAGAATAGAGGCATTGAAGTTGGTAGCCAATGCAAAAAAATAACTATTTGAACAATAAAGGATTCTAGTTATTTTGAGTAAGTGGAAAAGCAAACTTCACTTTGTAGCCTTATATTGGAGATTGTGAAAAGATTTAACATAAATTTTAAGAAGGTAAATAAAAAGAATTTCAGTTTTTTGTTCTTCAAAGCTACAATGGGTCATGATTTAAAACTTAACATAAGATTTCCTACTCCTTAGTAAATTAAAGCAGCTTATTAGAAAGTGGAAAAGTATTATTCAAGGATACATATAAAATATTTACAATTTATTACAGCACATTTGGAAAAAAATTTAGATTGCATAACAAATATGAAAAAAGAACAGTCTTTTTTAACTGTTAAAAATCTTGGCATTAAAGTTTACTGATTGTACACTAGTTTATAATTATTATGGATTCAAATATTTTCTCTTTGTCTGAAAGAATAACTAACTTGATGAAGCACCAATAATTATGAAGAATTTATAATTGAGATACTATTCTTTATGTGAAAGAAATATTAAAGTATTGCAAGTATTCTTTATATTTAATACATGCTTTAAAGTCTACAAAAAAATCTGCCCAAAGTTAGATGGCTGGACAATTAGCTAGAGTGATCTCTGATGTTTTTGCTTGAATTTTTTTTATCCATGGAAAACAACTGATTTTATTTACAGCACAGAAGAATATTACAAAACTGCATTTGGTTTAATTTTAAAATTATTTGGAGGCTATTTTAATTTTTTTTTAAATGTTTTTTTGTTTTTTAGTATTTTCATTTTATTATCAACACGAAAAATTCTCTATAATTGTGATTTTAATATATAAAAAGCAACATTTAGGTTGCCGCATTTGTTTTATCAATCTTTAAAAAAAATAAAGAGAAGGCAAGGTGTTATCATCAAAGACCAATGAAGAAAACAGAAAACAGTTTTAGTGTAGTTACCTTCTACAGTTAGCTGATTTTCCAATTGACTCTTGACCTTCTTCACAACTTCTTTGTCAGGTGCATAGCCAAGCTCCATAATTTGCAAATCTTTGTTTGAAAAGTAAGACCCTAACCCCTTAGAAAAGTTACTGTTGTTGCAGGGTTCCAATACTGTGCTGTTAAATTGTTGAATACTTGTAATATTGACCTGAATTATGACTAGCAAGGCGGCAAAGATTCCAGTTAAAGCAATTATAAAGAATGTAAGAACTGGTTTTTGTTTTGTTATTATTATCCAGTTTTTCCATAGCAAAAGCAGTAACTGTCTTCCTTTAGCCATGTGCTTATTCTAACTTCACAGGTAGTAAACTGAAGTTTGTTTCAGGGAAAACACCTGAAAATAAACCAATTATCAACTTTAGAAATTTAGTGCTTCTGAAATATTTGCTAATAGTAGTAATAGTTTTACACAAAAAGGATGCTCTCTCAGACAGACAGAGAGAGTGTGTGTGTGTGTTTGTAAACATTTAAACACATTATATGTACATATAAAAATGTTCAGATGAAATCTGGCTAAAGATAAAAACACTAATTGTATCCGGCTGATCTTCACATGAACATCCCTAGTATATAAACTACTACATACCTCAATTCGTTTTCTTAAACACTTATTTTCAGGGTACAGAAGCAAGCACTGTCAAGTTTGTTTTCTAGCTAAATAAAAATTTTTTAAATAGGGCATAGTGAAATAGTGGGGAAAGCAAGGGAATTTATGAAATAAAATCAACTGAGCTTTCATCTAAGCTCATGATTATCAACCTATAACACATCAGAAGTATCTCGTAACAAGTGCTCATTCAGGTTTCTGTTTGTTGCTAGTTTAACCCGTTAAGGATTATGCTCTTATTTTTGGAGAGGCTGCTAATGATCCTAACAGAATAATCTTGTAAATATACGTTTACAATGTAGCTGTACAGCTGCAGTTCCCAATCTTTTTTCTCAGTGTAACCCTATCAACATAGACAAATTCTTGTGACCCCCAACTTCCAGAACCATCGGGGAAAGCTTAAGCATGCATCTTGCTAGGAGGGTCTGGAAGAATGCTTTGTAGCTTCATATGACTTTTTAAATGGTGAACCCACAGATTCACCTTGATAAATATTAAATAAATCTTTCTTCTTTTATATTATTAATCATTACTTGCTGTATTGCATGTATTTTTTAAAAAAAATTGCAGTTCAAATATACACATACCAGGATGTTTAGTTAATCAAATTTAATTATAAAATAATGTTTTTTTTTTATTACTCTATCTGACTGATGCGATGAATTGCTTAGCATAATCAATACAGCTTTTCAAAAATTAAAACATACTTATCTTGTCTCTTTTCCTCCACTCAGGACTTGCTTTTAAAAAAAATAAAGAAAAACAAATTCCATACTTTGAAACTTTGATCTGATAGTCCTTGGAATTTGTTGACATTAAAATGAATTCATCAGAAAGAAGCAACCAACAAAAACAAGACTGGTGAGCTTTAAATTGAAAGTAGAGTACAATGTAATGAAAACAAAATTAGATTAAAACATGGTTAAAGGCAAACATTAATTATTCATATTTTCCCTGTTTGATTTAATACATGGAATCCAAGTGCAGCACAGTTTATACGAGATCTCCAAGGAAAATAACTGATTTTTAACGAAAATCATTTTGTAATATGAACCCACTGTTCATTTATACCTGACGACTTTTAGTTATTTTAACTGCAGATATTGGGAGGGAGAACTTCCCGAAGATCCGCCAGATGAGATATTTTAGCCTAAAACCCATTGCTGAAAATTTATTAGTAGACGACCAATTAAAGTTAATAAAGAATTTTGTGTATCAGCAACTAGTCTATTTTTGCATAAATACTTGTTAAAATTAAAACAGAAATACCTTAGGACTCACGTAATTTACAAAAGCGCAATCACTTTAACCCTGCGACGCTGAAATAACAGTTCATGCACCAGATATTCTGAAGACAATGGAAAAGTTGAGCCTTATTAAAATTAAGCAATTCAGAACTGTTTCTCGCTTCTCCTAGTACTTTAAATCTTCATTTATCAAAATTCGATTTTCCTACCGTAGCTCGCTAACGCCATAACCGTAACTGACACCAAGACGCTTCTACAAACGCTGGACGCGCCAACGACCACGAACGCGCACCGGGAAAACGGTTACTCGCAGTTTTTTCCCGTTCTTATAGTTAATGTTAAAATGTAAGTGGAACATTTTAAATTTTATTCGTTAATTTCCTAGATTAACTTTTAATTTACTTTTAAAAAATCGACACATCTTTTTTTTTTTTTGTGGTTGTGGTGCTAGTGTGGGCAGGGCGTGTTTTTCCCTCTCGGAAGGGGTTAGGTGGGGCCGGAGCCCTCGAATATAATAATCCCCTTCGGCGGTCTTATGATCCCCGACTCGAGCCTGAGGACCAGGTTGGTGATTGCTCCTCCAGCTACGAGCTCGCAGGCCCATCGAGACGCCAATGCCGGCTCAACGGAAACATTAATCCCTAGGGCAAGAAAGCGGGAGGCCTGGTCAGGGACCAGGGCGCGCCCTGAATTTGCGTCCGGGCAAAACAACTGTTGCTATAGCATCCATTTCCTGTTAAATCATACGATTCCCTTAATCCTACTTTTTTTTTTAATTATTGCCCAGGAGCCCTGATTTGGTGATGTGATGAGCGTTTGCGTCCAAAGTTAAAACAACAACAACAACAGTAATAAAGCGGTTTAAAAAAAAAAGAATAAAACGGTTCCGTCTACTTACAGAGTTGGTGTTAAACCAGAATTACGCCTGGGCTGTTGATTTTCTACCGTTCAAGTTGACAAACAGTCCGAGAAAAATCTCTTTTCCGTGCATAAATTCAAAGTTACTTCCCAGACGACACCCGGGCTGGGAGATGAGGTAAAACAGAAGTGAAGATCGAGTAATCGATGATATCACGGCGCGTGATCGCTTGCATACCTACAAGGTTTCAAAATAACTCGTTGGCATTGCTATCATTCAATTCTATTTAGTTTGCTATATGTCACTTGTTAGCAGACTTATGCTCTTGATTATTTGGTACAGTTCTTTCATTTCATAATAATAGTATGTGATAACCTTTCCAATAGTACTATCTGACTTTGATTACTCAGTTAGATGATTTAGACTAGAGAAATGAACGAACTGTCAGCAGGGGGTCTGACACAGAAGTTGCAGATTTATAAGCTTTGCAAACCAGTAGAAGTCAGTCTGAAAGTCAAGATCTCCAAATTAAAATGTTTGCTAAGAACTATTCACCAGATAAGGCTTCAAGCCTTTAACTGTACTGTCGTCTTAATGGCAGGAGATAAAGATTAAAACTTGCAAACAAGGAATAGTTTTTGTTTTTTTAATTCATCCAAGTTTTTATGTAGATTTAAGTTACATCATTTGATTTGTATATTTTCTTCATTTCTAATTTTGTTTTTCTCATATGTTCCTGCTACAAGGAAAATGATGTAAACGTTTGTTTACCGCTGATACCTGCTTATAAGTCGATCCCGCCTCTCTTAGACAAGCCAATAGTAACTTTGTTATGTCAAAGACAGCGTTCAGCTGGTCAACTGCTTGCTTTGGAAACAAGTGCCCAATGGGCAGCTGCTGGACTTTTCCCCCCATTGGTGGGGGCAAAATGACAAAAAAATGTGCAGGATAAATTAGTACGAGGGTTTGACAAAATGATACGAAGTGCGAGGAATGTGCCTAGTGATGAAAGCATACTGTCAAAATATTAAAAAAATATTAATGTTTTTTTTTTTTTCCCTATCAAATATATTTGATTTTGATCAATACTTTTTTAAACTTAGAAATACTTCTTGGGATTCATTTAGAATTTTTAATTAAATTTTTTTGATGTTTATATGCTTCCTTTGTTATCGTGCTACACCATCAGAGCTCACAATAACAAAAAAAACGAAACAAAAAATGCATTTTTATTCAATACAAAATGTAAACATTTTTGGTCTTGTCCAAATTTATCATTACACTATCACCATTAACTTTCTGGGAGAGGGGTAGTTTCCCTTCTTTGCAGACACCCATGCTTATCACTATTTTAACAAAGACCCCTTTGTCAGAGGTCTATTTTCATTTTGTGAATGTATAGATAAAAATTTACAGATTCTAATGTGATATTATAGTTTATTGTGATATGTAATAGAAACAAACAATGAGATATTTCTTGCTTTGATATAAAACTCATTGTGTAAAATGAGTTGAGTGTACACCTGGTTTTTCTAGTGTCATTCTCTGAAATGAATATTCTCTTTCTACAGCTTACTATTATGTGCTAATTTATGCAAAATACTTCTCATTTCAAAGATGTCTTTACTATCCTATACAAACACACACCTGTTACCTACTTTTCATAAACTGAATGCATTTTTAACAAGTTACCTTAATATTAGTAAGCCATTGTATGATAAGACTTTTAAAAAATTAATTGAAATAAAATTAGTCAGAAATTGGCTTCATTGACAGTAAACCTTTAAAATTAAAACTTAAATACATCATTTTACAACAATGTAGCTTCTCATCTAAAATGGTTACTATATTCAGATGATATCCTAACTAATCTAAACCGCCACCCCACAAAACAACAAAAACTGCAGAGTAAAAAAAGAAAAATTGCTTAGCTTTTTATCATTAGCTTATTTTAAGGGGCCTAAATGAACAAATTTGATTAACTCTTCATTAAAATCTAGTTAAGATATATAGAAAATCTAGTAATTTTTCTTTTTTCAAATAGATGAAATGCTAATCTTTGCCTGTACAAAATTTTACATTTGAACTGGATTAGTCCAAGAGTTTACCTGTTCACTTGACAGAAAAAGTGATTTGGAGAAAGCATTAAGTTAACTGGACATTTAGCTTATATCAGTCACTTGAATTAATGGATTTCCTGATGCTAAATGGTATTTTACAAAGCAAATACACAGCTGATATTCTAAAAGTATTTATACTACTTAAAGATGAACATTTCAAAATGGTTTTATAAGATTCATGGAGGGAGATAATGCAGCCTTGAAAATTTGTTCTTTTAAATTTCTTTTTTTTTGAGAATGTAAAAAAAAAAATAAAGCAAACAAAAACACTACATACGAAACCAATAGAGATATACTGTAATAATTAGAGCAGCAAGTATTTAAAACATGTATGGGGTTACACATACTAAAGAAAAGCCTAGTTTGAAAACCATTTACTCTTCCTACTTCTGCTTAACTTGGCAAAGCCTCCCCAAAAGACAGATATTTTTCTAGTTATTTATTTATCCCTAATGTAAAAAAAACAAAACAAAACAAAACCAATATGTATATTGCACAGGTGGTTCTGTGATATGTTTTTAAACAGTTGGTTTTGTTTTTTATAATTCAGTGTGATTCCAATAGTTGTATCAATTGGAAGTACATGTAGGGTTAACAATAGTATCTGGGTTAAATTGTTTGGTATGAAACCGGTAAACAAAATTCACAGTTTGAAAGTATGATGTAAACTATTTCTTTAAAAAAAGAGAAGAGGATTTGATGTTATAATCTATAGCTTCTTTAAAAAGTTGAAAGCATTTTAAGTATTTCTCAAAACGAATAGTCTTAAGCATGTTAGATCATATACTATAAATTGGAAAATCCCATGAGTTTAGGGAACATAACTATTGCGAAAAGAAAACAGTCATCACACCCAATCCAGAATAGATAGAATTCTTTTCCAATAAATCTTTTCATTTCTATTTTTCAGGCGAGAGCTATCTGCCGAAGCTGAGATGCTTCCTCTTGTTTTTGTTTGGTTGCGACACAAACCAGGAGCAGTCTGTCTATGGACACCGGTAAAAATAACTCGCTCTCAAAGGGGTTCGCCATCTCTGCAAGCACCCAAGAAAATTATCGCACAGCCTGTTTCACTTTTACCATTCCGCAGACGTGGCCTTCTGTTCCTAAACAAAATAAGCTTAAATAAACTACGTGAAAAGGCTATTAGTCTACAGTCAGTCGGGGTCGGGTCTATCTTCATAGGTTTTACACGGTCCCTACCAAAATAAAATATTTAGAATTTTCTTCAAAAACTATTATTCACATATTAACTTTTTACGCGGAGTCGATAACAAACCAAGTGAACTTTTTCCGCCGAATACTCATTCATATTAAAAAGAAAGGAAAGAAAAACCTCTCATCTCCAACGAAGTACAGTAGTATGGAATACAAGGAACAATTGTTCTCGATTTCAGCGCCTGCATTTCGTAATTCAGTCAGCAGCAAATCAACATAATATTTAGTGTTTGCTTATGATTTCTAAATCTGATTTGTTTAAATAATATTTCATTACATTTAACGAAAACAGTAAAAAGCTATTTAAAATATATGTATATATATTTATATACATACATATTTGTATCTATATTTTGCAAGACATTTATGATCTTAAGGGACTTTGTTGTTTTTGTTTTAAGGGAGATCACTCTTGTTTGTTTTGTCTTGCGTTGTTGCCAGCGTTTACAAAGCGGCCGCATCGGCGGGCACAGTTTGTATGTCTCCTGTGTATAAGAGGATGTGGAGGTTTTGAAGGATCTTCGAAGGCCAAACACTTGTGTCGTTACAACTATGACGTAGGTGCGATGGACGTTTTCGAACTGACGGAGCAATGCAACTCGGCGAATACTGCATCATCAGGCGGAAGCCAGGGAGGAGCAACAGCAGCTACGTCTGTGTCGGTTGCTGCTTCTCCCCAGCCGAGGAGACGGCATGGCCAGCAGACCGGGCGGCCGCACTCGTCCGAGACGACTTCGATCAGCAGTGGCATCATCAAGGCATCTGTCGATTCAGCGAAAGGGGACACGTTCTGTGACTGTTACGCACGAGGCACCGAAAAGGACTGTCATTGCGGAGAGGAGGATCTGTGTAAGTTGTGCGTGCAGGGTTAGGGATGAGGGCGAGGAGGATGGATACTTCGGCGGCCAGCTAGCATTCACATTAATACCATTACTGATTTATAATTAATAATACTCCATTAGTCTTCGAGGCCCTGGTTTGGATTTTCTTTTGCTTAATAGTAGCATATCCATTTACGACATATGCAGTTTAGTCGTTTCAAAACTCCCAGGCGAACAGAGTCAATAAGCTATGTAGCAACACCAGTTAATTACGTAGCAATTATGACGAATATTTTCTACGGGTTTCCTTTGAAGGTATAAATAAAAATCAGGATCGGAATAAATAAGCTAACTAACATAACTAAATATTACAGCTTCCACCAAATATCATCCCGTTACTCGAAATTATTTATAGGCCATTGAAAAATAAATAAAAAATTTACAGAATGGTGCTAGTCCGGGGGTGGTACTTGCTGCAAATATTAAGTAGTTAAAAATTATACAAAAATTGAATGAAAAAAATTAAACAAGCTAAGGTGATTTTGTAGTAAACATTGGTGTTGGATATCAAACCTAAAACTTGTTACGCATACACTGAATCTGACGTTACGAAGGAAAAAATTTGATCCGTTCAAAGACCAGATTTAAAAATAAGGAGTTCATCGAATATTTGATGTGTCTTTTCACCAGAAAAGGGTGAGGAAGTTCCAGTGGCTGAATAATTAAACTAATCATTGTTATTATTAATAGAGTTAAGAAAAATAAAAAAAAGATTTAAAAATTGATAAAGCAGTATATCTAGACAGATTGTGACCTAGGGTTCTACAACTTGGAGATGGGAGTATCAGTTATCCCTATTGAAATATCAAATAGGAGATGGGTAAGGATGCTGAGACAAAAGCATTTTTTGGGAAGTTACAGACTAATAAGTTTAATATTGGCTGTGACTCATATTGATCAACATAGGTTTTAGCCACAAAAAGTCTTTTGGAAGTTGTAAAATATCTTCTGGGGAATAGTACAATTTGGCATTTCACACCAACTTAGAAGAAAAGATATATATATTTTGTATTTAACCCAAAATATTTGTTTTTACAACATTTTATTTGTTTAGTTTCCATGATAACCTTGCAAGTCCATTATATATGCAAAACACTAGCCCAGTTTTCTCAGTTCAACAAAATTGTAACTATTTATTTAATTTGAAGAAAACACTTGTTTGAATGCTATACCATAAAGATTTTGCATCTTTTTCACCAGCTTTATTAGTAAACCATTTTCTTAGTTTTTTAGATTTTGCAAATCATAAAATATGACAGATTTACCCAAAAACTAATGCAGTTAACAAAATGTTCCCACAACCTTGCATTTGACAGCTATAGACAGACCTCAAATCTAAGGCACTGTCAGAAAATGATAAATAGGTTAAAGATCCAAATTAGGAAAAAAAAACATTAATAACCAGCCATAGTGAAATACTGATTTAAAAAAAAAAAATTGTTTATGAATGTTAGATATCAAAATAACTTGATTAGATGATAAAATTAAGAGTGACAATATCATACTTGAATTTTAGTAAAGTTTTTTGGCTACCATATAAGGGCAGGCTTGGCACAAGTGATTAGATGATTTGTTAGCCAGTAAAAGGAGGTATAGTACAGTTTTAAATGTTATCACAATATGACTGGTGGTTCCCCCTAAAAAAAATGAGATCAGCATTTTACTATTAATCGGTGATGGCATTGAAAAATTTGTTGATGATACCAAGAGAAAAATAGAGCAAAAGTTTAAGGATCAATCATCATTCTCCATAAATGGCTATACAAGTTGGGTGACTGACTTTGAGCACAAGGTGAAAGATCTGGAGTGACCATGGATAAGTCACCACTGATTATAGGAAGTTTTTGATTAGAGGGAAAGCCGATAATGTTGTTCATGAGGTCAGAAAAACTTCACATTATTAAATATTTTGACATAGCAAAAACACTTAAGTGGTTCAAAAAAGTATTTATTTATTACAAAAAAACTGAATACAGAAATCAGTATTTGGCATAGACAATGTTTATAATCTCTCATGTTCTTTATCTTTATCACTTTAATAGTGAAGCTGAAAAATCAAATTAATTTATCTTGCACTTTCTAAAGATTTCATGAGGTCATTTAATGAGTTATTATTCAAGGATGTTCTACATTTTGATACAATGTGACTTTGGGTTGAAAACTCTTTCACATTGTACACTTGACAGAAGTATGGTCAAAATAATCTTCAGTAAGGTGGTGATAATATTTGGCAAGTACTCCATTTTTTTTTTTTACTGGTCATGACAGTGGCACCACATTACCAAGCACAGTCAGCATACTGATTTAATGTTTAAATTCTAGCTCATCCTGTACACAGCCACCAGTCATATCAGCATTAGCTGTTGCTTTAGTTATCTGTACATTGAATTAAAAATACAACTGATTTTACATCACTTTTTGAAACAAAAATGTATGCAACTGCAAATATTTGCTAATCTGTCAGTACTTTCACCATTTAGACAAATCTGTATCCCTCATGTCTGATACTGCCTGATCAAGAATAGTGTCTTCCAATGTGGCTTGGAATTTTGGGATGCTTTGATGACTGCTGTAATTGATTTCACCTTTTAGTCCTTTTGATTTTAATGTCAAAATTTAGGGAAGAACCTCTTAGGTATTTCCTTTCATTACTGCATCAAGATGATCCTGGGCTAAAAAAACAACAAAAAAGAAAACAAAGCAAATTTTAAAAAAATCAATGAACAATTAAAAGTACAAAATAGATAAACTTGTTCTTAAAATAAAATGGAACATTTGGTTTTTATTTTTAGTTTAGAAACATTTATTAGAATATCTTGCAAGGCCAGAAAGAAATTTAAGAAAAAAAACATGGAGTTATCTCCCTTGTTAATGTTGGATTGAGACGGTAGTTACCGTTTTAATGTGTATTTTGATTTCTTTTACAGTTCAGTATCACTTAGATGGTTTGAAAAAATGGCAATACTTTAATTATTCATTGGGACAGTAAAAAGTAGCATTTATACAGTATAAAAAGATACCGGTGTTTTGTTTTTTCCCGTCTGGATTTAGTAACTAAGTATTATTTTTAGCAGTCTGTAAACAAGTGATGCAGTGAATAGAACAGCTAATGCTATCTAGAAAGACATTTTGAGAAAGATCATATGTTTATGGAAGTTTGGAGGAAATGGAACAGTCAAAACAATTTGAAGTGATTTTTGACTGCTGAACTTTTTATCAGATAATCATAATTTTAAGTATAATAAAATCACTGGGTGGGTGTTGAGGGTTGAAGAGGCAGCTAATACTTTGGGTTTACATCTTTAAATTTTCATTTTTCCAATTTTGTTTTCTTATTTTAGTTACTTAAACATCATCCCTTATAGATACTAGTTCAACTTATCCAAGACTAGATGTAAGCTTGTGACTTTCTTTGTAAGAGTGGCTGATGCATAGAACAGTTTGTACAAATAAGTTAAGGGATTTGTTTCTATAAATACATTTAACAGTGCTTGCCATGGCTAATTTGAGTTTACAAGAGATCTATGTATGTCAAAAATTGTTAGTGCTTTGACTGCTGTTGAACTAATAGTACCTACCTTACTGTTATAGCAGGATGTTTAAATCTTGTAATGTTTGTAGAAGCAGCAAAATATAGATGGGTAGATAGGTCTAAACACTTTTTATTATTTATTCTTTATTGCTGCTGAGCTGATAGTAAATGAAGGGTATGCAACCAAGGTAGAAAGTTAATGAGAAAATATGCTGGTTGAAAAAAAAATTTTGTATCTATGGGATATAGAGGCTTTAGGATTTAGCATCTGAGAGAACCCATCTGATATAAGTGTTTTCAGTGGATTAATAGTTTTTTTTAAACTTCATGAAAATGATTTTCTGTTAATGAATAGAAGAATAATTATGTACTTTGTATATTTTTTGTTTTGTTTCCCAGATTTTGAATGGGTCTGGGACGACTCTACAAAATCTTCTGCCAGTGTGTTAAAGCAAGATTCTCGTGAAGTCCTGTTCCACATGGACTATAGTTGTGGAACGGCAGCTGTTAGGGGCTCAGCAGCCATGAAGGATGAACAGTATTATTGGGAAGTCAAAATGACCACACCCGTTTATGGAACAGACATGGTAGGTAACGCCTCACTTTGTGGTTTACTGAACTTACTGAACAGTTACCAAGAGAACAAATTATTAAACTCTATATTTTGTTTGATTATGTTTTGCATTGTTCGGTGATTATTTGACTACAAGATTTTCTGGCAGTATAAATTTTAAACTGTTAATTGTACAGATGGTTGGTGTGGGAACATCCAATACAGATCTAGACCGATACCGCCACACATTTTGTAGCATGCTGGGCCGTGATGCAGACAGCTGGGGTCTTTCGTACACAGGGCTGATACATCACAAGGGGCTCAAGCAGCATTATTCATCAAAATTTGGTCAAGGGGCCATTATAGGAGTTCATTTGGACATGTGGCTTGGGACTCTGTCTTTTTATAAAAACAGGAGACCTTTGGGTAAGTTAGTGAGATTTTTTTCAAAATCTAGCCATTGAAGGTGGTATAATTTTGTTCTGTTAAGTATTGCACATTCACATTGCATATAAATAATTAGTACCAAATGTATCTTAGTGCTTTAGACTCATTGAGTGATGCCAACTTTATTAGTTATTGGTTTTTAATTCTAGTGCTGGCTGGTCTAGATTTTGATTTAGAAAAGCAATAATAGTATAATCTTGCTTTATATTTAAGAAAAACAGTATGTGTGAACAGACTGGTTGATCTGAGATTTAAGAGATTATTTCTGTTGTGCGTGACACACACACACACACACACCACACACACACACACACACATCTCTCTGGATGGATTATTTTCTTGAAGTAAAAATAAAGAAAATTAAAAATGTTTTTTTCAAAAACCATAGGGCTCTTTACATTGAAGTGGCTGCAGTTTTTTTTAGAATGAATCATTAAAAAAAAACTAGCTAAAATTGTGTAAAAAGTTGCTTAAAAAAAGAATACAAATATATTCTAGTGTTTATAACAAACAAATATAAGAAGTAATAAATTATCAAATTAATAAAAGATAAAAGATATTTCTGTCTAGCTTTTCTCGACCACTCCTTTTGGGAACTGAGTATACGTTCCCTTTTAAAATTACATTGCAATAAATTTGAATGTAGAAAAGCTGTAAGGACTTGCAATTCATTACTTTAACCAATATGTCATCTAGAGAAGTTTTAGTTATATTAATGCCTCATTAATTTTGATGGCACAAATGTTGTTAGGGCGAATGCAGTTTTTATTCCTATAATAACTTCAACGATGATTTGTAGGAAGATGACAAAAGCAAAACAATATGAAAACAAAAATAAAGCTGTAAGTTTCGATTAAGATATTTGAATATTTGACAGCTTTCCTCTCTATTGAACAATTCACTGAGACGAGAAAGTTAATTCTGTCAGAAAGTTTATTCTTTTGGAAGTAGAAATATGAAAGTTTTAAATATTTTGACATTTATAAAATTTGTTTCTTTGTATAATCAGGAGAATTGTATATGTGTTAACAAAACATATTCTACTACTTATTGAATATCATACTCTGTTTTGAGTAATGTAAAAATTATGTCAACTAAGTTGTTATTTTCAGAAAGCAGATTAGCATGAATCACTACCAGTTTATGGCAATAATGTCTTTTCTTTTTCAGGTATTGCTTATAGAGATCTACAGGGGAAAATCCTCTATCCAGTTGTGTCATCAACTGCAGCCAGAAGTGGGATGAAAGTGATAAAATGCCAGTCTTTTCGAACATCATTACAGTTTATGTGCTGTCAGGTGCTGAGGAAGTACATCCCTGCTCATCTCAATGTATTGAAAGTTGTGGATCTTCCTCCGGGGCTGCGGTGTTTTCTTGAAAATAACGTGAGCTGGCTCTTGCAGCCATGCTGTTCTCCTTCCGAAGATTATTCTGGGGCAGGAGTTAAGCGCTCTTGTTCAGAGTCCCTTGACTATGATACTGATGATGACAGGCGAAAACGGCGCTGTCTAGACCCCACGTTTTTACCCAGACAGATGTCTAAAGAAGAAACATGAGGACCATCTACTTTGAAATGAGTCAGAAAGACAGTACTAAAGGTTTGTAAGTTTTGTAATAGTGAGTCGAAGGAAGTCGTCAGTTTCACTTGTCTTGTCTGTGTCTTTTGTCCTTTTTAAATTATCATTTTACCAGCTAATCTCTTGATAATTTAAAATTTGTCATTTTGAAAGAGATTAAGATTTTGTTATCTCTGAATCTTTATCAGTAGTGAATACTTTATATTATGCATTTTGCAAAATTATGTCCCTATCAGCTGCCAGTACCATTTATTAAAAAAATTTGTAATCATAAATGAAGCCCCACTATTTGGGTTTAGTTTATTAGCTACAAGGAGGCAAGAAGCCATCACACAAAGGCCCACAATGCAATTCTTCAGTTGATTAATACTTTCACTATTAAGCACTTGCTGGTAATTTATTCCACCTGTCAACAAATGTACTAGACAAATTTTCTGATGTTCAATCATGCTGGAATTTGAACTAATTTGTAATTATGACCTCTAGTATTAGTGAAATAGCTGAAACATTTGTTTCTATCCACAGTCAAAACATTTTTTGATTACTGAAAAAAAAAAAAGTGCCTTCATATTTTGCAGATTTCCTGAAGACACATCTAGGAAAAAACAGAAAACTGCAAAATCTGCTGGGTGCTTCCATTATAGTTTACATAAGCTATCATTGCTGCCTTACAATAAATATTTAAAAATCGTGTTCATTAAATCAGTAGTGGTGATTAGATATTTAAACAAGCACCAAATGGTTACTTTATAAATATTTCGTTGTCTTGTATTGGGATAGATAATAGCTCTAATAAACTTTACTATTTTGGTTCCTTAAAATTGCAACTATTTCTTTATCCTGGGTGAGGAAATTGTATGGTGGCTACCTTCTTAGAGTTCACTAAAACTATGATGATGTATATATGTACTGTATGTGTGTAACTTTTATCTGTTTGTTTATTTACTGTAACATCTTTATACACAAGTTGGTTCAGAAGTATGATAAAACATCAACATTTTTTTTGTTGACATGTTAAATGTTTATAGTAGCTTGTAGAGCTGTTACAAACTATAGGAAAATAACTGATTTGTATGCATTTTCCTAAGCAATAAACATTTAGTTATTATGCATAGCAGACAGGTGGACACTGTCTGGGTTTGTTAGGAACTCTGTTAGACCTCGGCTCAAATAAAGAATGAAGTAAACTGTGTGTTACTGCATTTTTCATTCAGCAGCTAGGCTTCCATGAGTTTATAGAATATCTAGCTAATTAGGTAGAACAACAGAGAACGTTTAACCCATCAGTTTTAGTAATTATACATATTTTTATCTTCTAAACTATATATGCTTTCTGCTCATACAAACTTACTGAGGGAAATCTCTCCAAGCAGTATTTTTTTTTTTTTAAGAAATAAACTGTCCATATTAATTTAATGGTTGAGTAATTTTATTTTTCTATTAAATATTAAGATTGTTGTAAGATGCAAAGTTCTGAAATTGTGTTTCATAGCTTTTGCCTTATATACATTTCATTTGTAAATGACTTCTAAAAAAACCGGTAACTAACCAACCTGGAAGTTCTTTTTATATAGTTTCTCTCCCTCTTGCTTATGTTAAAATTAATCCACTTGCACGTATCACCCATCTTTAATGCACTGCAAGCAAGATTCGTTAGTTCATCAACTGTTAAACAATGCATTCCAACCTTAATTAATTAACGAACTCATTAAAAGGAGTGTGGGAGAGAAAGAACAGCTACTTTCCATCTTTCTGCTCGCTTTCATTTCTAGCTCTACAAAGAAAATAAACAAACAACAATGAAAAGTAAGAATAAAAGATTTTATTTCATCCATTGTTTTCTTGGTAACTGACCACTGCAGTCAGTAGATGAACATTCCTCACAATTCCTAGTGTACAAGTCACCACAAACGTATTGTTGATACGCACATTCTCACAAGAACTCTTGCTGACAGACATGGTTAGCTCTATTACACAGGCAAATCCTGGCAGCCATGTTTGGATCCACATGGCTGTCCTTCACCTGGCGACTTCTCTTTAAAAGGGGACTTTACATGAAAAACAAAACAATACTTTAGCATCTACTTTATTAAACAAGATGTGTTGAGATCGTTGAGAATAAAACAAATATCCAAATGCTATTTGTAAGTAGCTAGTTTTTACATTGTATTCACAGCTGCATCCATTTGTCATTTTCAGAAGGAAAGCAAAATCTTAGTTATAACTGACTTTGCTTTTCAGAAAGGAAATCTGCTTTATTATGTTTGTTAGTTAAGTACAGCTAGAAGCAATTTTTTTTTCCTTGAAAGCCAGGAGAATTCTGTGATCTCCCTTTGTCTACTAAAATTTTTTTCTTTTTTGTGAGCAAATTTGCAAATAGCTAGAAGTGATCGCTGCTCTGCAAGGTCATCAAAACTACATTTTGTAAATTACACACGGAAATAGCAACAAACATACCGAGTCTATTGTAAATCTAGGTTGATGATATTATGGATCA
The DNA here is from genome assembly GCA_018389105.1 of Nautilus pompilius. Lineage (NCBI taxonomy): Eukaryota > Metazoa > Mollusca > Cephalopoda > Nautilida > Nautilidae > Nautilus > Nautilus pompilius. The sequence goes on from JACATO010001069.1 coordinate 570,917, forward strand.
ATAAAATTCAATGTCTAGACATATTTCTGCAGCTGGAGATTAATATGTTGATTTCTGTATGAAAGTTCTATAATAAAACAACAGATTCAACAAATGTTTCTTTTTTTCCTTATAATTTAACTTTAATAGTAGTTGCACTTTCAGAGTATTTTATTTGTGACGTCACTCGGTTTGAGAGGGCAAAAAACTTCCACTACCTTGTATTACTGATAGATACCAAATGTATTAATTGCATTATTCCCAAAAAAAAAAAAAAGCTTCATTAAAATAACTTATAAAGAGTTCAAGACTGTGGATCCAAACATTTGCCTGTGGGTTTGCTGAAAACAGCCAATCCTGTCCTGGGACAGGCAGATTCCAGCAGAGTAGACAAATGAACAAAGACTGTTGATTGAGCAAACCAAAGCCACACATTCAACATAGGAGTATATCATGCTAAGTACAGGTTAAACCAGCTGACAAATCGTGCCTGTCAAATTAGCATAGCTGGATAAATTATCCACTTCACTTCAACAACACAGCAGACTCAACAAGTTACTTGGTTTTGTCAAACAATCTTATGAAGTTTCGCAAGTAATCACAGTAGAAAGATCAGGAAACTCATGTTCATATACTAACAAAACATTGCAGCCAAGAATTATGTAATTTAAATTTGTTTTTATTTTGTAGTTAGCAAATGTTTAACGCTCAAATCATTTTCACTTCCCTTCCCAAACTAAACCTGGTAATAACTGTTCTATACGACTATTTTTAAAAATCTGGCCTTCAAATATTTTCATTTTTTATGGACATAAAACAACGTGTATGCTTCATGCTATAATTTTAGCACGCTGGACCAAATTGATGATATTTGACTAATAAATTGAGCAAAACAACACAGGAAAACTGGCCCTATTTAATTAGAAATGTGTAAATGTAACTTACCAAAGATTAGGGAACTATACTAAAAACATTTATACAATGCTTTGCATCTATGTACTAATTTTTAAAAAAAAAATAGAGTTTTTTTTTTTAACAAAAGGAATCCCACCCCCTCCCCCTCTGTTCCAAAATCTTGAATTAATATTGGAGTGTCTGCTATAAAATGTAGAATGGTAACTTGTACAAACACATTCAGAGATAGCAAATCTTTGACAAAGTTAAATGACCCAAGTAAACAACAAAGGAACCTTAGAATATAAATTGAATGCACTCCAAAAAACATTGATGACAGTTTGGCTTTTTGTCATTCCACTGACTAGCATAAGTTAGTACAAACAGAATCACCTAAAGCTGACTAGATATTCAGATTATAAGGAATTCACTGAATAGTTATGTAGCATCATTTTGTATTTCTGTTCCACATCTAAAGATGATGTAATTAAAGTACAAAAGACTATTTGCAGCTTTTAAGACATCCAAGATAGCCGTGTACTTAAAGCAGGCATTATGTACTATATCTACATACACACTTTAGAAACAAGTGTTGAAAATGACTAATATAAACAGCAAATATCTTTTTTACCAATAATTAATCTGGGCACTTTTAATTAAATAAGATTCCTCTTTTTCAAATTGTTTCTCCTGAGCCAAGAGAAAGTCAGTGCAAGTAAATAAGTGTCACTGATGATTTTAGACATAACTGTGGGATGTCAGGTGTAATGTTAATATTGTGTGAACAAAAAAGATAGCATTTATAATTTTGAAAAATGACTAGACTGCACATGTTGGAAGGACAAGTCAAAATAATTAGAGGGACAATACTCCAATGGTAAAGTGGGATTTATGAAAGTTACTTTTCTGAGTTCTCAAGTAGGTAAAGCAAGTGATCAGTAGATTAGTAGTAAAAACAGTGCAGTGATGTTTTCCATTCTTCGTTACCTAATTGAGGTCATTGATGGCAAAATTTTTTTTTTAATTTCTAACTTTTGCTAATCCATTGGTCACCACATCTTTAGCAGTACTGTATAAAAAGTATTTCACCACCCAAATAAACCCACACTTTGTTAGCTGAGATATACTAGTAATAGTAGATTATTCATTTCTGTAAAAAAAAAATTAATAATATGTCGTCACAAAATATAGTTCTACTATGGTGAAAATCAAAATTCTTCTTAATTGTATCTGGGTTTAAAAAAATACTTAATAAGTCATCATCTCCAAGATATTTTCTAAGACTAGTTAGTATTTACTGAAGTCAAGGGTATTCCATTTTTGCAATCTCTTCACAAAACTAGTGACTTCACTGGTGATGTAAAAGAAAGAGACCCCGACCTTGATACATTCATACCCTTTGTGATGTCCTCATCCCTGCCTCGCCCTGATAGGTCACATTAAATTACAATAACAAATTATTTTTTCCTTTGTTATCAAATTTTTTAGCTAAAATATATAATGCATGTGATTTTAAAAATTCATGTCAACTATTTTCAAAACAAAAAATCTGTAAAAATTTCCTGACTGACTTATTGTAATAAAATTTATTTTCTAAACCTAATAATCTCAAACACTTTTAGTCATTTGATTTATACTGACAGTCAAAAGGGCTTACATGAAAATCCACCCTCTCCCCTTAACTTTTGGTCATGCAAAGTAAATGTCACTGCCATAGCACAAATTTTGCTTCATAGTTGTTTCCAGTAGTGAATATTTTCTTTTAATTATTGCCCTTGAAACATCACCATCTTTCTGTTGTTGCTATGTTGGTCTCCACTTTCAAGCTAGCATTAGCAGACAGAAGTGGAGTGGGTACATAGCAGGAGGTAATAGCTACATGACAGTATCTCCAAAAAGCTTAATGAATTCTGCTATTTAGATGACTGAAGCAAAGTACAAGAAGAGAAAAGGCTGGGAGGATATGGATGAAAATATACTACAGGTTGAATGGTATCTGAATAATATCAATTTCTCATGCAAAGAAAAATTAATATCAGTTCTTTCTATAAAATTCTCTTGGTATATAAAACTAGTAATGTAAAATACAAATTTTAATACCATTATAAAATTTGCTATTAAAGACAATCTGAACATGGTACATTTCTTTTATGCAGATTCTTTTAGACATAATAATAGTAAATTTTGAAAAATTATAATGTGCATGTAGCGGTGACAAATTCATGCCATCTGTATGTTCAATATTAGTGCTTTGAAAAAACAACTGTAGCAGTATGTTGCATATTTAAAACAAACAAAAATATTTGGTAGAATATTAGTGAGGAAAAACAGTCAGACTTTACGGTAGTTACGACTTGGCAAGTAAGTTTTCTTTTATCTAGGGGAGGCAATTTAAAATCTTGCTCTCATGCGTACAAACAGATGTGAAAGACCATGAGATAACTGCATACTGTCAGGCATAGCCCACCACTATTAAAATGGAAACAAGGGATACTTTGTAATAAAAATTATTAACTATTAATCCTATTTAGAATTAACACTTGTTATATAATTTGAAGTATAATCTTTAAAAAATGAATATTATTATGAACAATGGTTATACATTGTCATGAGAGAAAAAACAAGCATAGTTTTTGTTGTGACATTCAGAAACAGCATATGGTTTTCAAAACTACTTCACTGTGATGTTATTTAATGTTTATCAAACTAAGAATGACTTATGCTGTATGAAGACACATTCAGTGCAGAAAACAAACACGAACACGTTTAACAGGCTGGAAATGCTTGTATCCCTAAAATGCTCTACTGTGATGGTGACAAGATTTTCATCAGTATGCTTGCACTTTTAAACTTTTTACCAACAAAAAACAAAATAATTCCAGCTGTGTTGTAAAAAAGAATGGAAATACTATTGTTTCAAACCAAATAAAGCTGTATAATATACTCATTTAAAATTAAGCTTTAAATGTCGGTATAAATACTTCCTAATTATCTTTGAATTAATTATGGTAAAAGCCAGATAAATAAATGTCCCAAAACAAAGAAGTTTTAATAGAATTGTGAAGATTTTTCACGAATAATGTTTTCCACTGTTTAGAGAAGTTTGTGGTCACACATTCACCAAATAACACTGCGCTGGTATACATGAACATTATGCTGAGTGAGTGATTTTACAGGTTGGGAAAGCTCAATGTAGCTTAATAGACTGACTAATAATTAACAACATGTAGCTACAAAATACAATTATTTAAATCAGACTCTTCTTCCATTAAAAAAAATATAACCCATTATGCGAGCAAACTAAAATACTGAAAATGCTGAAAAAGAATTTATCTGATACATTCTTTAGTATTTCAATAACATTTTTCAGGCAAGCTGGATTTATATTCAAAAGTAGTGATATCACAGTGCCACAGCTGAAGTATCATTTACCAACAGAGGAGGATTTATTTCACCTTGTGGCTACTGTATTCTTTATTTCAGACTTACACTCTTGAACCGCCAGGAAGGTCTTCTGGACAAGTGTAAAATCCCAATAAAAAGTCACACAAGGTACATAACTCTTACTATTCTGATGATCTCTCTTTAATTCGTAAAGCGTAACAATGTCTGCTCATATCCGTGTAGTGACAACATCCATTTTGCTTCTATGATGTCTGGTAAAAAATAATAATAATTTATAAAACTATAAAAATAACAACTAAAAGATTGATTATTTTTTCTTTCAAAACTTCATGTTTTAGATACATTTGCATAGAGTTTGAAATTTTAAACTTAAGATCCTACTAAAGTGCTCACCCCAAATTATTTTTTTTTAAAATATTGTGTACATTATAAATCAAAAGTCGTGTTCGTTAACCTTTTAAAGGGTACATGGTTAATAATAAAACATTTAGTTTTACATAAAAAGGTAAAAAAAAGAAAAGAAAAGAAAATTAAAAAATGTATATTAATACTTATTTAGGTACATAAAACAAGATCTTCAGTTCAAGCATCCATCCTCCCTATATCCTAGCCCCATTTTTTACATAATTATTTAATCTATTATTTAATTCAGAATTAATAAATATTCAATTAAACACATTGTTCCAGTTGTTTTCTTGTTTACACAAGAAATATTTAAGCAGAAAATGAAGTCAAAGAAAATTACAGTTAAACAATTTGAAAAAGGAAAGGAAACACTAAAACAAAATGTACAAGTTCACTGTAAACATTGTTCCTGTAAAGAAAGGAAATGTACTGCTGTCACCATGTGAAATAACTGTGTATTGATTTGACCTTTATAAACATTCCTAAAACGATCATTAAAAAGAATTTTTTTTTTGCTTTAGCTTTCACAAGCTTGCAAGATTCATGATGTAAGCTTAAGGTGCAAGTGTTTTATATAAAAATTCTCAGGCTTTATAAAAGCAAGCCAGAAGTCTTGTAAGTTCACTAGAAAACACAAATGATTTCAAACAAGCTCCTACAAAATGATGCACAATGTGTAAGGCAGTTTCATGAGGATTCAGAAGCTTGAGCAACAAACAGAGCACAGGTATTTTTCCCCCCACATCACATCAGACATGGAGATAGGATCACCAAACTGTTGTCCAAGAGAGCATATCAGCAATGATAACATGAAGGTAGGAAATCGACAGGTGATGTGATCAAATTCAGACCTTAGCCATATCCTTCATTTCAATAATGCAACTGCTGTCTCTCTCTGTTTCTTGATATACAATATGTCCATCTGCATCTTCCTCAGTGGAGCTGTTGGGAATGGATGTGTCCATGTTTCCTTCAAGAGCTGGGTCTTTGTTCCTGTTCCTGATGCGTTGTCATCAGAAAAGTATGAGTGTTCCTGTTGTGCAATATGTGACAGCATAGTCATTGGGTCAAAAGCCCCATTATCAGGTGTGCTTGGTTCCAAATCAAACAGCTCAGGGTATAGCGGATCCCCAACATCTACGTAGGGAACCTCTTTTGTTGCCCTAATGATGCGCTGACAATACAAATCTTCAAAGTTGATGGGATCTTGGTCATTCTCTCTGAAATCATAACAGTTTACCTTATAAGTTAAAGCTGACCACAAAAAAAAAATATGTATATATAGTAGACCTGTTTCAAAAGACCATCTTTTTCAGACCAGGTGATATGAGGTGGCAAGTCTAATGGTAGGTAATGCAGCTCCCCCCAGTGGATTATTCTTGTACTCAATCTCCCCTGCAAGAGTTTTACTATATATTTTTCACCTGGCAACCTAAGTGCTGAATACTGCAAGCAGAAAAAAAAACAGATTTCTTGGACACTTTCGCATGAACAATGTCAAATAACCTCTTAATTTATAAATTGACCATCAGATGGTCTTTCAATACATTTCCACTGTATTCCATCCTGACATTTTTCTTATTCACTTTGTGTTGTAAGCCACTGCCAAGAAGTCTATAGAGAATGATTAACTTTTATTTTAAAGCAAGTTCTGAATTAAAAATAATACAAACAATCCTCCCAAGTTATAAATAAAACATAAAATGTTTCCATTAACTAGTTAAATAATTACCTCCATATACCTAGTAATGAGCTCAGTGAATGGATTAAAAATCAAGGAGATTTAGCAAAGTGAAATCCCTTGATATGAAGTCACCTGGAAAAAAGAGCACATCTAATGTCCTTAGCTCACAGTGTTACATATCAGAGCAGAAATATTCCTGATTTTCATTTCTTCACCTGTCCAGTAACTAAAACTTCTCTAAAAGCTAACACCCTCACCATACCCACTGAATATTTTAAGAACAAAATATTCATTAATTTCTCAAGTATAAATTAAAGGTAATAAAGTTGGCTTCTTATGATTCAAGAAAAAATCTGATTATGTAAGTCAATGTACATTTTTAATGTTACCATAAACAGAATAGGAATTCTAAGATCAGAGTACAGAATAAACCAGACTAGAACTTACCGATTGTATATAGCTATAGCAATGCTGGCAGGATGAGGAACTGGAAGAGGAATTTCCAGTTTATCAAACACATGCGGCAGGTAACCTTGTTTCCATGGACACATTCTCTCCCTTAAATGAACAGAACTATGACTTAAACCATTGTCAGTCTTTTGCTCATCTCAATAATCATTTCTTCATTTTATTATAAATAAAGGAAATAACTAAGCCAAGTGAGAATAACACTTAAAATGTTTAGATATATTTATTTTTTCTTTAGTTTCTCATTTATTAAAATAGTAAGATAAACAGTGATTTAATTCTCCCTTCTTCCTAGTTCCAGTAGTTTTGACCAGGTTACTATTTCCTTTTGTACTATTAGATGGGAATCGTTCTGAATGATAAACTAGCAATCCTTTGGTCAAGTCATCTGTGTAAGTATAAAACTACCTTCAGCCAGATGAAAAGAGAAAGAAAAACACCAAAATAACAAACTTTACCAAAGTATGTTCTCGCCTTACTCTAAACCAGAAAAAACTGTATGATCTAAAATGCAAATGTTGAATAATAAGTTCTCTCTAGACTGATTATAAAATATAAAATTGTGGTTAATTACAATAGGTTTGAGTGTAAAAATAACTACATTTATATCTTACAAATATATTCTGAACAGTTTTTGATGTTACTCTAATCTGTGTTAACTTGTAGAAGACAGGACTACCTCCTTACCTTGGAGTGTCCCATCGTGCTGTAGGAATCAGTCTTTGGTTTGGGTTAAAGTAACCACAGTCAACAAAAGGTGGTCTTACGGTTATGTCAGCTAGAAAGAGAAATATAAAAATGCATGAATGAAAAGAGTGATACTTTAAAAAGAAAGAATAAAGGAAATTCCATCTCACTTTATATTATATTTGAAAGGCTAAATAGATCAGACTGTGGTCAAATCAGAGTATGATTATTTTTATCTGTCTACCTTCTGGATGACTTCATAAAGGGTAAGGTTGATTAATCTTTCTTTGAAAATCTACAATGAAAAAAAAGCACCAAATACAAAATATAGTTGTCTTTAATATCAAAATATAAAGCCATGACCAAATCTATGATTGAAACATCAGTAAGAACATCCTTAGTTGGTAAGGCCAGACATTTGCATGATGAGAGCAGCCATCATGACTTATACAAAAACCCCAAGTGAGGAAATGTCTCCCAATGTAGTTTTTAAACTGGTTGGCATCATCACTATCAATCACTGCAAGAAATGTTTCATGATGTCAAGTCTTATATATAGACAACACCCTCTTGGATCATTTGTTTATCAAAATATAATCATCAGAAGAACACTACACTGACCAATGTCACCAACCAGCAGGTTTATTTGTGCATGCTGTCACTGTATTAAAGTGGGCTTCAGTTGGTTTTGTGACAATACCAAAAGCCTTACCTGCAGGGGTGTGCAACTGAGTGATCAGATCTAGATCATCATGAAATTCAGCATATTTCAGCATGTCCGAATAGCGGCTGAGGTTTATGTGGTCAACCTGATAACAAAAGCACAAACAGATATAAATAAAGATAGATTTGTTTCAAGTTTAAACTATACAAAAATTAACTTTTCAAATAGTTATACTGCACAGAGAAATAGCATGTGCACGCACACAAACACACACAAAAGAAAGTTGCAATGAAAGTGAAAAAAAAAAAAAGTCCTAAATGATCTCAAGAAAAAACATTATTCAGACAAACCTGTCATTTTATTCATATAAAATACAATGTAGCTTCCACTCATTAACACCAGCAGAATCATTGTTATTGCACAGGTAGCAGCACAGTGACCAGTGCAAATGGAGTCTACCATAAATAGTGTTGAAACAAAGGGCTGTGATAGAGTTCTTCAGAAAAGAGGATCTAAGTCCTAAAAGCATTCATATGCACCTGCAGAATGTATATAGAGAGGTGAGCATTGGTTAGGCTGCAGTGATCTCTGTGTGATGAACAATTTTTTGCAATGAGATCTGTCACTGGAAACACTGATGGAAAAAGTGTATTGTCAGAAATAGGAATTAAGTCTCTTGTTATTTCCATGAGATGCTACATTTCATGTGAATGGAACCAAAAGTTTGTTTGAGAAGTAGTCCCTTGTATTTGAAGGAAACCTTAAAAAACAAGCTTCTAAAAAGATTGGTAAAACATGTGATTGTTACACTGCACAGAAGATAAAGGGAGTATAATAGATTATATATAAGGTAAGACCTAAACAAAAATATGAGATTTTATTGATATAAGAACTACCATATTTAGTTGAATAATTGCCCAGCTCAGAGAGCTGCTCCACTAATCAAATTGGTCAAAACTAGGCGTTATTCCACAAAAAACCTGCTGAAAATAATTTCCCAGCTCAACTCAAACAAAAAAACATTTTTTTTTTTTAAATGATGCATTGATAACTGCTTGGTAGTCTGGTCATAAACCAGGAAAGACAAACCTCCCCTGCCCAATGTCATCAGTGGTAAACATAATAAAACCATAAAATATCTGTTCTGAACTGCTGTGGTTAGTAGTTGGAGGAAACCAAAGTAGACACTAGTGGAAGGGGCCAGTGCAGAAAAGTGAAATAATTACAAAGGACTGGTTTTCTATCCAATATGGGCTGAATCCAGTAGGAATTAAATCTCTCACTACTGCCACACCAACTGAGCTTCCTAGAAAAGTCTAAGAAAACATTTCAGGAAGTTTTTTGCACACAAGATAAGTCACTATGTTATGAAAAAATTTAGAGAGGAAAAATAAAAAGGTTAAGTAGCAAGTAACAATGACAAATCAAGCTTAAAAATACAAACAAAAATACACTATGAGAAATAATTAGGAAAACAGAGGAAAAACTTGGTAAAAAATGTAAACAACATGTGATAGAATCATATCTCATGTGTAAAAATAAAAAAAACTCCATAGTACAGTCTTGTTGATATTGTACACAGTGATTGGCTGTCATGCAACAGTCAGAAAGTGGCACACCTGCAGGAGGAGGGTAGTGATAACATTGTAGTGTGGTGAGTGTGTGGTTAATACTATGACTCTTGGGATGGAAATATCACGTAACAAGTGTATAGAAATGAGTCTTAGCTAGTGACACCTACTCTGTGCGACAGATTGCAGCCCAACTTCATGTTTCAAAAAGAGCTGAATGCGAGATTATGAGGAGGATATGTGAAACTGGTAATGCTGAGAATAGATGCTTTAAAAGAAAGCCTAACAGAGGTTATGTTAAGCACCACAGGGTAATTTCTCTCTGTGATAGACAATGACCCAGTATAGATCTTGTAAATGGCCTAGCTGCAAGTACGGGTGTTAATGTTCCTTCAACATCAGCAAGATACGCATTAGCACAAAGGGATCTCAGTGCATGCATAACTGCTTGAAAATCTTTGATGGGAGAGGCAATCAAACTGTGAGGGTGGAATGAGCAGCAGAAACAAAACAGTGGGATGATTGAACCTGGAAGAAGGTGCTCTGTACAGAGGTATATCAGTTAATGTACAACAGCTACATACAGTGAAGCATGGGGTAGATCAATACGAGTGTGGGGCTGCATATCAGCCAAGGGTGAAAAAAATTTGCATAAAATCAAAAATATACTGACTACCAATGGGTACAGGCAAGTTCTCATCATGCCGTTCCCATAGGAAGACATCTCACTGGATGAGGATTCATCTTCCAACATGACAGTGACTCCGAGCTGAGCGTACAGCCAGTGTGGTGAGAAACTATCTGGGATGTAAAGAGGCAGATGGACCACTCACAAAGATGCCTTGGCCTGCACAAAGTCCTGATATGAACATCGCTGAGGCTCTATGAGGTTATATGGCTACTGAGAAAGTCAAACAGAAACCAAATACCTTGGATGAGTTGGGAAAAGTGCTACATGGTGTTTGGAACATCATCCCATAGTCATAAATTAATAATCTCTATGGGAGAATGAAAACAAGGGGTCATGCCCTATACATAGCAAAGGGCTCACACACCATACACTCGTGTACTGTACAATGTATTCATTTTGTTTTTGTATATTTTCTGTGATAATGCACTGTGTATGCATTACATACATTTTTCAGTATCAATTACTTATTTAGACATGCTAAAGATATAACTTCCATCATGAGTTTTTTAAAATCAAAATGATGGGCTATCACAACATGCACACGGGCAAATCCATGAACAAAAGAAATAAATGAATTCAAAACCACTTTCATTCAGAAACTGCATGAAAACACTGAAGAAATCAATGCAATAAGATTCTAAATATATATACAGTAATAGATAAAATGTATTAAAGTTTAATTTTTACCATATAATTCTGCCTACTTGTCATCATAGAGATGATTGCTAATAATTAGTTAGACCTCATTCATTTTTAATGGAATATATCCATTCTCCATGCTTACACATTTAACAAAACAACGAAATCCTATGTTAAAGTTATTTCATAACAATTAAATGCTACACCAGCAATTTAAGGGCACAATTAACAGTAACAATTTAAACACTTTCCACCCAAACCTTAATACATAGTGTAGAACAAATTTAATGCATAGGGGAAATAATTTCAGCTGCAATTGCGACTCATTTGTGGAAGAGAAGAGTGATTACATGCATATGCATCACATATTGAAAAATAAATAGTGCTAAGTTTCAGATGATAAAAGTAAATTTTATTGCTTTTTCCTCAGTATTTATTTTCAAATTAAATTGATAAATGTAAATAGAAGTTTGGAGTCTAATAGCAAAAAGAAAAAGACCTTGAGTGATCAGGTAATTTTTTAGCTCAAATATGGCTACCTCGCTATTTAGTCATCTTGTTTAACTTGATTAATTTCCCAAGTGACTATTCAAATAAATATATAGTAGTGATATTAAAAAAAAAACAAACAAAACAATTCGTGTATTCTGTCATCCAAAGGAAAACAAGGCTTTCTGAAATAGAGATAGCCTGTATTTTGTCAGAAAAGCTTAGTATGTGAAGCAACAGCTTATTACAAGAGTTTATGACCAGTTGAAAATGATTCCAACTTGGACAGTCACAGGTAACATTGTTTTTTTCTACATATAATCAGACTATCTGGATGAGAAGATTTTAAGGCATCTGTCCTGATGAGTTTGTATACATGGACCACTCAGGGTTAGATGTTGGCCAGTTACAGTAAATAACCAGGTGAATGCAGCTTTTCCCCAAGAAGAAATCCGGGTGAAAACAGAGGGGATCTCAATTTATGTAAGTGGCAACTCCCTGGAAAATGATTAAAATGGTTGTAGAAACTACATGACCAGAAGTGCTTTGGTTCTTCAGGAGTGATATTCTTACCTTCAGTTCAAAGTGGTTATCAGTTTCCTCTAAAGGTACTAGAAAAGTCTTTGAAAAAATTTCAGTAAGTTTTTTGCAAGCAAGACCTGAAAAAGTGAAGAAATTGTAAACAAATCATAAACCTGAGCTTTGTTAAAAAAAATTAAATAGTTACTCCAGTTAGTAGTCATTTTGGGAATTTTATCAAAATCTTTTATGAATTAGTTCATGTGAAGCCAAATCCCAGTAATTCTGAATGTCCATGAACAGAGACTATACAACTATTGGAAAATTATGTTTAATGGAGCATGTTTATTATTCCATAGTTTCTTTCTGTAGAAATGATCAGATTAGATCAGTTATTGATCAATGATTGTATGATCATTGCAGTTTGACCTAAAGAGTTTAAACCATCTTACTGAAGTCAAAACCACCACAAAAATTACCCTTCCAATCACTGTTTTCCAGCTGCTGCTTTTCCCAGAATTCCTGCTCAGTGATAGAAAGCCTCTGCAGAACACTGTTTGGGTAAAATTCTTCCAGCATCTTGGCCACTTGAAGTATTGCTCGCTAGAATTGAAAACATGGATGATTCAACAAACAGAAGGAAGACTGATTTATGCAAGTATTTAATTGTTCAGCAAAAAACATATATTAGCAAGTTTGTGACAATTTGAAATGAATAAAAACATCAGTGCAGTCAACATTTAAAATCATAAATCTCACAACATTCACTGTTGATATTAACTAATTTATTATAACCAACCTAGAATTTTTAACAGACAGAAAAAAAAAATGAATAAGAACAAACTTTTATTTGACAATACTCAATATCCTGCCAGATGAAAGGCGTGATTTATTTATCTTTTCTGAAATTACTTACCTTAAGCTCAGCCTCTGGAAGTTTGATTCGTCGCTGGAGATCGGGGTAAAGTCCTGTGCTGAGGCGTCTTTTCCTTCTAGAAGAAAAAAAACAAATCAAAGAGCCACAGCTGACTAAATACCTTAGTTTAATGTAAACTAGCTCTTGTTAAGTGAAAAATTGCTAAATACATTAATGAATGATTAGATATCTGAGGCTCACATGCCAAATGTTTGCCTCCAAGCTAGCACCAGTTAGTTAGTTGCTGGTAATGCTATCACTGGGTGCATGCAATTTAATACAGTTCACCTCTCACTAGATGTCTCTTAGAAAAGAAAAAAAATGTTTTCCCCAGCATCTGTAAATTTTCCATAAACTTGTGTTGGATGCTAATTTTTTTTGTTTCCATAATATTAGCATAATTTCAAACCAGAGGTAAGTTTGTTGCTGTCAGAGTTGTTTATTTTGACAAAATCGGAAATGTAAATACAATGGTTTCATAACTTCAGGTACAGTCTTAATATTAAGTCATTACAAAAGTTTTGTCGGATTTTTTACAGTAACAATGAGACTTCATATCGTTGCTGAACGTGAAGTTTTTTATTAATCAAAGTAAGTTCCATTACAATCAATACACTTCTGTCAATGAGTTACAAGTACTTTTATACCATTTTGAAAAAAATCTGGATTTTTGGAGTCAATAAACTGTTGAAAGGCGTTTCAATTGCTGCTTGGTTGGAGGAGGATTTCACATGGAGAAAGCTGTCGAGGTGGTCTGTGGGAGGTCTGGTGAATAGGCTGGGTGAGGGAGAACTTTGTACACCAATGTGTTCAGTTTCTGAAGTCACTTTTGCAACATGAAGACGAGTACTGTCGTTGAGCAGGATTGGGCCTTTTCAATTCACCAATGCCGGCTGTTGTTGGGAGAGTTTCTGATCAACAATGTTTAATTCATGACAGAACCTTTCAGCTGTGATGGTTTTGCTATAAGAAGTTATAGTGGATGACACCAGTTGCAATTCACCAGACAGTGACCATGACCTTCTTTAGGTGGAGGCTTGGTTTGGAATGTGGTTAGGCGCCTTGTCTCTGTTGAGCCACTGTGCTGATCATTTGTGATTGTCATAAAGGATCCATCTTTCATCACATGTAATGATTCGGTCAAGAAATGGATCATTTCTGTTTCTTATGACAAGCGAAGAGCAGATTTCCAATCGATGATTTTGTTCATTCAACTCGTGAGGCACCCACTTATGAAGCCTTTTCACCTCGCCGATGGCATCAAAATGCTGGGAAACAGTTGCAGTGCTTAGGTCAAGCTCTCCAGCAATTTCTCACTCTGTTTTTCTTGGATCGGCTTCAACTGAAGCTTTCAGATGGTTGTCATCTCAGCTGGAAAGATGTCTGCTACATTCCTTATCTTTGAGGCTCACATCTGATCAAAATTTGAAAACCACTTATGTACTGTGCGCTCATTTGCTGTGTCCTTGCCCCATATTTGCTTAATGTCACGAGTTGCCTCACTCACCTTGTGGCCTAGTTTGAACTCATGAAGCAAAATGGCACAAAAACATTTCTATCCATGCTTCACTCAGAACACTGAAGCAAATATCCATTTCATGATTTTTAATGTATGCCAAAACACGCTACAAAATGATATATAACTTATCTACATACACATTCATAAACATGTAAAAAATGAACCCCAAATTAACATAATATAAAAACCGACAAAACTTTGTAACAACAACCTAATAACCTTTATATTTTTGTTATCAAGCTAATTACAGTTAAAGGAAAATTAATCTTATTGGATCATCATCATACAAAACATTATTAGTAACTAAAATTTATATACATATGTAAACATTTAAAAGAGAGAGAAACAATGAACATTGTTTTCTGAAATAGCAATACTTTTGTTTTAATACCTCTCTCTCTTTAATACTTTTTTATGAATTGAATTATCTTTATTTTTAAATATTTTAAATTCTATTCTATCTATATGACACCCATTCATTTTATGATCACTTGTGAAGATCTAACAGTTAACTGTATTTTGCATCTATCTAAATACTTTCTGGAATTATTATTGATGTTTCTGCTTGTTAAATTTTTTATTTCTTTAATAGTAAAAAAAATGGCACTCACAGATCCACCTTTGATACAAGGTCTGTTTTATACTGCATGGTTTCCTTACACAGTTTCTGGTAGACACCTTCATCACACACATCAGCAGAGAATGGCTTGAAACACTGTTTCACAAACAAACTGTGATGATAAAGAACAAACAATTTGTCATTAATCTACTGTCTCTCAAAAAACCATAATATTGCACTAGCAAGTTTAATGGAATACCAAAGTCTGGTAATAATGCAATTGGTTTTCTATATAACAAAATGTTTTTTGTTGTTGATGATGCTATATTGTGAAACCCAAGGGGATTTCAGTAACTTTAAATTTTCAACACGTTCTAAACACACGGCATTGTCCATGTTCCTGTCAAGAGGACTACAAAGAACTTTTCTGGCAGCACAGTTGTGTACACTGGTAGGCTCTATAGGGTTTTAAAAGGTTCTAAGAATGTTTTTTTTTAAAAACAGTTTCTCTTCAAAATAGCTTAGAATATGTATTTCTTATATATGCCTTTGATAATTGCTTATTAATAATTTAAGCATTGAAACAACACCATAAATAGTAGTGGCTTCAGTAATACATTGTTTTTATTATCAAACTCAGTTATATTTAAAATTTAAAGTGGTTCTTCTTCAAATTTAAATAAATAATGAGACTTTATTCATATTTCATTTGTTTGCTAATGATAGTAACATGATTCCATTAACAATAATTAAAGAAAAAATATAAAATATTTTCCCAATAGAATTTACTTTCATGCAGGTGTAATTTTCCCACAAAGCTCCAGCTATATAAGCAAGTTATTTTCAATATTTTAAAAAATAATTTCCAACAAATGTGTTTATATGATACCATTTATTTTAGAGTATCAACCACAAGTCTTCAGCCACATTAATAAAGCTTACCAGGAGCATGTGGCTGTACACATTTTCATATGTAAATTAAGCTTGATTTAATGGAAAACATTTTAATACAATGTTTGAAAAAAAAATCATCCCACCAGGGAAGAAATGCATTTTCAATAAAAATTGGCTTAAAGATGCCAGAGGCAGACTGGTTCAGTAAACATTAAAACTATTCTAAAAGTAAAAAGGAGAAGTGATATTAGAAATATGGAAGACTAAAAGGTCATGAAAGAACAGCACCACATTAAATTTGTATATATCTTAAAACCAAAGTTAAAAGTACATTTTTTAAATCCAGCAGTATATATAGTATAGATTTTAAATGATTCTCAATGACATTTTTTCATACTGATGTGAAATTATGCATGTATCTAGATGTCCTGTTTACCAATTTAAAAACTACTACTGGAAAAATTTTAAATCTTTGAAAACTCATGGAGATTTTTCTTCCTTCAAGTGTATGAACCCTGTAACAAGCAAAGGAACATATCACAGTTATCCACTAGAAGGCATTACCATGCACCACAAAAACCCAACCCTGCAGTCTTTGGCAGATAAATTCCCCCTGACTGGCTAGCAAAGAGCTAGAAGAAACTGTGCCGACCCCAACCAAAGATTGAACTTAAGCCCCCAACCTTAGCAGCCCAGGGGCCTAACCACCAGGTCGCCAGCTGCCTGGAATCAATTTAAAGCAAAAGTGTATGGAATCACAAACAAACTTCTAACTACTAGTAATTCTTCTCATAAAGTAATGCTGTGAAAGTTGACATAAGGTGGAAAATAACTAGTTTCAGATTCCACACACCTGTGGTTTAAATTACAAAAGTAAGAATAAATGAATCTGCACTATTATGAGGTGACCAGTGCTGGAAGATTACTCACTATACTCTTCAATGTTGTCCAGTGAAATATCAATTTTGTGCATGTGGATTTCATCAGAAAAACCTTCAGATGACTACTAGTGTAATCCGTTTTGCACAGTTTCCTGCACAGTACTGTCATCAATAAATAAATCTTTGCCTTGGAGAAAATTTTTCATAAAAAGTAATTGTTAAATGGCACCAGGTCTGGACTGTAAGGGGCATATGGGCAGGAACTGTCATGTTGCAACAATGCTCTTTTGTTCAGCAAACCATATCATTTGTTGAATATTGTAGGTTTGAGGTGGTTCTGCAGGAAATCAAAATACCTAGCACAGATCAGTTTAACTGCTTTTCTGATGCATAATAACTAGAGGTTTACCATAATGTCAATATATAGTCATAAGCACCTTGCTTTCTGGTTCAAAGTAATACACCAAGGTTTTGTTGGTCAGTCTTTTTTTTTTTTTCAATGTAAATCAAGTAAGTAGTTCCCAGTGTACATAAACAATAGCCTGAAATGTGACTAATGCCAATTTGAACTGATTCCATCTACCAAAACTGACCGGTCTTGCAGGCATTTTATCCATTGCTGTAGTTTACTAAATGTAGATATTTTCCCAAGTAGTTACTGCCATATCATATGGACATTTGTTAGCCAGTTTCACTCAGTCTGACACTATCAGACAGCAAAAAATCCCGTACTAACTTTGTTGCTATACAATTGTACATGTTTCCAACAATATCCCATGTCTGACTGCCTATCACCAGCTCTACAACAGATCTCTAAAAACATGTGACACTAAATATGACACAATACTGCAAATCAAGCTTTATTGTCTTCTGGTATCATGTGCATCTACACAACCAAAATACACTTTTCTTATTAACTTGGCTTCATAAAATAACCCTTAAAATATTACATTTTTTCCAGAGTAATTTCTAGTTTTAAATATCAAGAGATAAATAGTTCCCACCCAATACACAGCAAAAATCAATTTAGCCACTTGTCACTTAATGGTATGTTTACTTTGTTGCCAAATGACATCTTTTTACTTCACTGATGGAGAAATTGTTCCATGTTTAATAATCCTCCAAGTTTTATAGAAAACATTTTTGTTAATTTTTTTTAGTTTTAAAGTTTTAATGATTCATCCTCCATGTTCTGAATTTCTTTTGATAAAAACTAAATAAAACAAACAGATTTATCTGCCATTTATTATTGAAAAATGCAATAATGCAATGAAATATTAGATATATATATATATAATAGAGAAAATGATTGGAAAATACTTTTGGGGATTTTATTGTCACAATGTTGTTAAATATGTACTGGAAATATTCATAGTGTTATTAATATCCTAATACTATTACACTGTTTTTTTTTTTTTTTTTTTGTAAGTTAGTTAATTCAGAGTATAAATGTGTTCCCTTTTTTATGTTATACTTAGGCCTATCTGCAAGTCACACAGCATGCTATCACCATTGAATCTTTGGAAAAGAAAAGTACTTGGTTGGTGGGTGAGTTCTTTTAAGATGATATGGACAATAAGAGTCACCGGCACTTTTGTTTTTGCTACCAAATAAACCTGACAAAAACTCTTCAATTTTAGATATGAGATAAAACCCATGACAGGAAAGTACACCAAACCAGGATGCTTAACGTTGGCCCCAAACCTTGGCAGTCCAGTTGTCTAACCGCTAAGTTACTACTAGCCACCGCCTTATACTTAGGTAGGAGGAGGCAATAATTCCCTTAGTTGTTCATATGTCCCACCAACTCAAAGAAGTTATATCAGACTTTTAAATTATTTATTTATTTTAGTTTAGTAAAATTTTAAAAAATCATGTCAACTTTGGTGGTAGGAATTCTGAAGATCAGTATATATCATCATCAGAACACTAAGCATTATTCTATAAAACTCTTCTGATTTCACAACTGCTGACTGCACAGGATTAAGTAATGTGGCAATGAAGCAAGCTAAAATGTCAGCAGGAAGGTCTTTAGCTAATCAACAATAGTGTAATAAACATTTATTACAAAACCAGTGAATGCTGTTAGATTAAAACAAATAAAAACAAAAACTACTACAATGGATTCTTCAATTTACATTTGTATCACAGACATTTTAGTACATGCAATAAAAAGACAAAATAAAGTGTACATGCATATCAAACGTTTTAGCAATCTGGCAGAAAATGCCTAGGTTGTCTGGTATTTTGTTTTCCATACATCTCAAAGTTTTTCTTTTCCACTGTAGAAATGATTAAAAGTGGTTCAAAGGAAGATTTTCTAGTAATAACTCCAATAACTAACTGTAGATTCATAATGGAAATCTGAATTTTACCCTGATAGCCCTGTAAAACTAAAATCTGATCTGCATCTTGCCTCCAACTAGATCCCTAGACCTAGAGAGACTCTTTAATTTATCTACCCTAGGTTTTTTCAGAACCATGAAATTCTTTTTTTTTCCATATACAGTATTGGAAATAATCATGGAACATACACAGGATTTGCAAAAGTAATAATTGATACTGAAAAATGTATGTAATGCATACACAGTGCATTATCAAAGAAAATATACAAAAACAAAATGAATACATTGTACAGTACACGAGTGTATGGTGTGTGAGCCCTTTGCTATGTATAGGGCATGACACCTTGTTTTCATTCTCCCATAGAGATTACTAATTTATGACTATGGGATGATGTTCCAAACACCATGTAGCACTTTTCCCAACTCATCCAAGGTATTTGGTTTCTGTTTGACTTTCTCAGTAGCCATATAACCTCATAGAGCCTCAGCGATGTTCATATCAGGACTTTGTGCAGGCCAAGGCATCTTTGTGAGTGGTCCATCTGCCTCTTTACATCCCAGATAGTTTCTCACCACACTGGCTGTACGCTCAGCTCAGCTTGGGGTCACTGTCATGTTGAAAGATGAATCCTCATCCAGTGAGATGTCTTCCTATGGGAACAGCATGATGAGAACTTGCCTGTAGCCGTAGGCAGTCAGTATATTTTTGATTTTATGCAAATGTTTTGTATCCTTGGCTGATATGTAGCTCCACACTGTTTTTTTTAAGAGTTAAAAAATTTTGTTTTCAGATACTTGAAGTAAAAATTTACAGAGTTAATATAATGATATGTACACTGTTAGATTAGAATTTTCAATGGCTCAATATACCTCTTGACACCAATTTAGAAAGAGAATTCGTTCAAAGGTTAATTTTGGGAATTATCTATTTAGTTATAGAAACATTTTTTCTTTAAAATTTCTGAAAGTGGTCTGAAAAAAGAGATTTTTTAAGAGAAAAACAAACAACCATTTGGAGTGGGTGCCTGACACAGATTTATGAAACATGGAAGGTAGCATATTTAATTCTACTAAATGAATCTCTTTTACAATTTATTCATAATACATCCAATGTCACAAGGTTGGGTCAGGTCAGGCCAAGAAAAGCAAAATGAAATTTTAAATTTATTCTCACATTTTTGGCAACAAGAGAATGAAAATAATTTAATAAAACATTTAAATGAAGAGGACTGACTCACAAGAAATAAAGATGTTATTGTGTGCAAAAAATAATAAATACGCAGGTAAACTGTTGCTACCTTTTAAAAATATATGAAGTAAAACGATAAATATATTAACCCAGTCACTGGTCAATAGATTGAAAATCAAATGAGAGTTAACATAAATTGCTAAACAGAAATGTCAAGGATGAGAAATTTCAAAAGTTTCTAATCAGTTCCAGTGGAATTAGATAGATGAGGTGAGAAGTTCACAATGTGACAACTTGAGTCCAAATTATAATTTAGTTTAAACATTTCAAACCACTCTGGACATTTTTATGGTGGAATAAGAACACAATTAGTAAGTGATAAATGCCAATATGAAAAATTAGCAATTGATTTTAAAATTTTAATTTCAAACCTGATTATAAACACAAAGATCTTTTTCCACTAATTCTGTTCTGTTGTTTCTCTAATATTAACAACAAAACAGAAGACAATAATCGTTGGTTCTTTCAATGTTAAATGGGTAATAGAATCAGTTTGCAAGTAAGCTCCATTTAGACCAGGCAGAGACAGAGGAGCAATATTAGATGGAAAAGATTAATGCAACCAACAGTCACTATGGGATCAGATTATGAATACAAATAAAGGCAATGGATAAAAAAAGAAAAACAAATTGGGCCAGAATTTTGACACATAACCAAGTACTACTTAATTCCCACAAATGCTTTTCAATTGGTCAATATATTAATTTTAACTAACATTGTGCTGCTTTAGAAAATCAGATATGTGCAGTATATATGTTCCTGTAATTCAAAGTATGTCTGAAGCAAACTACTATTCTGTACAGTTTTACATTTACAACTGAATCCACTAAACAACCTTGGCTGCCATTTTCTTTATATTATGCACCAGCCTAACAGTGTTCATCTTCACTGAAAAGAGAGGCAAGTTTGACAATTCTTGTATCAAAGATCTATCTTCTAGTAACCTAGTGTTTTATATAAGAAAGATGAAAAATGTCACAACCAACTAAGAAATTAAGCCTTTGCACAATGAACTGACCACCTTAAGACATTGTTTATCAGGATGTTAATGTTAATTACCATCATCTCCAGAACAATATTTCCTTGGCTTGATATTGCAGGCCTTATCATAGTCAAGATAGTGGATAATAAACCTATTTCAAACACAGTTGAGTGCTGACAGCCTTGGGAAAAGAGAGCTTTTACTTAATGTTCTAATCATTCAATGCTGGTGGAGAGAAGGGGACAGGAGCAACAGATAGGACTGAAGACAAGTAACTGCAAAATGGGAGCCTGAAAACCAGAACCAGATGTGAACATAGTCTACTTGGAAAGACCAAGGGACTACAAACTAAGAAAACTTCTTTTTCCATGCTTTTCATACTATAGACCAATGCACCCCACCAAATACCTGTGTCTTGATAAGTAAATGACAGTATAAAAAGCTGTCTCTCTCTGTGTATGCATTTCCAGCTTATTTACATCAAAACTAAAACGAACAACAAAATAGTTGAATGTTGTACCACCTTTCTAAACTGCCCTTCCTACAGGTCTTGTGTAAATTGTTCTCATTTAAATGCTTGTCAAGATTTTTTTTTTTACCTGTATAAAGTTAAAAAATTTCTGAAATGCATGCGTGCCAAGCAATATCATATCTGATACCATAAATAAGTAATAAGTAGCATATTCCAAAAATATTGTGACAGTTAATACCAACAATAATTCACAGCTCTTATCACTTCTGCACCGACTAGTTCCATCCAGTTGGTTTGGTTTCTTTCCATTTATAATCAGAAGAGTCATTTCCTGAAGTCATGAGTATTTAGCCTGTTTCTACACAGATGCAGAAATTGCTCCAAGACACCACCACACATCACAATACCTGCTGGCTGGTTAAAAACTACCAAGGCTAAATTTCTGTTCAGTTGCTCTTGAACAAAAAGGGCACCGCTATTTAAAAAGTTTTTTTTTTTTAGTTACTCATTTAAGTAAAAAACAAGTTACAAAAGCCTGGTTAGCACACTCCACTCTATTATAGTGGCAGCTGCAGTGTGGCCAGGGTCATGTTTTGTGTATATTTGATGATGTCCTCCCACCGTTAATTAGAGTCCTCACTGGCTATGTTTGCTCTGATTGCTGTTTCCAGTGTAATCCGGCTCATAGTCTGGAACCAGTTGTAACCTTCTGCTAGAAAGTTACTTATGGAGTACTGCCTAGTTTCATAAGTGTGTCAATATTTTAGTTGATTTTAAATCAATTTTTATAAAATGTATCTTTTTGATACTTTCAGGGGTTAATTAAAAAAAAAAAACAAACACATTGTTACTCTGCCACTAATTCTCTTTCTCTTAAAGTTGCAAGATATTTAAATAATGTAGAAAAAAGTTATTGGTTTTCAAACCACACATTCAGTTGTCATATTCATTAAGTTGGTGGTGGGGTTATTTACTGATGTGAAACAAATAGCATAATCTAAACACTATCTGCAAAAGATACATCCCCTTTATTACCTTAATGCAGTCAAAAGTTCATGCCCTACAGTGTTTCCTATGACTTTACCTATAAGACTATAGATTTAGCTCTTATTCAAGTGAGGGGAAATAAAGCTGGTACTTTTGGTCCCCTTAAAAAAAAAACAAAAAAGAGAACACATTAAGGCAGGCCCAGCTGGTAAGCCTGTTGGCAGCATAAACAGTTAATTGATGGATATAAGCAAGTAGTATTGCTGAGTGATGGAGGGCACTCAAAGCATAGTTAGCACACAGCTGGTAATGTTTCAACATTAAAATTATTTACACTACTTTGTTTATAGTATTTACCTGCTAACATAATACTGTCATTACCAGTGACATGCAATGTGTGTGTTCCAGAGACCCTAGCTATTACTTATAATTGAGCTGTTGTTTATGGTAGGATTAGGAATGAAACCTATTTTTCTGTAGATACTTTATTTTTAAAGACCACTATGTGAGTACTTCTGCTGTGTGTGTGTGTGTGCGTGCGTGCCATGCTTTCTAAAGCCATTACATTTTAGATTGTTATATGACAGTAAATTCTTGACATCAAAACTGGTTAACTACCATTCATTAATCAAAGCCATAAAACCCATTTGGCATTAAAGCTAATGACAAAAAAAGAGAAAAGTTCCCCAATAAGTAAAAAAATCTTGTAGAGAAAAATCAAGTGATTTAAAGAGAATAATGCTGATCAAAAATTTGAACTGCTCGATATTTGAAACATAGATACATTTTCTAAAAAGAGAACGATAAAATTTGTTTTGGAAATCATAGTTTTAAGGCTCAGTATTTAATTTCCTCCTTGATACAGCTTGCAATCCAGAAACATAGATTAAGAACTGGTAAAAATAAAAAAGAAAGAGGAACAGGAAGAGAAATAGCTTCATGTTAGAATAAGATGGTCATAAGTGTTCTTTTTAATTAAATGATGATCCCTGAAAGGGTTAGAATAAGTTACTGATAATAATAGCAGATAAGGAGAAGAAAAATTAAGAGAATACTGTAACTTGATTAGAAACAAGCAAAGACAGATGGTGTTGGGCTGATATGGTTGTGGTGGATAGGAAGTATTTAAGATTAATAGGCAGTGAGTTCATTAATATGGTGCAGGGGGAAAGGACAGTGAAATAATGCATGTTTGAATAACATCAAAGAGAGAATACAGACTGTGGGTTGAAACAGGCTAATGAAATTCAAATCCAAATGAGATTTTTAAAAAAAGAAAAAAGATGACAATGAGAAATGTACATGAAAGATGGCATTCACTTAGACTAGAGATAAAAAGAACGGATAAACAAAAAGACGAACTTCATTGCACAAGTTAATTTTTTCCTGGTTTTGATGTCTTTCAATTACTTGAAATCCTTCAATTTGCTATTCTGTTCCTTTATGTGCTTGTCTTTGAATGTCACTCTAATGATATGGGTGAAGACGACTCATTAAGGAGGCTGACTACCCAGTGTCTTTAAAACCCGTGCACTGAGTAAAAAAAAAGTAGTGTGTTGTGGAGATCTCTCCTACTGCCACCCTTACTTGAGAATCTGCATGACCCACTCTGACTTTTGAACACAAACTTTTTGTAGCTACAATTAATATTCTGTTTGTGAATCTAAGTATGTCCTTGAATCAAAATGTTATCAGTGGTTCAAAAAAAAAAAAAAAGGATCTAAGAACTTTTTTGGATAAAACAAATAAATAAATTACTTGATTATATCAGGAACATTGCTCAAATGAAACCCAGTGGCCGGATACTATCACAGCAATGATATTTCAGCTGAGTTTCATTTGAACAATGTGCCTAATTAATCGATTGTTTTGGGTTTTTAAAATCTAGTTTGGTTCTTTACTAACAAAACAAAGTAAAAAAAATCCAGCATGGTAACATCTCGAGTAGATCTGGATGACTTGTAGTAGTGGGAAAAGTCTGACTTCAAAGAATTTCTCTCTCTCTCTCTCTCACCTGGTTTACTGGTTGCAATGCATGAATGTATTTTTTAAAGGAAACTATTCATCTAGCAATTAACAGTCAATAGTATTGATTTTAGAACAGAAGAATTATTGTTAAAAACACCAGCATCGCTGCACCACTGGTGGCTAGAATTATTTATGTACTTAGGAGAGAAAAAAAATTTTTTTCAATCGAGAAGCTTTTTGAGCCTGGAAAGAATGTTATGTAAGATGCTTCTAACGTTTATTTGCTAATGCTACAGTAATGTAAGCATAAAGATACTAGCATGAATGTATATTTAAAATAATTTAACATTGTTTAATGAGCAGATAAAATAAACAAGTTTTAGGTACAAAAAAGGGTAAAAAGTGACACAAAACATCAAGCAGAAACAGGTGGGACTTTTAATTTCGCAGGGTAATGCATTGTATTAATTATGAAGAGACAAAAGAACATTGTTTGTTCCTTTGAGATGCACTCTCCCTAATATATCGATCCACTTATTTTTCATTCTGTCCTCCATTTGCAGCATCTTCAAAGAACGTTGTTTTTTTTTTCTTTTTAAAGAATTTATAATAATATGCTCATAAAATATCGGTACTTATTTGCCTGCGGGAATAGCACGCAGTTTCAGACAGGCAGTTAGTTAATTTACTGTCCGTCTCCAAAAGCAGCAATTTCGCTCTCTGGAAAGAAGCAAACACGCGAGGCCCTCGGAAATAGGGATGCCAATACGAAGGTTCTATTTAAAAAAAAATCCCGGTGTATCGAAAGTCTTGCGATAGCGAGTCAGGGATATAGTTTTCCTATTAGCGCTCCGAGACTATACGGTGCTTATACTGATATTCAGAGAAGCAAACATGTGTGAAAAACAGTTGGCCCAGAAGAAGAAATCGAAGGCGAAGGTGGAAGCGGGAGGGATGGCTGTTAATTGCGCCGTCACTAATTACAATACTGCTGTAGTAAGCTAGCTAGCTAGCCGTGTGGGTCGCTCGCTCGTTCGACTACGTCTACAGGTCACCAGGCAAGCCCGGCGAACAAGCGCGCTGAGACACAGTGGAGCCTGTTTTACTCGGAATCTGTGCGATAACGCCTTGGCCGCCGGGCCCTGACGAGATCACGGTTCCGATAGATCAGGCTGATAAATGTGTCTTTCTTAAAACCCAGTCAAGAAGACAGGTAAAATGTCACATGCTTGAAGGATGAGCGTTGGCGGCGAACGTTCCCGCTTCCTCCCGGAGTAGACAACAGACAGGTAACGTCGCATATATATTTCATCAGCCCCCAGTTATTTGCTTTTATTACAGCTCAGACCAATTCTTCTTACTGGAGTGCCACAGGCCTGCCTGTGGGTATAGACGTCTTAGGTTCGCTATGTACACTGCTGGAAGACGCAAAAAATTTAAACAGCAATGAACTGCTATACCCTGTCACTCGCTCTCGGAAGGGGAATGTTTTCATTCAATAAAATAAAATTTAAGCCTAATTCTACGTTTGTTTTGGACACAAGATTTAAAAAAAATGAGCAGAGAGAGTGAACAGACAAATCGTTATAGTAGATAGTTACGTTACACTAGAATTTCGAGGCTTTTTAAATATCCGTCTGTCTAAGCGTGATTGCCGGGGAGGAAAACCCAAACAAGCCGGGCTGGGCTGTAACAACTAACTTCGGTTATCTGGATCCACCGTTACGGCTGGCCTAATAATAATTAAATGAGCGAGCGATATGTTTTTACGTTTAGTTCTTTTCCTGTTAAATATCCGACAGAATTTCTTCTAATTTAAACAGCACTCTTTTTGCCACCCCGCGGACAGATACGTCAGAAAGCCCTGCTAACGTTTTTCAGTACACGCCACCTAAACACAAAAATACGCCGGCTATTGTTCGCGTTGGTTGGTGTTTTACACGACACATTATCCAACCCACCCCAAAGTTGTACCTAAACTTTACCGCTTGCTATCTTCCAAAACCTAAACCCACTCTGCCGTTGTTGTTCACAACATTTAAGTAACTTTACACCCCTGCCAAGGTGGTTGGTTGTCCGGGTCAGTGTGAATCCTGACCTCTTTCCCTCTCAGCCATATCAGCGCTGCCCTGAAGATCACAACTTCCAAGTGTTATGATGTGTAGGCACAATGTGAGCTCTTCGAACCAGTAGGTTCAGCGAAGTACTGTCCTGTAACGCAACCCACCCCATCTAACCCAACGTCAACTAAACCCCAAGGCCGGCCGGCACGCATATAAAGATCAGGAGTATAACGAATTGTCAGACTAGAGACAAAGCCACTGAAGCATATGAAACTCCACCGAATGAAATTCTGCTAATGCACTAACGTATCTGACAGCAGTCAGAATGATTGCTACTCAGTCTGGTGATGGAGAGAGAAAGAGAAATGCGAAACAAATATGTACAACGAACTTGATCCAAGTCTGTCACTTAAGACGCTTCGTTTTGTTTAAGAGAAGGGAGATGATAAAATCGAAAGAAAAACGCACCATATATTACTTAAATTAAAGATGTATTTAATTTGAAAGTCTCCTCCAGAATTTTATATTTTAAATCCTTTTAAAACAATGATAATAATAATCTAGCCGCCTGTAATCTGATTACAAATGGTCGTCAGGTTTTCTGAGAATCTGAACATTTCCTATGTAAACTTGCTTGCTGCATGTACACCACTGTTCTTTCATATTTTCCGACAATATAAGAATGGATTTTTCATTCGTAACTTTATTAACAATTCCATCCCAGCCGATTTCGTTAGTAGCCATTTTGAAAATAGTCCCTCCAAACTGACAACTATTAACGTCATCGTTCAATCGGACGTTATTTTTGACTGACTATCCCTGGTAACTCGCTCCTTCCAATGACTGCGTTGTCGGTTTTATTGATCATCAGCTAAAAGTCAGCCATCTGGTTTTCAGGAGATTTAGTCTTTTAAAAAAAATTGCAATGTTACATGACTGCTTTGACCTAAACATTCCACACATTACGTAGCCTTTTTAATAAATAAGTTCTGATATTTAACTCTCTCTCTCTCACGCACAAATAAACCTGCGCGTAATAGCCGGAGGAAAGAAACAGAACTAAGAGATATACTCTTCTGTTCTTCAGAGATAATCGGAAGCATTTACTTTCAGTTGTAAGGAAAGAAAAAGAAAAAAGCCAACTTAAAAAAAAAAATATTGCTGCTTACATAAAATCAAATAGACTAGGGGAAATAACTCTTAGAATCTGAATTTGACATTGTTAGAGCATTCAGGGAAGTATTTTGTTAAAAAGCTGATTCATGGACTCTAGAATAAAATAATTCAATATATGCATACATAGTTTGGCTTTTACGGTATATACTGAGGCTTCTATTATATTATTTTACCATAGTGCATTTGTTTGAGTACATAAGATAACCAACAATTCACGTTAAAACATTCAGGCATTAATTGATCTGTTCTGTAAAAGAAACTCCATTTTAGTTTTAAGTTTAAAAACTAGTGACATAGAAAAAAAAAGTATTTAAGTTGATATATACACATATCTATGCTGAAAAAGGCTATTTGACAAAAATGTGATGTCTAAAGTGAACATGGGACAAATTCAAAGACACTTAGGGCTAGTTTGGCTTCTACAATAAAAATGAGAGGTGTGGTGGTTCCGTGGTTTTTAACTACTTCATTTCTGGTTATCACATCTTTAATGACCAAACCCCTTTTATTTTTGTATATAAAACTGGTTTTTGTTGTTGCCATTGCTGTTTTAAGGTTCATAAAAATTGTAAATTTTCTTTGCACCAAAGCATGCCACTTTATCATTATGTATGCTTTATGCAATTTATACTTTGACAAAGACTATCATGATGAATGTATCCACTAAATTGCATGTGTTCACATTGCCAGATTTCTGAGATTCAATATATCTCTCTACCATATCACTATGTTGTGATGCAAAGTTTCCTAGTATACAATGTAGTTTTAAGAAGATGCTTTGCTCTTCCAGTTTTAAAACCATAGATCAGAAATTATTTTAAGTTGTAGTACTGATTAACTTTAAAACAAATTTTCAATTTATAACTTTATCAAAATTAATGAAAAAGTAAATTTGGAAACCTTATGATTATTGTGTCTTCCTTAGACATTCTTTCTTGCACAAAGTTTAATAAATCACTTCTAGAATTTCAGAGCTAC